>OZ020267.1:113626600-114024190 GCA_963971225.1 Melieria omissa
GCAGTTCGGCGGCGAAGTGGTCCGGTGGGCGAGCGACAGTCAAATTGGAAAACCAAATGTCAGTGCGTCGTAAATGCGTACATGAGTCAAGGATGAGGAGGTCAGGACAGGACAGTAGGGAAGAAATAAATTTTCGTTCGATGTTTATGTTTGGGCCGCAAAAAGCGGAAGCGAAGTCTTCAGACGTTGTTGATGGTCATCGCTAGGCGTAAAGTATAATCAAAAATGATTGACTGACTAGATTGGCAACTTGTATCGAAATGCGTGAGTAGTTTGTAGTGCATGAAGTAGACGAAACATAGATTAGTAATGGCGAATGTAGCAGAGCAATGCACAACATAGAAAAACAATTTTATGTTTACATTTATCAAAAGTAAAAAAAAACATAGAATATTTATTAAAGAGATTTAACATAGAATAGTTGCAAAACCACATGACAAAAAGAAAAAACATAGAATATAGAAGAAAAGTATATAGTATAGAGTATATAAAGTAAAAAACATCGAATATTTATTAATGAGCATAAAGAGCGCTTTGGCTCGCATAAAAAAACATAGAATAGAAGCAAAACCACGCGACGAAAAGAAAAACATAGAATAAAGAAAAACATAGAATATGCAGTCGTGTCGGGATATAGTGAACTAATTAGTACAAGGCCTATTTACAGTAATGAGGTTGTTCACTATATCAAGGTTAATATTTTTGTTCAAAAACTCGTTTTATTTGTTCAAAATACACTTTTTGTTTTTTCCTTGAAATTACTTTCAAAATTTTTCAATATTTAGAGGCTCCATGTCAAAATTTGGGTCTTGATCGAGGTGTTCACTATACCCAGACACGACTGTAGAAGGAAAACTCATAAAATATTTATTAAAGAGCATTTATCGCAGAATAGATGCAAAAACACATGACAAAAAGAAAAAACATAGAATATAGAAAAACATAGAATATTTATTAAAGAGCATTTAACATCAAATAGATGCAAACCACAAGACAAAAAGAAAAAACATAGAATATAGAAGAAAAACATAGAGTATGTAAAGTAAAACACATAGAATATTTATTAATGAGCATAAAGAGCGCGTTGGCTCGCATTAAAAAAAAAACATAGAAAGCAAAACCACGCGACGAAAATAAAAACATAGAATATGGAAAAACATAGAATATACAGTCATGTCTGGATATAGTGAACTAATTATTGCAAGGCCTGTTCACAGTATTGAGGTTGTTCACTATATCAAGGTTAATATTTTTGTTAAAAAACTCGTTTTATTTGCTCAAAATACACTTTTTGTTTTTTCCTTGAAATTGCTTTCAAAATTTCTCAAATTTTTCAATTTCTCATTTTGTTGATCGAGGTGTTCACAATACCCAGACACGACTGTATAAGGTAAAAACCATAAAATATCTATTAAAGAGCATTTGTCACAGAATAGATGCAAAAACACTTGACGAAAAGAAAAAAACATAGAATATAGAAAAAACATAGAATATTTATTAAAAAGAATTTAACATAAAATAGATGCAAACCACAAAACAAAAAGACAAAACATAGAACATATATATAGCATTTAACATAGAATAGATGCAAAATCACATGACACAATTTTGTAAAAAGTAGTTTGATATAATAAGAAATTCTGAAATAGTTGCAAGCAGTAAAAAGTTGATAATTTCAATATATTGGAAAACATAGAATGCTCAAAATGAAAACCAGCTTCATGAGTTAGTGCTAATACCAACTTATAGAATACTTTCAGAACATTCATTCTAGAGTGAAAAAAACATAGAATATTGAAAATATGCAGAATAACATTGGTCGTTGAAATAAATTGTAAAACATAGAGTAAGAGCTAATACCATTAAAGAGTACTCACTCATTAAAGAGTAAACGAACATCGAATATTAAACATAACCGCAACCGATACTGAAAAACATAGAATATATTTGGCGATATTACTACAACTAGGTTTTTTTGGTTTTCTGATAGTGTAACAAATGCCTAAAGTTAAACATAGAAAACTATAAGCAAATATAAATAGTCATATGTACATACAGCGACGCACAAAAGGAGGGTTTCGGGTATTTAAATCCCTCCAAATACACAAATTTCTGGTACAAAATATGGTTTCAAAAGGTATTCAACTTAAAAGTTGAACGAAAACCCTCCCTCTCCCTTAACCCTTTCCGGACGGGGTTTAATTTTGAAATCCAAAATACTCTCAGAAGAAATATTCTCATGCTATGAATGTTGGGGTTAGAAAACTGTATTGGATGCTATCAAATTCTGAAATAATCCTTTTATGCGGGAACACCGACATCGAAACAATATTTTGCGTGGGTCGTAATATTTGAATAAATGTTTTGAGGGGCATTAAAAACTTGCTGGGACGTATTATCCCAGTTGTCCCGAAAGGGTTAAATAAAATGGTGTGAGTGCATTCTCTTACATTCTCTGCCCCAAAGATGTATGTGTTTTACTGTCTGTGACCAGCCGGATTTGCCAAAAATACCATACAAAAGAAACGCCAGTCAATGCAATCGGCAACAGCAAATCACATCGCACACACACTCACAGCCAGCTTTGAGATGCAACAATTACTGAACTAAACAACTGTGCTGCAACGCCGACAAATTCTGGTTGCTGGCAAATGCGCCGGGCGAGTTGAATTGCATGTGTGTTGGTGTTGGTGTGTGCGAAAAAATATTTGCAAACAAAGTACTAAATATATGTGGCAGCGCGCGAGTCAACGCCGGGCAGTTTGCATCTTCCGGCTTGACGAGATTTACTTTTTGGTTCTTCCTTAAATTCATTTTAATTTCATATTCAGCTGCAGCTGCGCGCACACCACTGCGGGCTGCATCCGGTGTTGCATCCACTGCGGCTGCTGTTGCGCTGCTGTGGTACGTTTGCTGTTGTTGTTGCTTTTGCTGTTGCTGTTGCTACAGTTGCTGTTGACTTTTGATGCGTTAATATGAAAAATAACTGCATAAAGCTGAAACTTGACGCAAAAATATTTTATTTTTTATTTCTATGCGGACAATGCTGACGTGGCTTTTACAAACGCACACACACACATACAATCATACGAATGCTACTTCATGCACTGCACTGTTGGTTGGTTTGTGTGGCGCACACACACACACACTGACACTGACAGTGCAAACGCCGACAGTTTGTGTCTAGCTTTCAGTATTTCCATTTCCTATTTTCAAATATTTTGCGTACTTCTATACTTTTCACTGTAAATGGCTTTGCCACAATTGGCAGCCATGGTTTGCCAAGTTTCACTGACAGCTAAAATGGAACTCGACCGCCCGCCGACCGCCGACATCCGCCCGCGTAACAGTCAGCCCAAAATATAAACACATATATATATATATATATATGTATATATATATATATTGTACACCAACCAAGGGAAGCATAACCTTTAATGTATTTTGGCGGCATATTCGTTATTTTACGTTTCATTCAATATAAAAAGTTTCCCTGGTATACAAAAGCCTTAATGCCGGCTTATTCATATTTCAATAGAATAAAGTGTGAATATGGAATTTTGAAGTAGAGAATATTTCCAATTCGTACGACTTTGAATGCTCACTTTGAAACATAGTCAACAAAAAGTGTTCATATTTTATGCATAAAATATTTAGGCTGTGAGAATAACAAAGAATATTAAAATGGAATATTGGCTTCGGAAAAACAATGTTTCATTCTTACATATAAATAATAAAATAATAATAATAATAATATAAATAATAATAAAATTAAACTCTTTCACGATCAATGACAGATGTGTGTTTCGTGTGAAGTCTTTTACATTCTTACTGTCTTTTACATTCAAGTTTTGCGCTAAAAGTTCTATACAGAACGAGTTTGCAATGCAAAGATACAACTCTGATACAATGGGCCTATTGTGGCTCAAATCGAAGAGGGGCCACCTCTACCTCGCTTTTGTTGAACCAACTGTATGCAAATAGTCCATGATTGAATTCATTCACTCAGTTTTTTACAGGTTATCATATTTGCGAGTAAACCTAGTTGTAAGTAGGTCCTAAGGTGCCCAAGAATGAACATTCTGAATCCTTAGCACATCTTTAGTGCGAGTCCAATACACATTGGGGTACACACAATGTGTATTGGCTTCCAACCTTCTTAGCGCTGCCGTAATTCCAGATAATACAAGTAAATAAATCGCAATAACTTCAAATGCATTTTAAATAGAAAATAAACGAAAGCACATGGCACGCTGTCAATCTTAAGTAGTCAATCACTTGATTTGCTAAATAAAATCACTTCAATCTTTATATTTTATCCGCACTTAATCGCATCTACATCGAACACTTTACATGAGACGCTTTCGTATTTCAGCCAACTAATGCACTCGGGCGACTTGAGAAAAGTCCACCCCATCCCCTACCAAGTTCGCTTATCGTCAGCACTGTCTGGCTCGTTGGCATAATGGAAATTGCGCACAAACCGTTGGCTATTGTCTTACACCAACTTACAAAGCTATTACAGGACGCCATTGTCTATTGTCTGCGATGAAGTCTGCAGCTGATTGGCAGCATGCATGCAAATAGCCGGCCGCACTCGTTGCGCTCACCACTTTTCCACACATCCTGTTTCGCATTTTTTTCACACCCTACTGGGTGAGAGGGGAGAAGCGCAAGACCGCCAAAGAAGCAAATCGCTTGCGGAAGTCAAAATGCTCACGACGCTCATTGTTTCAATATCAATTCAGCACACACGCACACATGCACACAGAATCAGCCACAGCCAGGCAGACCAAGAATGGAATGCGGCGCGCTGCTGCTGCAACTGGCCCCATTGCAAGTATTTGTTTCTTTCTAAACATGCGGAAATGCAATTGTATGAATAGTTACCTCTCGCTGCGAGTATACACACACACACACACACAGAGCCACACTTGTGCTGTGGAACACGGCGCAGAACGGACGCTGGACACATCGCTTGATCCCGGACCTTAAAGGCTGGATCAACAGAAAGTGGGGAGAAGTAGACTTCTACTTAACCCAAATATTAAGTGGACATGGGTGCTTCCGGGCTTACCTTTACCGGTTCAAAAGGGACTCCTCGCCATTCTGCGAAATTTGTACGGAGGTAGATGAGGACGCTTTTCACGTCTTCTTTGTATGTCCTCGGTTCAATAGGGATCGACAGGAACTATCGGCGGTTTTCGGTGAGCAACCGACGCCGGAAAACTTGATAGCCCATATGACGTCAGCAAAAGCGAAATGGGACGCAGCCTGTAATATGGCAGCTGAGGTTATTGCGGTTTTGCGGGGTGCTGAAAGACAGCGCAACAGATGTAGGTAGTAAAAAATCATACTCGTACTGTGACCACGTCGAACAATCGACAGACGATTGAGCCTAGCGCTTAAACCCTCCTCCCGACGAAAAACCTAACGGTAGTACCGGGCGGGCTAAAGGACGAGAAAGAGGTGGTTTTAGTGAGGTTAAAGTCCCACACTGACGGGGTTTTTGGCTTTAGATGCTTTCCATCTCTATAATAACAAAAAAAAAAAAAAAAAAAAAAAAAAAAAAAAAAAAAAAAAAGCCACACTTGTGCTTGCAGCCGCACAAAATCACTCATACGACTCGTTGTACTTTAAGTGGGCGACACAAGTCAAAGCGGCTTCAAAACAAAATCACAGAAATTGTTGATGTTAAAAGAATGAAGAGAAACAAGGAAGCAAAGAAAATCGAAATTGTAAGCCGATATTGTTGGTGCACTGTGGAGTGCAGAGTGCGGCGTCCGCAGTGAACTTACTTACGGATATATCGACGTTACAAATGCTGAAGGGATACGGCAACGTTTAACTTTGTGATATGATGCAATCAACTCGTTAGTAGTCAAAAAATCTCGAAATAAAACTAGACGCGGCTGGCGACAGTTCGGAGCGCATAACAATTGCATTTAGTTGTTTGTGGCTGTATGTGTGTGTGTGTTAAAGTTTGAGGATTTCTTCTTATGATGTTTTGTCTAAATGGAAATATTCATGGACTTACTGTTGAGGAGTATATATTATATTTTTAGGGTCAGCTAAGTCAACTTTTTGTCGTTGATTAGGTCAGAAAAAAAGTACTGGTACAAGGCAACACTTCGTTGTGCTCTGATCGATTAGAAAGTTGTCTACTATCAGAAGTAAAAATGCAGACCAGGTATTGGCTACGGAAGATTGGTCTCAATCGAATGAATAGAATAGGAAATAAGAATCGAAAATAAGAATAGAATAGGAAATAAGTTTAACTTTGAATAGAATAATTATTGTGCCAAAAAAAGTCTTTAAAACAACTTTCATAAATCACACACATTACTTTTTCCCACACTTTTGTTTAGCTCCACATTATTTTTGCAGTTTCCCATCAAAAAAGATGGGCTTATCTTTTCCAAGGTTTTAAGTTGTTCAACAAGCTTTAGCTGAACATTAACGGTTTTTTCAGCAACAAAAACCATGTTTTTACATTAACATTTACATTAATAACACTGTGCTACAAAAAAAAAAAAATGAAATACACCCGACAAGTAACATACTGTAGGCTGTTTATGTGGTCGAATAATCCATAAAAATATTTTTGTTATATTTGTTGTACCCTCCAAATTTTATTTATTTACAACAAACCGTTTTTACAAACTTTCCGCGGTAATCTATGAATATCTCAGTCATTTTTTTTAACGATTTTCAATATGTAATATGTTTTGGAAAGAGCATTGTCAGACCTTTCGAATGATGTATGTCAATTCATTGTTTAAACAAATAAGTAGTAAGTTTTTATCGCATAAACCTTGAAAAAGTGATTTTTTTCTCAATCTTTTTAACTTTAACCAGTTTTTATTGCATAATGAAACAAAAAAATTAATAAAGTTAGGTAATATTCTGAAAGAAGATTTGTTTACGAACAAATTGGTGTATTGCTTTATTGAATTGGACCAAAACTGCGGAATCTACGCTATTTTTTCGTAACTAGAAAATAAAGCCTTGAATATGTATTCATTTGAGATTTAAATAAAAATTTAAAACGAATTCATTGTACACACTGCAATACACATGATAGGCCATATTTTCTAGTTACGAAAAAATAGCGTAGATTCCGCAGTTTTGGTCCAATTCAATAAAGCAATACACCAATTTGTTCGTAAATAAATCTTCTTTCAGAATATTACCTAACTTTACTAATTTTTTTGTTTCATTATGCAATAAAAACTGGTTAAAGTTAAAAAAATTGAGAAAAAAATCACTTTTTCAAGGTTTATGCGATAAAAACTTAGTACTCATTTATTTAAAAAATGAATTGACATACATCATTCGAAAGGTCTGACAATGCTCTTTCCAAAACATATTACATATTGAAAATAGTTAAAAAAATGACTGAGATATTCATAGATAACCGCGGAAAGTTTGTAAAAACGGTTTTTTGTAAATAAATAAAATTTGGAGGGTACAACAAATATAACAAAAATATTTGTATGGATTATTCGACCATATAAACAGCCTACACTATGTAATTTGTCAGGTGTATTTTCAGTGTTGCACCGTGTAATTGACATTAGTCAGTTGGCCTAAACTTTCATATCGTCGTTTATAGTGAATATTTAAGCAGCTTTCTACTAAACATTTCATTGAAATATGCAAAAAAATAATTTTATTAAATGGAAATACAAAACTATAAAAAATAAATTTTAATAAAAACTGACACTTTTATTAATTGACTTTCAGTTGAATTTAATGTGACAGCTATGGTTAATGATAATGTGCGAAATGTGAATCTTAAACGTGCAACAAATACACTGCAAGTAACTTTAGTGAGCGTAGATTTTTTTTTGCAAAATTCTTCTATCAGGTGTACAACTTTGCTTCCGCCGTTTTTTTCCAAAATTAAAAGCTTTATTGCGAAAAAGTGCTTACAGATGTATTATTCAAAGTATTGTCCGTCGCTAGCGACAACTTTCTCCCATCTTTCCGGCAATTTTCGGATCCCGGCTCGAAAAAAGGAGTCCTCTTTTGACGCTATCCATGAAGCAATCCATTTTTCCAATTCTTCGAAGGATTGAAAATGTTGATCTGCCAGGCCGTGTGCCATCGAACAGAATAGGTGGAAGTCAGAAGGGGCGACATCTGGGGAATACGGCGGGTGGGGCAAGACTTCCCATTTCAGCGTTTCCAGGTACTTTTTGACCACTTTTGCGACGTGAGGCCGAGCATTGTCGTGTTGGAGGATGACTTTGTCATGTCGCTCTTCCATTTTTAAAACGTTGAAACCACTCCCGACACGTTCTTTCACTCAGAGCAGCATCACCGTAAGTTTCTGAGAGCATTCGATGCGCTTCAGCTGCATTTTTTTTCGAATTGCAACAGAAAAGTAAAACTTCCCGCAAATGGCGAGAATTGGGCACATAAACGGACATTTTCGAGCGTGAATAATACGAAAACAAGAACAACTGTCACTGAAACGGCGATGACAATTCGTTAGGCACTGTCCACACTCACTTTAAAGGCATTACCATCTATGTATTTCAACCAGCCTCAGCCGGTACAGCCACCTATCGGAAAACGGCGGAAGCAAAGTTGTACACCTGATACATTAGTTTTTTTAAGAATTTGTCAAGAAACTGCCAAACAAATGAACAAACGAGTTTCTAAAATGAATCTAGTTAAATAAAAATAATTAATTAATTAATTAATTAATAATTTATCCAAAACAATTGAACAATAATGACATAAAAATCACCAACAAAAAACTGTTATGGTACTCAAATTTGTTTTGAATTTTTAGAAAATGTAAACATTTTTACCATTTCCCAACTACAACTCAGGTTGGTTTTTTTACTCATTAAGCAAAACTAGGCATTTTTGGTGAATATTTGTTGTGTAAACGTTCTTATGTTTTTTGAAGTATCAAAAAAAAAGTTGTATTTACTAATACAATTGCAATCAACACAACAAAAATTCGTTCAATTTTTTGTAATTTTTTTTCACAATCCGCGTGCCTGGTTTTTGCGCGCTGGGTAGACGTGCGTGGCCTTTTATCCTGCGGCCAATTGAATCAGCTTAATTTCACAGCAACGTGTGATTCGGCAGCAATATGCAATTTATTAACAAAAGATAATTTTACATTGTTTCGCCATGATTATTTGCCTCGCTTCTTGCCATAAATATTTTTTTTTGGTCCATTTGTAATTTCATTTTTATCAATTTAAATTTATTGCATGCACTTTTTTCAAATTTAAATGTTGTCGGCCTTTTGACAGCATTTTTTTCTTGTGCCGACTACTTTTTCGCGTTCACTTTCACAAAAGTGTTAAAATAAAATTAAAAAAAAATTATGTAAAAACAAATAAATATGGAGTGTGAATAATTTTTTATGAATTTTCTTGAGTTTATGGCGAAAAATTGCAATAAAAAAATTTTAATTTAAACCTTTAAATTTTTGAAAATGATAAAAGTAAACAAAATTTTGATTTTAACCTTTACATTTTTATAATTTACGAAAGCAATAAGAAATTTGAAGTGTAAATTTTGTTATTTTTATTGTTTGAATGCTTTGACAATTTTTGTATAAACTAATTTAAAGCAAATTTAAAATGTCCATCTTTCTATGAAAAAATGATAGAATTTACTGTTTATATTGACTGCAACTGCGATACTGGCAGTTTTTACTTAACAAATCAAGAACAATGCACAAAGATCAAAATTTTTACTGACCCCAAGCACAATTTACATAACCTCAATTTTCTTGCCATTCGTTTCGTAGTTTGTGCTGACATTTGCCTAGTTGACGGTCAGCAAATAATGGAAAAATGTTTGCACAATTCAATTTTCATTTTCTTCACATTGTGTGCTGCCAAACATTTACAATGCTCGCATATAAAAAAATATATACTCGTTCATTGCAAAATGCAAAAGACTAAAAATAAAAATAAATTAAATTAATTCTCGAAACTTTCTATTGCAGCGGCAGACAATTTTAAAAGTCATAATTTTTTTTGCCAGCAAGCTGAGGAAAATGTTGCTGTGAAGCAAAAGAGTTGCTGCAACTTTTGCTCAACAGTTTCCGATGAGACAGTGTGCAGTGTTTTCTTTTGTTTTTTTTTTTTGTTCAATCTAAGTTCATGTCTGAGAAAAAGCATAAACTGTAGTTGAAATTTTAAGGTGAGAAAGAGCTGCTCAGGAAAAGTCGCTTTTCAGCTGGGGGAAAACTTTTGGGTTAGCAACGATTTACCTAAAAACTTGCATCAGTACTTGAATGTTCATGGATATTTATGTGTGTTTGTGTGTTGTTAAAAGAAAATGTAATACATATGTAATAAGACTTTATTTTATTTTCTTCTTTGCATGCAATAATAATCAAGATGGACAATAAAGAGAGTTTGGAAAACACCTTTAATTGAAATACTTTTGCGAGAACTTTTAAAGCAACAATTTTTCTTTATGAGACCGGAAGTACAACGAGGACTTTATGAGACCAAATGAAATCTATTAACTTAATAGACAATATGTCGCCGCAGAAAACGAATGTCGTATGTTCGATTGAATTTAGTAGCACATACGACAATTGTTTTCTCAGACAACGAGTAGTTGGCCATTTTAGCTACAAAATCATAGGTACATGTTCGATCTTATGCTATAAGGAGATTGCAAGACTAATGTAGAGAAATTGTGTTTTTTTAGTTTAATGTTTCAATTATTATTCATAGTGGGAGACAAGTACAGAAGACTGGTTATCTCTTACCTTGTGTTTTCATTATTACTGATACTGGCATGAAGAACCTATGGGAAGCATTGCATTGCTTTGGAACTATCGCTCTGCTTGAATAGTAATAGTTATACAGAAATATAATAGTAACAATCATTGAACCTAAAACCTAACGTCCACTACACTAAGTGAACTACAAGAGACTCTGGAACTTGGCCAGTGGGGCAACTGACACTTTGATCTGCCAGAATTCATTGACCTCCTGGATCTAGTAGAGGTCGCGCATTTTCTTATGCAATGTTCAGCAATTTCGTTCTTGCAGACTTTCTTCTTCAACTATACCAACGTTTGTGCCTCGAGTCATTTGAACCCACACCAAAGTATATATTTTCTTTATTCTATTCTATTTTAAATCCAAAATCCTTGACTCTTTTCCAGTTCACTACTAAACCTTTGTGAGTTAATAAAAGCTTCGATCTTCGACTACCAGCGAACCGAATACAGAGACACGTTCTATGCAATTGATGTGGCCTTTTAATCTATGTGACAAAAGGACATCGAAGCCGTACACACACACACGCACACACACAGTCGCTGTGTTAATGCCATTACGCAACTCTTAACATATTTTGCCTCCAATTCGACACCCCTGCCGCGGTCCTTTGTTACTCAGCAAAGTGTGTTCGCTTGGTGCGTTCGCGTGTGCGCGCCCGTTCCTCTATTATTGGCAGAGTGTCAGAGAGTGCGGCGAGGTGGCACTTGCTTGCTTGCACTTCAAGGCACAAGCAGCGCGCACTTCAGAAATCGAGCAATGTTGAGCGTGAGACGATGATGACAACGGCAAAGGCAGCCACAGCCAAGGCGAAGCCGAACAGCAACGGCAACGACACAACGATGACGCTGACGAGGTTTTGTATTGAAACTGCTCAAGTTGTGCCAAGAAAAAACCAATCAAAAATGACAAAGCAGCTGATTTTAAAAGCGGAATTCTTATCATTAAAACGGTGAATGGTTGTGGTGGTGCTTACTGATGGTTAGTTGGTTGTTGGCTTGTGTGATGGTTGAGCTGTTGTCGTCAAGTGTGTCGTATGACGTTTGCCTCTTTTTTGCCTTTTCCCGTTTATTGCCCTTTTTCCTACGTACGTACAAGTGCTTTTCTTTAATGTGGCGGAACGTGATTTTTATCTGGCACTCGACAAGAGCTGCGTGCTGTGAGCAGCTGTGCTTTGTTTGTGTATGTGTATGTATGTGTGTGTGTGTGTGCGCGCGTGTGAGTAAATTGAACCTTTAACACCACTTGCCGGCACACATTGTAGCAATTTTGCATGCGATTGATGGAATTCAATGATGATTTGATTGGTTGCTATGCGCTGATTTGGCGAACATAATTCTAATTGTCGATACACGGAATGATAACAATATCTGATGACTTTTGTTGCCAAATATCATAGAAGGTGTCACAAGTATGTTTGCAAGTGTTGGTGGAGGCTTTTAGTATAAATCAAGCATCTTTATATTCGGATTTTTGGGTTCCAATGGTCGAGTTGAGTTGGTTTTATTTATTTATAATTTTTTATTTATTTATAATAAATTTAAATGTAATATTAATTAATTAATTAAATTAATTAAATATAAATAAATAATAAATTTAAATTTTATTTATAACATTCTTTTCTTGAAGGTTTGGATTTCCATTTCATTGAGCTTCGAATACTCTTCTCAGCTGAGCCAGATCAGACTCAGATCCTTGGTGCTAAATTCTCGACGCAGGATTTTAAATGATAGATCGTGAAATTTCGAATTCCAAAAATAAAATATGTTTGTAGCCACAACAAAATTGATTGTTGAAAGAAAACAGTTTTTTTTGAGAATCATAAAATATCAAACACATCTCATCTCATTTTACATCACTTTGTCCATAACTCAAATTGTTGTTGTTGTTAGAGCTAAAAACACTCAAAATCGACTTGTGTAACGCTCGCCTGTGAAACGCTCGTGCTGCCCGGCTGTCACGCCATGTCCTGGCCATTTCCTTTGCCTTTGTCCGATGGCGCCGGAGCGCACCAGAGCGCACGAAAAACAAACACAGCGAAATTACTTAAACGATCACGCCCAATATTGGCACGCAGTGTGCTCGCTTCGAATTCAATTTTGAAATTCATCGCCGAGCAGTAGTGACAAGAACAACGGGTGGTGGCCCAGTCCCCGCCAATGTTCGCCGCTGGCGCAACACCGAAGGCCAGTCACAGCTGTGCATGTAAATGCAATTAAAGGCGATTTCCAGCCTTCAGTTAACTGATTTGATTTTTTCCGCACGTTCTGTTGTTGTGCTTTTGTTGTTGCTGCTGCTGCTGGTAATTTGAATTGGTGAAATTGCACGTCGCTGTGCTGCCAACAATTGTTCGCACGCATTGAAATTACAGGCCGCACCCTGCATACATATACACTAACACATACATTCACACGCGCACATGAATTCCACATGCGGGCAATGCGAAATCAAAGATTTCTAGTGCACTGGGCACGCATTCTATAATTAAAAATTTCTCCTTTGGCCATGGTTATTCATGGGAGGATTGCGAGCGCTGCGCTGTGCCTCGTGCCCACCAATAAGGCGAAATATTCCGCATACTTCGGGCAATTGATTGGCATTGTTTGGCAATTATGATGCGAATTGCAATTTCGCTTTCGCTCGAATATGACTGGTGCTGTGTTGATGACGTGTGAATGCTGCCGATGAAATGGCTCTTTACATACTTTATTCATTGCAGCAAAATGAGGCGATTTCAAGCCAATTGGAAAACCATTGAAAACTCTTAAAGAAAAAACCAATTTCAATGTACTTTTTGTTGTACTGTAGTATGAAAATGATGCAATATTTCATTGTTGTATAGATACTAATTAATACTCGGTAGTAATATTATAGATTACGTCATGCTTTAGAGAAATGCAAGGGTCCTTTAGGTCAAAGCATCAGCTGTGATATAACACCATGCGGCAGCATTTTTCACACCGGGAAAAATCCATATGTGCGAGAAACTAGAGACCAAATATAGCAATACTGCGTACTCAGTTTTTAATTTCTATATCCTTTTAAAACACTTCAAAACTCTGAAGAGGATAATAAATAAAAAAATTATAAAAAATACTTTGCCTCGTTAGAATATGGATATGGATATCAAATGAAAGAGAAAAGGCTCAAGAATTTAAATAAAATTGATTTTTTATCCATTTGTAAAAAACGGATATAAAAAAGGTCCTTTGAAAATTTTAATCCTTTATATCCTTGAAAATTTATATAGAATTTTCTTGAAATGTAAGTATGCTAAAACCCAAAATCTGTTTGATCACCGGTCAAAATTTCATTACTCTAACTGTATTTGTTCGAAAGTTATTAGAAAAAGGCGGAAGCTGCAATTCTAATAAAATACAAAAATTCGTATTTATTTGAGTACATAAAATTGTATTATTTATTATAATTATTATTATAATTATTTGAGTAGTATTACTATGTTTGGTCAGCAGTATTACTATGTTTGGTCTCTAGTTTCACGCCCATATGGTTTTTTTCCGGTGTGAAATTTTTTTAAATTTTTGTCGCACAGTGTAATCAGATGTCAATGTAATTTCTTAGTTACCACTTTCTGTAAGTCCTACAAAAAAACTTCTTGAGAAGTTCTTGATTGATTTATAGCTCAACTTTCACTTCCACAGATTTATAATTCAATAAGATTCGTTGAGGATCAAGGACCTCACTTCTACGTTCAGCATATCACTGTTTCTTTAGTAAGTTGAGCCCAGTTTGTGCTGGTAACTTGAAAAATCAGAACTACTATCCACTACAAAATATTTTATTGGAGGATTTGTGTACTTTCAATACACAAAAACTTCGTAAGGTACGCCTAAAGGACCTAACTGTTTGGCTTAAAGTTAGGTCCTTTAGGCACCTGCATCCAAGTTCTACTACACTTCAGTCTCTGAAGCGATTTTGGCCCAACTTTCGCTTTCATTGGTCCATAGCTCTGTGAGGTTCTCAAGGCAAACACGATTGTTTCTTAAGGCCCAACTTGAGCCCAACTTTCACCACAAAATAGCTCCTCAAGGTACTTTCTGTTTCATGAAACTCTCATTGTATATTTTTCAATCCAACAATACAATCTGTATGATTGATTTTTGAAGCAACTTTGCCTCATCAACACTACAAAATAGTCCCTTGAGGAGCATAAACCTCACTTTCAATTTATCTACATGAGAGTCCCTTCAAGACATTCGAATCCACAACATGGTCCCTAAGGGCAACTTACTCTTAAGAAACCCCTTTGAAAAACCACAAAGAAGAAGTATAAATCTCACTGCAGCCAATTGTAAATAATTATTTTCACTATTTATTTAAACTAATTTTAAATACAACTCTTTAATTACTCAAATTGATTGCCGAACAAACACTTTCTGCCAGTCTCAAGTGTACTTCTCACTACAACTTCTTAGTGATGCCTTCAACTCGCCCAAGTCTGTTTGTAAGTATTTGCATTTTGCTTATAGACTGAGAACCTATGATTTATTTAAATCCGATTTGTTTAACGCAATTTTGTTAAACAATGAAACCTAATTGAATTGCAGTCTGGCCCGAAGTACGGAAATTATTTCTATGCAAAGTGCTGCAGCACAATTTGCCGCCAACAAACCATCGTCAATAGGCATCGAGTCGTGCTGGGTGCTGAGGTGAAACTAAAGAAGCGCTTAGATCAGATTGCTTGTTGCTGTGCAATATCTATGTATGTATGTGTGTATGTTTGTATGTACAAGTAAGTGTATAGATGCCACTAGCACCAACACTGAGACTACATCTCTTACGATTTGAAATCAGATATTGAATTGCAAAACTACTTTTGAAGTTGAGTTGCTACCAAAATTTGGTATCGGCTTGATGGCATCAAATTTCGAATTTCCAAGTAATGCAGCCCAATAGCGGCTTAAGAGGGGCAGGGCGGAGGGACGGTGGGCTGTGGTGAGGCCTCCGAGAGAAGCTTGTATATACAAATTTTATATACAAATTTTTGTTTTTTTTGTTTTTAAAATGTCTTTTAAGCTTATTGTAGCATACAATAAATGTTAAAAGGCAGAAAAAGACCGAAAAGAAGAAAGACAAAAGAAATTAATCTGTGGTCTGGACTAAATTTATTAGATAGATAGATATATTCTTTATTCAATTGTTTAACAAATATTACAGAAATAATTTAATTAACAATAGATAACATTTCTGATAAAGAATTTACGACAATGACCTTTAAGTCGTCTGTCGGAAAAAAGGAAAATACATTACTCTAACATAAAGATATACATACATATTAACAGAATTCATTTACAATTAAACTCCTATATTTTAAAGCATCAGTGACATACAAAACAAGACAATCCCATCCACCTACGCCAATTCCATTTAGCTTGTTTACAATTTCATCTTGAGTTAAAAAGAACTTTCCAAGATATCGATATCTGATTCTTTTCAAAATTGGACACCTACCCAGAAAATGTGTTATATTTTCTAACTCGTTCAAATTACAAAGACTGCAGTTTAGATTTCTGTGACCCCCAAGAATTATCAAATCGCACCTGGCCTTCAAAATCCACATTATTCTATATTTTTCAAGATTGTCATTCAAGTAGCTTTTCCCGATGTTATGATCTAAGTCTTTATATATACGTGAACTTTTAAGAGCCCTTTCCCATGATTTTTGTTTATTTGTCGAGTTCAGAACGGATAACAATGTGTCAATGTTTTCATTCCAACTTCTTCTATTTAAAACGTCATAATTCCAACTAATATTCAATTTTTCTCCTAAAACTTGCATTGATTTTACCCAAAAAATCTTTCTCTCTATAATAATTTTTGAAAGTTTGTGTGGCAATCTGCTATCGTCGTATTCAAATAGAGTTTTAGAAATATATTTAAGATGAAGCCGTAAAGTATACAGGTGACAGTGTGGTATGTCTGTTTCTAACATAAGACAATAAGAGGGTGTGTTTGTTGGTAGATGTAAAATTTTCTTTAAGAAATAAAATTGAATTTTATCCACCAATTCAAACAACTCAAAGCCCCAGACTTCCGCAGCATAACTTTGTATAGCTCTAATTACTGCTAAAAATAATTTGTATTTAGCTGATAATTTTATCTTATTTTTGATTAGAAAGGACCACCATGTTGCATTGATACTGTTTTTAGCCATACAGTTTCTATTTTCAACATGTTTTTTAAAGCTTAATTTTGGTGTTAATTTTACACCGAGGTAATTGTATTCTGACACTATAGGGATACTTTCGCCTTTAAATGTCCATTTTTCTCTATCCGCCAATTTGCCGCCTTGTCGAAAAACCATTATGGCCGATTTCGAGAGGTTTACTTGCATGTTCCACACATTGCAATAATTTTCTAACCTAAATATCATTCCTTGCAGCTCCTCTACATTGTCAGATATCAATACTATATCATCCGCATACAACAGTAGTCGCACATTCAAGTTTCCTATCCAAATTCCCCCTCCCAAACTATCATGTAAGTCATTCAGATAAATAGAGAACAACAAAGGCGACATTAAACATCCTTGCTTTACGCCTGTTGAAATATTAAATTTATTTGATATTGCACTGCCAGTCCATATAATCGAATCCGTGTGGTTGTACATATTTTCAATGAAATTTACCATTTTTGTTGGGATTCCCAAGCTATGCAGTTTATAGATTAAAAGTTTTCTGGGAACCGTGTCAAAAGCGGCTTTAAAGTCTACAAAAAAAGCGTACACTTTCTTTTTTTCTGCGAATCTAATTTGAATGATTGAAGTTAAATTATAAATGTTATCTGCCGTGGAATGTTGTTTTCTGAACCCTGCCTGATATTCGGTAATCAGCTTTTTACTTTCTAACCAATTTGTAAGTCTTTCATTTAATATGCCCATCATAATCTTTGCAATACAGTTCATAAAAGAAATCCCTCTGTAGTTTGATGCTAAGGTTCTATCACCTTTTTTGAAAAGCGGAAATATTATGCTAGTTTCAAAAGCCGTATCTGCTTCCCCACTATTATATAACGCAGAATACGTGTTAGCCAGCTCATCAAGAAAAACAGTGTCAGCATTTTTGAAAAATTCGTAAGACACCCTGTCTAAGCCTGGCGCTTTTCCAGTTTTAGTCTTATGGAGCATTTGTAAGATTTCTGTTCACGGAAGTAGCGTGATTTAAAAGTTCTTCAAAATATTGTCTAAACGCCTCCGGTGGAATCTCCAAATCTAAGGATTCATTTGTCCCTCGTATCTTTTTGGCCAATTCCCACCAATCACTGCAATTATTTATTTCATTTATTTCTCTTTCTAGATTTTCGTAGTAATTTTTCTTGCTATCTTCACACTGTTTCTTATAATTTTTTTGCGCCACGGAATATTGTTCTCTGTATTCAGTATTTATTAGAATTTATTGTAAAATGGGACTTCATTGCAACACTTCTACATTTTAGTTTAATCGTGCAATATTTCTTAATAATGTTTATATGCGAAAGAAGTTTTTTTAAACTAAAACTTGTAAAAACTTTACAATGGTTGATGAAATACTTGTTTGTCACTTTTATCAATTGAAAGAGACATAGTAGCGACAATTGACTTTGAAAATGCAATCGATAAATTCAGTTCAATAAAAGCAAGAAAACATCCTTTCTAAATAACACTTTTTTAGACAATTTCAAAAAAATTCCCTTCAAAGATTGCAATATTTAATTTTTAACTTAAAATTTTGTGCAAAATATGCAAATACAAAGTTCTAAGTTCAAAATTAAATAAAACTCGGTTTGTTAAATAAACTAGTTTTGCTTGTAAACAAGTCTAAATTACACAATCACTTAACCTCTTTAAACTTTGTAGATGTCAAACAAATTGACAGTTATTATTAGTAAGGGAGAGGGCTGGGTTGTGAACCAGGCTGGGTTGTGAACCACTACCCTTTTTTCTTTCCCTAATTGACTTATCGCCAATCTTTCAACTGTCAAGTTTGTCTTATGATATGACTCTATTTTTGTGGTTACACCGAAGTACAAACACGTATTGCTTGTGGTAGCTACAGACATCGTGTTTGAAAATCGACTGCGAAAACTTTTTTGCTTTTTTTTAAAGTGCTATCCAAGTGACTGAGTTTATTGCAAAAAGGTAAGTGTAATACATGTTTATTTAGTGTTTTGATTCTATTTTACGATGCAATATTTGTTTATGCCGAATTATGATTGGAAGTGTCGTTGTTTTATAAGTTTCCAAAATGGCATCGTGGTTGGGTTGTGAACCACTGAGGTGGCTGGGTTATGAACCACCTGTTTTTCGTACTACATTTGTTGTAGTACTGTCAAATATGGATGGATATATTAAAATACAGTAATTTTATGTAATTGTACTTGATTTGCTTTAAGCGGACAAACACTTGTTATTTATTAACAAATTAGATTAAAGTTTGCCATACCGTTTGTACATACAAATATAATTTTCCACAATAAAAATCAATTACTCATTCGGTAGCGGTACGATAACAATAACGTGTTTTTGTCTGAATTTGATTTGAGTTTTAGCAATGTTTACCTCAAAAAACACCGCCGCATTAGCAAAAAAGGCTACCGCAGCCAAAAAAATTAACTTTAATTCGTTGTTGGGTGCAATTAAAGACTATTTAAAAAACAAAAAATGCATACGAGCGGCTGCCCGTAAATATAAAGTTGACAGAATCACGCTGACCCGTCATACGAAGAAAGTTATTGACCACTTCACGGATATTTCCACCGTCAGGGATGTTGATTTGTTGGAATTTATTCGCAGTTCCAATATGCAGATTCCATCGAATATGGTATGTTTTTTTATCGTTTCTTATCTTTTTCCTCATATGTGGATGCTATTTTAATGGACTTTGCTCGATTTGTCTAGGTTTTCTCTCACTCACAAGAAAAATACCTAATGGAATATATCCTGAAGTGCGTCGACCATTATTATGGGCTCAGTATTAATGAATTGAGGAAGTTAGCGTATCAGTTGGCATTCAAACTCCAAGTTATATATCCGGTCTCTTGGAATGACGATTCGATGGCTGGACGTATGTGGTACCGAGGGTTCATGAAGCGCCATCCCGAGCTAACGCTGAGAACCCCCGAGCAGACATCAATCAACCGAATCAAATCTTTTTGTAAAGAAAATGTAGGAAAGTTTTTTGCAAATTTGGCTCGGTTGCTCGACGAACATCACTTTGACAGCACCTCCATTTACAACATGGATGAAAGTGGGTTTTCAACGGTGCCCACAAAGATCGGCAAAGTCATTGCATTGAAAGGGATAAGGCACGTTGGGAAGTTAGAAGCTGCTGAACGAGGCACCAATGTCACGATGGCTCTCACTGTGAATGCGAGTGGGAATTCTATTCCTCCGTTTTTCTTGTTTCCGCGCAAGAATATGCAGGCATGTTTCTTGGACAATGCTGCAAGTGGTGCGGTAGGATATGCCAATGACTCTGGATGGATGTGCCAACCAGAGTTTGTGCGTTGCATCGAGCATTTCATCAAGTTCGTCAAGCCAACAGTCGCTTCGCCAGTTTTGTTGTTGTTGGACAACCACACGTCCCATCTGTCGGTTGATGCATTGGATTTAGCGACTGCACATGGGGTTCACATACTTTCGTTCCCTCCCCACTGCAGCCATAAGTTGCAGCCGCTTGACGTTTCGGTATTTGGCCCACTCAAGACGTACTACAAGTCTCAATGTTCCGCTTGGCAGAGAAACAATGCCAATAAGGTAGGATTGACATGATTACTTTAATTTTCACGAATTTTCTTCTTTTACTATACTAGACATTTTTGCCTAAATTATGGAGACTTGCATTTTACCGATTTTGCTTTCGTATCTTAAAATATTCTTTTAAAAAATTAACATGTTTCGCAACAGGTCTTGGAAATTCGTCACATTGCCGGTAATATTTCTAGGACATTGGATTTGGCTTTATCGCCAAAAACAATAAAATCCGGATTTTTGGCGACTGGTATTCAACCATTCAATGCTGATATTTTTACCGACGCTGATTTTATTCAGGCTGTTCAGGTAAATGCTCGTGAGGTTGAAGTCGATGCTGATCTCGGTGAAGACGAACAACTACAAATCACAAGACAAGAAGATGTTGGAGGCACGCCATTTCCTCTTTGCGAGCCATCCACTTCTCGCTCTGTACCAGCCGCGTCAGGAAGCACCAGCGTTTCGTTGCTCCCGGGTCAAATTGGGCCATTACAAGCAGCCACCCCAAAAAAAAATCGAAACGTGGCCGAAAGGCAATGGAGAGCTGTGAGTTGACTTCTCCAGACAAAATTTTTGAGCTGAAGCAAAAAATAGCAAAGTCGAAACCACCAGCAAAAGCAGCACAGAAGAAGACACAACCAGCGCCACCCAAGCGTCCCAAAGCTACGGCACAATCAAAGCCTGAGACCTCCTGAATAAAAAAATTCTCAAGTTATTTTGAAATTATTTTCCGACTTTAATAGAGATTTTGCATTCATTGCGATTTTTTGGCCTAAATGGCGTCAATATAACTTTTTTCACCTTCTAAGGCCTCCTGATTAAATAAATTATCAACTTATTTAAAAATTATGGGTGTTTTACTTAGTATTTCCCGACTTTAATTGGGATTTGCCAGATGGTTCACACCCCAGCCACTTTTTTGGAAAAGCGAAAAAACATGTCCTTAGAAAATTGGACGTAGAGAGCTCAATTTTAATCAAAACCCTAATCTGTCTTAACAAAAAAGTTGCGCTATATGTTCACCTTATCAACGGTATCTTCGGTTTTTCGATATCTTTATTCTGTGAAAAGTTAGAGCCAAAAAACAAAACCCGGTTCACACCCCAGCCCTCTCCCTTACTAATATTTGTTGTTTAACAAAACAGAGAACCCCGAGAAGATAATTTTGACTTGGCTGTACACAAACTTAATCTGACTACTGTACTTATGTGCATTTCAATGCTACTTTATTTGGCTACTTTTGAATACAAACAATTACAGCAGTTATATAATTTTTTTCAATTTCATAAAATTGAAGGGGCCTCCTTCTTACTACTTCCTTCCTACTCCTTAGCCGCCACTGATGCAGCCTTCATTAAAAAGTGCGTCTCTTCACAGCTTACGAATGCAATGTGAATACCTGTTCAATGACTCCCATGAAATTGTCTATTACAATGTCATCAATTGCTGCGGTCTATGTTTTTTTAGCACTTCTGCGAGTATGTAAAAATAATAAAATAAAATAATAAAATCGAAAAGTGTGTTTTCCAACGACGAATTGATGCCAAACAAATTGGAATGCCAGCAAATGATTTGCGTGACGAAGGAACAGTTTTTATGTGATATCGATTCAACGCCAAATGCTCACAAAGCAAACGATTCGTAAGCAGGCATTGATAGCGATGGCGACAATGAGACAGTGCGACGTGCTGCTCAAATCATATACCTGTGTGCAGTAATTTCCGTTTGTTTGTTGTATGAGTGTTGTATGTGTGTGTGTGTGTTCGATTGTGTAAATCACAATGCATGCGGTTTTTATAAGATCAGCTATACATGAACACATGTTTTATGCTTGCGATATACACATAAAAATTTATGCTTGTGTGTGTGTGTGTGCACTGTGCAATGCTTCAAGTATTAGTGTCATTGTGTGCTCATTAAATGAAATGGAAATCCTTTGTCAAAATACTAATATTAGCAATTTCATACCGAAAGCATGCCAGGAAGCATATCATTTATCACCTCTGCCGCTGTTGTGTTGTGTTGCGTTGTTGTATTGTAGCCGCTGTGCGCTTTTTCTGTTGGGCTGGAGGATAGTCTGTTTGCTCGGTCGTGCGTCGATTCGCTGCTCGGGTCGCTCATGTTGAAGAAGAAGTCGGAGCCGTTGTGTGCGTCGCTTGGCGTGCACACGATATCTGATGATTGTGTGAGCGATATTCAAGTGCAGCAGCAACATGTTACACCAACCCCACAACCCCGCCCCGCCCTGCCATCAATTGTCAGCTGAGTGTTTGCTTCGACGTCAGTATTTTATTACGTTATGCTTTCGGAAGCTGCTCATATATCTCTGTTGTGTGTGTGTGTGTGTATGCGAGTGAGTGAGTGAGTGAGTGAGTGAGTGAGCGAGAGTGTGTTGGTAGGATATGACAATTGTGCTGAAATAATATACGAGTATGCTGGGCCGTCGTGTGCGTCTACACTGGATGACAAGAGACATATTGCCTTCACATCTGCTTAATTAGTTGCAGAAGGAAATAACAAATTTGCGGCAATTCTTATAAATCTTCGTTTAATTTTGTTTGTCGAGTGTAATTTATACGAATGTGTTAAAGCAAATTTATGGCCTTGCCGATTGGTCTTTTTTCGGCAATCCCCCATGTATGATGGCATTTGTGCATTTGTATGAGTGTTTGTGTGTTATTTGTTATTGTTGCCAAACGGCACAGACGTTCTCCACCCCCATATTTCTCTCTCCAACTCTCGGCTGGCCTTTTGGCCGGCGGCACTTATGCAAGAAACCGGCGAGTATGAACTGTTGTTATGGTCGCTGTGACTGTTGCTGTTATTTTCATTGTTGTTGTTTATGTTGCTGAAAGCCATTCATTTAACGTGTAGACCTATTTTAATTTTCATTACCCACTAAATTGTTATATAATTCAAAGTACTCGACATGCGACGCTATCAAAATGCGCAAAGAACTCACACCACACACGCGCTGCTCGCCTCTGATCCTCGTTGCAAGCTTCTTGCTGCGCATGGGTTTTTTATTGTGTCCGTTACACTTGCAGCGCTGAGTCGTGTGTGTTTGGTTTATAATGAATTCAACAATTTATGTTTTGCACCTGAAATGCAGCTCGCTGTGCTGTGAGGTTTGTTGAAAGGCATCAGTCGTCTGTCAGTTGAATTGTAATTTACACGTTCAATGGCCCAGGAGTGCGCCCAACGACGACAGCGACGCCGATGCCGACTTGTTGATGTTTGCACAGTGGACAATTCAACTAAACATATGACTGCTAGTCGTAACATGTTATTGCATCAATATTTTTGGAAAATAAGCGTATTTATTGCAAATTAATTAATGTTACTTATACGCCACCAAGCACCACCCACATAATTTTTTGAGTTTACAGAATATTTTTAACACATTTTTTTTATAAAAAATTTACATTAAATTAATGTGTGTGGCCTTACAATGAGTATATTCTTTCATTGAGACAGCATTTTAAGTTCATCAAACCAAAGACTTTATAGACAATTTTTATATCTTTAACTTCGCTTTATGGACTTTGCCCACTCAGAATGAAATCAAACAACTAGATGTGTTCACTAGAGTGAGCTGTTTTACTCTTATTATGCCAAAATCTGCTCTTGATAGTCAATAATTATCTCTTGAGCATACATTGCGTATGAGTGATATTTAATTAAACCATCATAAATATTTTTTCATATTTTTTTCAGACAGCCAACTTACTTCAACAGCATGTAAAACTGTTCCAGCTAATTTTACGTTCCTTCATTTGCAGCGCACTTTTGCGTTAATAAATTAAAACAATTTTTCATTACGTTTCAACACGAAATGCGCAACGCCTCACAGTTGTGTTGTGGCCTCCTAGAAATTGTTGCACACGAACAACAATCATATTCATGCATCCGGCAGCCGCATGTAAGCGTGAACCGTTTAAGCCTTTTCCCACTGCAGCCAGCAGCAGACAGGCATTGCAAGCACGAGAAAAAAAACGAAAAGTATTAAACTATTCATGATATTTTGACCTCTGAAGTCAGTCGAACAAAAGGCTCAAAATTTCGCATTGTTGAGCAAGTGGACACAGCAGAAAAGTCACATAATTTATTACACCTCACATAACAAGTCAACTGGGCTTTTAAACTCACTGCAAACACACAGACACAGCAATCACAATCGCACACACACTCACACTGGCAGCGATGCAACAAAAACCAACCGAAATATAACAAAACACAACTTGCATCCGGAAATCTTGCAGCCTCAAAAAAAACAACAACAATAACAACAACAGCGCATGGCTTGCACGTACTCAGAGAAGCGCACACACTCACTCACACACACACAGATGCACACCGACTGCTAGCGAGCTGCATCCTTGCAGTTTTGTTAATATTTACAGGGGCCACAGTAGCGGCGGCTTTTGTGCTTTTGCACTACTGTCTGTCTGTCCGACAGTATGGCATGGCAAGCGGCGGTGAGGAGCCAATTTTTGTGCATTTTTGTGTTTGTCCGGATGAGCAAAGTCCAAAAACTAAATTTTGCATGAACAACGACTACGACAGACACGGCACGCAAAACAGGAAACGTCGGGGCGGTTCTTCCGCTGCCAAGCTGTACAAGCCCGGCACGGCGCAATTACCCGGCGCTGCATCGGTCGCAACAGACCCAAAACTACACGAAAGTGGGCAGCGACGAAAAATCGGCAACGGCTCTCCTGCGGCTAAGCCGAAACGCTGTGCAGCGTGTACAAATTTTCGTGGTGAGATTTGAGTCTGGCGGGCGTGAGCCTAGTTGGCTGGCAATGTGCGCGAAGCAGCCGGGCGGTTATCACCTTCGCCGAGTGTTGTAAATTATGTTTACGTGACACTTTTACATCTTTGGCCGATTGCAGGCTGGATTTGCACTCGGATTCTTTGCGATAAATCTTGAGAGCAAATTTTTTCACGTCTGCAAAATTTTGAACCACCAAATATGTTAAGATATATGAGTATAGCAATGAATCAACTGTTAATGTGGTTGTGGAAAGTATTGAAAAGCAATGTTAAAAAAATTGAATTTGAGAAAGAAAATCTTAAAAAAATTGGCAATTTGTAGTTAAAAAATATAAAACAAAATATATTTAAAACAAAATTTTTAAATTGTGGTTTTCATACTCGAAAACGTGAATAAAAATATGGTAAAATAAAAATTATTTTCGAAATAAAATAAAGCCAAAAATTTAAGAGGTAAATAAAAATTTAAATTCAGTTAAACAATTCAAACGTGCAAGATGGAAAAGTCTTGTGGAGACTCTATGCTCTCAAGAGGAGTGAACAAGAAAAAAATAATTCAATAAGGGTATCTCAGGTTATGTTAGGTTAGGCTAAATTTGATTAGGTTTGAAAGAGTAGGCAAGCAGCATTTCCACTCGAAGGCCTGAAAACTGGGCGCTTGTAAAGTTTCAGGAATATCCAACTGTCTCTTATCCGACTTTCAGTCAAGACATTGATTCAATTTCTTCAACACTTCAACCACTCCAATAGTTCAGCTTTTACTGCATTGCACGAATAGTAGCAACAATGTTCCTTTGACCCTTTTGACCCCAAAGTTGCCTGAGAGCAACTTCACCTACTTTTCGTCTTATAGCGAACGCTACGATTGATTTATATGGGTTTTAATTTAAGTAGGCACAACAAATTAATATTTTTAGAAGTGAATTCAAAGCAAATTACAAGAATTTTACTGTTATTCCCAAAATAATTTCCAATAACTTGCAGCGATATCAGCGAAAGTTTGTGTTCTAATTGAAGTCTACGAATTGGGCGCGTTTGATCGAAACCCTTTTTTTAAATAACGGTTAAATTAAATCAAAAAGTGATAATTTTGTATTTTTCCATAAATATTAGATAATTTTTCTGTAATTGAAAAATATTGATACAAAATTGATTAAACCCATTTTTAGTTAAAATTATTCAAAAGCAAACTAGCCCTGGAACTCGAACAAAGATTCATGGCGACTTCAAATGTCGTGTGCACAATTCTTAGGCAAATGATTCATGATTTAAATACAAAAAAGTAATATCGAGATACAGGGTATAATTTGGGGTGGGGTGGAAAGGGTTACTCTCAGCAGTGACATTGCAAGTGCGCCT
The DNA here is from genome assembly GCA_963971225.1 of Melieria omissa. Classification (NCBI taxonomy): domain Eukaryota; kingdom Metazoa; phylum Arthropoda; class Insecta; order Diptera; family Ulidiidae; genus Melieria; species Melieria omissa. The sequence goes on from OZ020267.1 coordinate 113,653,259, forward strand.
TCAACAGCTTCTGCCGACATTACTGAACTAAAAGCACTGTTTTACGCACAAAAACTACAGCACGAAGCGGCACAAATATCTTTTCGATCGATTAAAACTTAATTGCACAATAAAGATGTCCCTCCTTTAGTCTTGGCAGCTCAGCGTCTTCTCAAAGTCCTTCGAAGTATTGGTATGTTTGTTTGTGTGCGTGTGTGGCTTTCACCGATATTAATTAAATAATGTGGCCGTAAGCACTCATTTTTGTCATTTATCTAAGCACACATTTTCTGCCGCTGCCGCTCCCCCAGCAAAGACATGCGCCGCTTGGCAGCTCTGTACGTAGCTGTCGTCGGCACTAATATCCTTCTAAATAACTAAAATCCTCAGAGTAATCAAAATTTATTCATATTTCTCAAACGCCGGATCAACTATAATCCTGCAAGGGGATTAAAATGTTACAACTTTGATTTTGTTGTTCGGTACATGCGACAATGTTACTTTGTATGCCATGGCAGATGGCAAAAACAATTTACGACAACAACAACACCAACAAGTAAATAGATAAGTAACAAAACCAACAACAACAACAATAGTAGCAACAAAAATTTCAACAACTATACTAAACAGCAATGACAGCAACATTCTGGAAAGTTTGTGCATTTCTATCGAATTTTAATTCAATTTGCCTGAACCGTAGCTGCTCCTTAGGTCGGTCGCTGTTTATTATCCGCACCCGACGCATCGCAACAACACACTGCACTGGCCGACAGAGACGGCCCGAGAGTCGATTGCTCGTACAAGTGAAACGTGCGCAACGTGCCAGCCAGCCGGCTGGGATCACGTAAAGTGAACGCACGAACGCATCTTCATGGCTGCTGCCATTAACGGGCGCTGTGCGGCCGAGTGTGTGCGCCGGCGTGTGCGTGCGTGGGTGCGTCGCTTGGTAAATAATTGAATAACCAACATTGGCAAATGGCAATTCCTGGCCTGACTCGGCCGCTATAATTTCATATACCAACAATGGCATCAAGAAGTCAAACATTTCAATGATTTAATTATGAGCATTAAAATATGGTCGGGGGGACTGGCGATGGCATTGGCATTGGCAATGGAAAAATGCTTTCAACTGACGACTGGTGAGTTGGCTGCAGGATTATGTAGATTACCAGATGCAATGAAAGTTTACCCAAGCATTGAGGTTGTTTTGTTTGCAAAGTCGTGGACTACATTTCTTTCGGTAATGGGGATAGTTGAAGTTGAAGGCAAATGGTGGCTGAAGCCAACAAAGGACATTTGATGGTTGCAGCTCACAAAAGGGAATCATTAAATTATTCAATTAAATATGAATGATAAGGTATCAAAATGTTCCATACTTTCCATCCTTTGGTATTTTGAAATAAACTAGTAAGTCAAATACGACTAAGAGTTTTTTAGAAATGTTTTCTTTTAATCTCTTTTGTGCAATATATACTTTAATTTTAATATTGTTACGAAAATTACATATCTAAGTTCGCATCTGGATTGTGCTTGAAAAATAAAACCACTTCAATTATTCAGCGAAAACGCAGTCAAAAACCAACGATCACTTTATTAACAAATTTACGCTTGTTTGTCTTTACACTACTACTATTGCTATTGTCGGCCTCGATAGTTCAGCGGGTAGCGCGCTGGCTTCTCATACCGAGCGCTCCAGGTTCAATTCCTGGCTTGGGCTGGAAAGAACACTCATTTACTTCTATCGCTATCCACATGAAGGGAATGAGAATTACAAGAATCGCACAAGTGCGCTCTTGGTAGGCAATGGCAAAACCTCCAAGTGTGAAAGAAAAAACTGCCAATCGCCGTTCGGATTCGGCGTTAAACTGTAGGTCCCCTCCCTCCCTTTCCCCATCCGTTTGAAATGTGTGTTGTATCACATGTTGGAAAAAACAGTGTTGCATACACATTTCAAACGGGTGGAATTTGTGGTATCACAACGGGCCCATAGGCCTTAGTGTGTCTCATACAGAGGCAGCCACTTAACCAACCAACCAACTACTATTGCATGTTTTCCCTTTGCTGGTTCAAATTAGACTCGTCTCTCTGCGCTGCACACTGCTGCCTTGTATACCTGTCTGGTTAGTCTAGTCTAGTCTAGTCTAGTCTAGTCTAGTCTAGTCTAGTCTAGTCTAGTCTAGTCTAGTCTAGTCTAGTCTAGTCTAGTCTAGTCTAGTCTAGTCTAGTCTAGTCTAGTCTAGTCTAGTCTAGTCTAGTCTAGTCTAGTCTAGTCTAGTCTAGTCTAGTCTAGTCTAGTCTAGTCTAGTCTAGTCTAGTCTAGTCTAGTCTAGTCTAGTCTAGTCTAGTCTAGTCTAGTCTAGTCTAGTCTAGTCTAGTCTAGTCTAGTCTAGTCTAGTCTAGTCTAGTCTAGTCTAGTCTAGTCTAGTCTAGTCTAGTCTAGTCTAGTCTAGTCTAAAAGTATGCCCATAACAGCATTCATGCATAGCACAGCAACAGAGTGCCTCATCGTTACAATATAAATGAAAATAGAACAGAAAATATTGTTACAAATGCACAAATTCCTTAATCTATTTAATAAATTTTAAATATCATAAAATATTTTCACATTTGCGTTTACAATGTGAAAGTCTTAAATGGCCTGAAATTCATTTGCAGCCATTATCTCTTCGCTACAGTAGCAAATTTGTCGCTCGTTCGCTTTATTGCAGTCGACAATTCTTGGCATCCAACTAACTAACTAACGCCAACGCTGCAAGCAAACTAAAACTTCTTATTACTTTGTCGCTTTTAAGCCAACACTTCTCCAGTATGGCGCCGGATATTCTAATTTCAATGAACTCTTAATTGTACTTCAGAAATATAAAAGGCGGCAATAATGGCGGCAGCGTTTTTGCTTAAGTAGGAGAAATGAGCGAACGTAATAGTTGGTATGAAAGTGAAATTAACGCGATTACGAGCACTGCAGTGGCTTTTTTTCGATGAAATTCTCTTCATATAAAAGTCACTGCCTGCAGTTTAAGTAAGCGAGACGAAAGTAAGAAAGTAGAACAGAGTGATGAGCGAGTTGCAACTCAAGAACAATTTCAAATGCCTTTAAAGGCGCCACGAGACAGAGAAGCTGAGGATGTTTTTTTTAGACTGAATTAAAGAACTCTGGATGTGCAAATTTGTGTACATTCTTAGTGTAGCACAACCTGGCAAAGTTAAGTGTGGACTAGTTATGCAAAGAAGAAGACGAGGCAGTCATATTTAGGGTGTCTGACTGTACTGGGCCAGTATGGCCAACCTACTCGCGAAAAGCTGTGACATATATTAGTCATTTTCTTAATGAGGTCCATAATTACAACCAACCTTCGCATAGCTAAGCACGAATAGGAGAAGAAAAGATACAGGATAATAGGGGTTGGTGGTGAACTATGGTTCATCGTAACAGAAAATTGTATTTATTCCAGTACTAAAGTGTGCCAGTAATTGCATTAGGCAAATTAAATACACAAACTTTAGTCGCAAATCTAATTCAAAAAATTATTCAATAATTCGCTCTTACCTGTCATAAGTCAATTCGCTTATAACCTCAATTATAACGTAGTTTTTGCAGGATTGGCCTCCGCCCACCGAGCGCCACACACTACTCACCATTCGGCTTTGTGTGGCTGCATTCACGTGATTTAGTTATGAGGATTCGCGGCCACAGCGCTCCACCGCACAAACACACACATACACACACACGCTGGCGCTGCACGTACAGCATGTGTGGGAAATAATTATGTCTGCATTAACTTCGTTGTCAAAAGGTGATATCTGACTTAATCTTAATGATATTTTGCTGCGGCTTCTTTGCTGCGGAAACACTATGCATAAATCTACCAATATGGGTCGCAACACATGCACACCCGCTGTCCGTTGTGTCAGTCGGTACATGTCGACATGGGCATGGCGTGAGTGTGTGTGTTGGTGCGAGTGTGGTGTGTGCATGTAAACTGATTTCAGGCGCAACTGTTGCCGTTGCTGTTGCGTAGTTTGCGCGCCGAGTGTAGGGCACAATTTTTTTGTTGCCTTATTGCAGCGCACAGTGGAACGCGGTTCATGCAGATGCCATCAAAAAAATTAGCCATGAAAAAATGTAGAAACAAGTCTTGGCCTTTGCTCTATTTGCCAAATTTGTGCTTTGCTTTTAATAATTTTGCCCATCACTTGTGAGTAAATGTTACACTGTGCAGCTTTTGTTTGTTTGTGTATGAGTGTTGACCTCGTGTATGGTTGTTAATTCAATCGTGGCCGCTATGAAGTCGTACGTGATTCATTGGCTTACAGCGCGCACTCTCACCCACACACACACACACACATACTCGCACTGACAACCACAGCAACGCAAACTGCTCGGCAAGGTGACGTGGCGGCGGCGGGCGCAGGTCAACATTTCAGCTGCGGTGAATCTATTTGTCTATCATCACATGCAACACAACAACCGGTCGGCCGGCCAGCCAGCCCTTTCCGTGTTGTTAACAAACAAAAAGCCCACACTTGGCAACACGCTTTTTCACATACCAGCTGCAAGGTTTTTTTTGTTGCGGCCGCCACCGTCGCTTGGCTCAACACCAACCAACGCCTCCGCCCCACTGCCGCCCAGTGCCACACTATCTGTTGCTATAATCAACAGGAATAATCTGTAAAATAAATGGGCAATGGGCGGCATTCGAGCACACGCCCACTCTGGCGGCATTCAAATACTACAGTTCGCATGTGTGTGTGAGAGTGTGTGGCCATTTCATACACATGTATGTGAGTCATTGCGCTGTTCGTGTTGTTACTAAACTGTTACTTGTTGTTATAACAAAATAATTTGCAATTATTCTGCGAAAACGAGATAACGCCGCTTCGTGCCTGGTGTGAATGTTTCTTTGCGTCGTTGCCGGTTTGTCTGTCTGTCTGTCTGTCAATGTTTATCTGTCCACACAGACCAGCAAGAACAATTTGTCAAATGTGGTCATGAAAATGAAATTATACTTTTATAATGTGGATAAATATTTGACATCTGAAGGCAATAGAACGCGAACGTTGGTGTAACACTGAGTTTAGAAGCGAGACTGGTTCGAGCCAGCAATCGAGTTGGGCAGATTTTCAATGTCGTGTTGAATGTCGTGTAATGATTAAATAAATTAATTTTAGTTCTAGTTGGTGAGTGGACTTTAAAATTTAAAATGTTCGCAAAAGAGAAAGACAGGAAAACAACCACACCAATAATTTTTATATCAGTTGCCTGCTTTCAAATTGAAAACAAATTGGAAGAACATAATCCAACTTATGTAATATTACTGATTTCCTGCAAATGAAATAAAAATACAATATACAAAAAAAAAAAATTTGTTTTAAATACAAAGATTGAAAAATTGAAAAAATTAAAAAAAAAATCAACTCATTTTGGGAAACCTGAAGAGTAGAAAACAAGTGAAAATTTAACCACCTGACTTCTCGAGTTCAATTCAATCGAGTTGGATTGTGCTTGAAAATAAAACTACTTCAGTTACTCAGCGCAAACGCAGTCAAAAACCAACAATCGCTTTATTTACAAATTTACATTTGTTACTACTTTACACTACTACTATTGCATGTTTCCCCTTTGCTTGCTGAATACAGACTCGACCCCCTGAGCTGCACACTGCTGCCTTTTATACTTTTTTGGTTTATCGCGCCGATGGTTCTTGCACATTCCATTCCATTCGCGAACCAACCCTGCCATATCGGCATTATGGCATGCCGACCGTACTTCAAGGTGCATGCCTAAAAGTATGCTCGTAAAAGCATTCATGCAGAGCACAGCACAGAGTGACTCATCGTTACAATATAGATAGATCCCCTTTTGGAAAGCAGGAGAGTTTTACAAAAACGCATTGCACATTTTTGGTAGCTATCTACTGGTTCAGGCCGATAGCAGCGTCCATGAAGACAGGCTGTCACCAATTTTCTGGGCTTTGCCTCAAGATGGCAACCTGACTGACCACTTTTTAGAAAGCTAGAGAGTTCCACTAAAAAAAATAGTAAACATTGTAGCCAGCTATCTCTTCTGATTTAGGAACCACGCTTCAGAGAAACGCTGATACGTAGTCAGCCAGGCCGATAGCAGCGCATATGAAGACAGGCTGACGCCGATTTTTACTATTCCATCAAGATGGCAATGAAATCTATCCCTTTTTGAAAAGCTGGAGAGTTTTTCTACAAAAAAAAACCTTGCAAATTTTAGGCAGCTACCTCTTCTGGTTCAGAAACGCGGCTCGAAAGAAGCAATGATACGTAGTCGGTCAGGCCGATAACAGCGCCCATGAAGAAAGACATTCACCGATTTTCTCGGCTTTGCCTCAAGACGGTAACCTGATTGACCACTGTTCCACTAGAAACAATGGTAAAAATCTTAGGTAGCTATCTGTTCTGATTTAGGAACCACGCTTCAGAGAAACGCTGATACGTAGTCAGCCAGGCCGATAGCAGCGCATATGAAGACAGGCTGACGCCGATTTTCGGGCTTTCCGTTGAATTATTTCGATCGAATTATTTTTGGAAAGTTGGAGAGTTCTATTGCAAAAAAATAGTACTAATTCAAGGCATTTAAGCAATTTAGAAACCACGCTGAAGGAAAATCGAATTCTTATATCAATCAGGCTTTTAGACTACAACACTAAGAGATGTAGACATACTTTTGTAAATTTTCTTGGCTTTTGGTGTCTATAGAATAAATTAGTATCTAAGAAGCTTAACAAACAAGTAAAGAACAAATAAGAGCAGATAAACCCCGAGCAGAAGAGACACGAAAAGGATACCCTTCGGATATCCAGGAATGCCGACTCTGCCTTATGAGTCCAACTTTTCTAGTGAGCCTGACAATTCGATAGAATACATAAAGTTTTAAGGTTAATTTCTCCACAAAGAAGAGGATAGGGGTTTTCCTTCTCAGCATGACGAGTCACAGGTCCTTCTCAACCAAACCCAACATTCCACAGTCTCTCACTTTGTCCCCACACCGAATACATTTTGTCTAAAGTCAACATTTTGTGTTACAATATCAAATAAAATTTTCCAAAAAAAATCTTAAACAAATACAAAAGATCAGCGACCGTCGAACGTTACAAACTACACTGTGCTGCACGGCGCATTGTGCGTAATGTGTATATGAAAATAAATGGCGACAAAGTAAGCAACGAATAAAATTCTTAGCTTATGGAATGGGAAAGTTGCGCTCGCAAAAAGATGCCATAAAAAAGTTTGGCATTTCGGCTGCACACTGACATTGCAGCACTTCAACTATGAGCGGCGAACGGCAGCGCCGGCGGCATCAATAGCAACTACGACGAGTACACTGCACTGACAGTGACACTGGCAGCCAGCAGTAGCAGCAACTTTTGCGACAAAAATGCCAAGAGACAAAAAGTATATAAAAGGGAGGGGGTGGAGAAGGGAACTTTAGCTTTTCAAGTGTTTTCATGAAGTGGCATTAAAAGGGATTCAAAACGACCTACGTACCGCACCATTTAGAGTTGGGGCTATAATTTTTCGGTTTTTGTTGCATGCTTGCTTACTGGTGCAGATTTATAACTTTGACTTTTTCCCTAGTTAGGCGCATAGATAACAGGCGAAGCTGTAAAGTCGACTGAGAAAAAAAAACGTGGCGCGACAATGTTCGGCACCAACCAAATCCTTGAGGGCCGAAAGGCCAACAAAAACATTTTATAGAGCATTAAATTAATATTCTTTCGTATGTGCGAGTGTGTGTGTGAAGTAAATATTTTCGTCACTTGAGTTCATGCCACTAAGTTCTATGCCACAGAAGTCACGCTTCATGCAGGTGGCACAACACATCGCGTAAAGAAATTTTCTATTTTTGTATTTCTTTTCGGCTTTAATTGTCCGACTGTGGGTTTCTGGGTTTTCACTAAGTTCAGCCTGAAACTTACATTTCATTAAAGTCCTTAAAATATCGTTTCGCATGCCGCTTCCTGTCGTCGCACAGCCAAAACTTTGCAGTCCAGCGCCGCCCAACGCAGGCAAATTTTGCGCTAATTTCATACTTTAAACGCATAAACGCCAACACTCGGCGCCTTGCATGCAGCCACTTGAATATCAATTACCCACAATTTCAGCCAGAAAACCGCCCAAAAGTTCCCTTGCAACGCCGCGACACTGGTCGCTCTCGAAACCATCTCTAATGACTATCGATCGCGTGCAATGCGTCCAAGTGCTGCTTGCTTGTGTTCGAAACTCAAAACGTGCCACTATATACGAGTTTATATATACATACGTACATGCGAGTGTGTGTGTACATGTAATTTTTTTGCATTTAAATGCATAAAAAATGTATTAAATTTTGGCACGCAAGTTGAAGAAAGCATTTATGTTTTTTTTTTGGCTTTTGTTTTGGTAGGCAAAATAAATTCGTTGTGGAGCTTCCTGCTGAGACCATTCATTAAAATCTATTAAAGCTCATGTTGAGCCACTAAAAGCGGGTAATTTGAAATTGGCCATTTTTAGTTTAGTGCCTATAAATAGTTGTAGTAGTAATTTGAGTTGCAGAGGTGGTAAAACAATGTATGAAGTATGAAAATAATGCTCCACTCAAGTGACGTCAATTTTGATAATGAAGAAAATTACGGAAATTCTTTGCGTCTGGCACTTGTCATATCGATAAGCGATGAAGAAATCAAGAACTATGTGGAAACTTGATACTTGGATACTTGAAGCTCTATACTTGGATTTCCAACTGGGCATATTTTCCAAATATTTTAACAGCCGAATGGCGAAAGAGCACCATTCTTTACTCCACTTTCGGTAATCTGCGCTCCCTGTCGTTTTCTAATGACACTAATTTGACCCAAGTGTGCTTTTGTCGGAGATGTGACACCCTTACCCAACTACCGACCCACCTACGTACCCACATACGCACCTTCCTACATACCTATTGGCCTATCTACATGTCCACCTAACTTCCTATAAGTCTCGTGTAGAACTGTCTGCATCCTCTGTATCGGCGAGTATTCAGTTTCTGTCAGTAAAATTGCAGCATAACAGTGGCCGGGAGTTCGTAGGCGTCTCTTGAAGATTTCTACCTCTCAACGTTGAGAAAACCTGCCCATGAGTAGCTCACACTATATTTAAATCAATTTATACCAGCCAGATTCAAGCCTCAAGTGCTGGCATTAACTTATTATGAGCTGAAAAGAGAAATTGAACTAAACCATAGAACTGGATCATAAGTTTATACAACTTTAGAGACAAAGTTCTGCCGTCTGCCATATTGATCTCATCTCACATTGACCATAGTTGATCCATTATGAGTTCAAAAGAGGCATTGAACTTAACAAACTATGCACCAACTGGATCAGTGGCGCAAACAAGGGTTCATTTTAGGGGGTTTCTCGTACAACTTTTGGGCCGAAAATCATTCGAAACCATATTTTGTACCAGCAGTTTCTGTATTTGGGGGGCTTGAACCCCCAAAACCCTCAATGTGTGCGTCACTGACCTGGACCTTAGACAGATCCAAGTTTAAGAGACAAAGTGCTGCCACCTGCCATATTGATCTCAGCTCACATAGACCATAGTTGATCCATTATGAGTTCAAAAGATGCATTGAGCTTAACAAACTATGCATCACCTGGACCATTGGCAGGATTTAATTTGGGGGGTTTTGCGTACAACTTTTGGGCCAAATATCATTCGAAACCATATTTTGTACCAGCATTTTGTGTATTTGGGGAGTTTGAAACCCCAAAACCCCTAATGTGTGCGTCACTGACCTGGACCTTAGAGAGGTCAAAATTTAAGAGACAAAGTGCTGCCACCTGCCATATTGATCCCAGCTCACATTAACCATAGTTGACCCATTATGAGTTCAAAAGAGGCATTGAACTATGCATCATCTGTACCACAGAAAAGACCCAAGCTTATACAACTGCAGAGACGAAACAAAGTTTAAGAAAAAGTGAAAGAAGAAGTCAACTATTTAAATCGCTGGTCAGTAAGATTGACAAAATACTTGAATGCAAAGATATATCTGCTGATAAGTCTGCTCCGAGTTAAAGTTTAACACCCCACATTGAGTTAATGCCAGTTTTTATTGCAGCCAAATTCCAATTCAAATTATCATTTAATCATTTGTATATAAGTTCCACGAACTCAATAGCTCATTAAACAAATTGTTGAGAATGTTTTAGCCGAATTTCCCAGCAATGCTTTTCTGCCAAATATTATTGTGGCAGAGTTCTGTCAGTGTTTCGAAGGCGTAATGCGCTCGTATCAATGTCCAACATCGCCAAAATCCAAGTTTCACTTTACCGCACACACACACATAGCACACACACACACACACAGTGCTTTCTAGTTAAGTAGTTCGCAGCCAATGCTGCCATTGGTGCGCGTTATTCGTGCTCCGACGCAAGGATAATGCCTTAATCAATTCTACTGCAACAAGAAAATAGAACAGCAAAATTTAATTAAAAGATTTGGCGATTAAGACGACTGCAAGACATTTCCTTTGCGCGTACAACATCGCACACAAACATGCTCACACACATACACACACAGACACACACTCAAATCTATATCGAATCACTATACTATATGGCCACACACAGTAATAGTTGGTGAAGGACTGCCGGTCGGCAATATCCCGAGTTGATTGATTTTTTCGTTGTAATTAATTTTTACTACTTTAATTAGTAGTCGAAGCTGGGCAAAAAACCCAGAAAAGCCGGAAAATAAGTAAAAGCACAAAGTATCAGCGAGCGGCGAGCGCAGTGTAAGTGCTGACTGACCGGTGGCGGCGCTTTGAGCGTCTTGCAAAAGTATCATCACCGCTTCGTGTATACACGAAACTTTGGCCGCAGTTGGACGCGGCGGTTGCTGCAATGCGAATAATTTAAAATGCGCAGCAGCCAAAGTTTAAAAAGCGATTAGTTTGCACAACTTTCGAATTGCTGTTGCCCAGTCAATGACACGAACGCATCACTGCGGCAACGGCAACGGCAACTGCGCGCCCACACAATGACGCACAACAAATTAGTTTGTGGTTGAGGTTGTGGCGGGCGGCGGGTCTGGAGACAATGTTCAAATTTAATGGTGCATTTAATCTTGCGTCTACATTGTTGGCATTTTTCCGGCGTCGCATTGTTTCGGCCCAATTCCGCAATTCATGGTCGCCGTGAACGAGCAACGTCAGCCGAAAACTAGACAAATGTCGAATTAAATATTTGACTAATGGTTAGTGCGGCAAGTTGTCGAATGCTGCAGTAAAACCGAGTGCGAATTAGGTCGACAGGGCTCTGTGTAGTAGTGGGCTTAAATAGACTTGGCCCACATGCCACAAATTTGGTCTAATTTTAAGGAAAAGGGTCCATTAGATATGAATAGATGGAACATAGAACGCAGACTAAAGTGAATCATTTTCACTTTCAAAAATGTCTCCAATATTACCTTCTTATCGGTCTTACAAGCCCACAACTGCCCCATGTTGGGCTATACGAGTAGCTACGAGTCCAAAAAACTATGACAAGTAGGAAAAAAACATTTCATTTCTATAACACTGCACAACACAAAAAAAAATAACAAGGTTCTGACAACGGATTCTGGTAGAGGGGACCAAAAAAAAATATACGTGTATCGGCGTTTTGAAAGTTTACGTCTGAATTTGTTTTTAGGGGGGGGTCAAAGTTTTCCCCTTTTTGCTCATTCTTATGGTGATTCGGCATACGAAAACCATGTAACCTCACATTTTAGGTATGTGATGTGTTCAGCAATTTGATGTCAAATACTACGAAGAACAGTTTTGTGGAGCATTTTAACCCTGTAACTCCTATTTGTATGGGTCAATTTGACCCTTCTTTTCTAAAATGCCAAAAATGTCCTGTAAAAGAGGACTTTTTAAGGACAAAAGGTACCACGAAAATATTCGTCATAAAATTCTACTATAGGTCTCTGAATACATCAAAGCTCAGATATTAACCTGGACGCCAGAATTAAGCCAAAACTGAAAATGTGTTTAAGTGTTTATTTCATACTTAATCAAATCTCCTACAAAACTTGCACGTGGAATAGCAGATGAAAGGGCAACCAAAAAACAATGGGAGCCGAGAGCTGAAGGGACATTAGGCGAGCATAATATTTTCCATCCACCACTTGTGCCAATAAAAAAAATTGTTTTACAACCATTACATATAAAACTTGGTGTGGTAAACAATTTTATTAAGTGTTTGGATACAAATGGATCGGCATTTAACTTTCTGAAGACATTGTTTCGAAAACTTAGCAAAGCAAAGATACAAAAAGGTATGAATGCTAAAACTTTACTTTTTTTATATTGGTTTCATACCAATAAATATAAAAACTCTCGTGTTTTCATTACAACAGGTGTTTTTGTTGGTCCTGAAATAAAAAGGCTTATGACTAGCGCGGAATTCGATCAAATGCTCTCACCAAATGAGATTGTCGCATGGAAAAGCATTAAAGGAGTCATTGACAATGGTGTAGGTAAAAATTGTTATCCTGCTGCTCGAATGCACGTCGACACCATGATGAGTGCATTCGAAAAACTAGGTGTTCATGTGTCACCAACAAATCATTTTCTGAATTCTCATATGGATTACTTCGAACATCAGTTGGCAACAGAATCCGATAAACATGGGGAACGATTTCATCAGACATGTGCCCCCATCAGGGGCGGATTCAGAAATATATTTCAGGGGGGGAGGTTTCAAAAAGTAATTCTTTAACACTTATAAAATGTCTTTTAATTTGTATGTAGTTTTAAAGTCGATCCTAATATTTCGGGGGGCGGGGGTTCACCCCTCCCCCTGAATCCGCCACGGGCCCCAATAGATGAACGGTAAAAAGGATGATGTATGCTCGACATTATTTGATAACGGTGTTAAATTGCCAATTGCTAAACGAAAAATATAACGTAAAAATATAAATACCCAAAATTGTTCTCCTTTTTTTATTTGTATATATTATATCTAGAGCTTTCTTTTGTACGGTGACTCATAGTGAAAATTTGCACTCAACATTTTTTCATACACACTAATCCTCAAAAATCAAGTTTTGTAGGAGATTTTAGTACCAATTTTGATTAAGTATGAAATAAACACTTAAACACATTTTCAGTTTTGGCTTAATTCCGGCGTTCAAGTTAATTTCTGAGCTTTGATGTATTCAGAGACCTATAGTAGAATTTTATGGCGAATATTTTCGTGGTACATTTTATCCTTAAAAAGTCCTGTTTTACAGGAAATTTTTGGCATTTTAGAAAAGAAGGGTCAAATTGACCCATACAAATAGGAGTTACAGGGTTAAAATGCTCCACAAAACTGTTCTTCGTAGTATTTTACATCAAATTTCTGAACACATCACATACCTAAAATGTGAGGTTACATGGTTTTCGTATGCCGAATCACCATAAGAATGAGCAAAAAGGGGAAAACTTTGACCACCATAAAAAAAAATTCAGACGTAAACTTTCAAAACGCCGATACACGTATATTTTTTTTTGGTCCCCTCTACCAGAATCCGTTGTCAGAACCTTGTTATTTTAAAAAAAGTTTGATTTTGTTGTGCAGTGTAATCAGCACATTTTTCATTCTTCATTTGGACCAAATTCTCATTAATTTCGAACCACTTCTCTATTTTTCTGGTTCATCATTTCTAGGGCAACATAGCGAGTACTGCTGATGCTTCACTAAATATGCGCGCCAAACAAATGAACAAATCCTTTTACAGCTTCCAAATGCAGAAAATTCATTTCTTCTTCTTTTTTCTTTTGTGTGTGAAATTTTCGGTGTGAATGTCAGCGTTAGACACCAACGAACATGGGAGTAATAACATTTCCGTGTTGCCGCCGGGTTGGGGTTGGAGTTGGGGCGGACGCCAAACTATTACATTGCACGCGCTGATAACTATCAAAGTTACCAGCAATAACAATGCCGCTACAACTTTAATCATGCGCCACATAAAGCGAAAGTTCTGGCTGGTCGAAAATCGTGAAATAACGCCTGCAGCAGCATTTTGTTTGTTTTGGCGCTTAAATTGGATTAGTAAACTAAAGAAAATTTCGCATTAATTGCCAAGGACAACAGGCAGCGTACGCTCTTCATCTCCAATATTTCCCTCTCTCTCTTTCTCTCTTACATTGCTGTTCGTATGTGTTGTGTTTATCTCGCTTTGGCTGGCTTTAGTTAGGTTATGTACATGGACGACATTGTTTTCGGCATAGCCTGGACACAATGACAGACAAACAAAAAGGACAGACGCTGAGCAATGCTGTACAAGTGTAGATTTGCTTTTTGTTGTTGTTGTATGTGTAGTACGTAAGTGTAATTGAAAACGTGTAGTGTGTCGTGTAAAGAATGTCGAGCTAGACGCTTTTAGGAGTTAAATTACACAGAAAATTGCGCTGACTATTCGATGCTCAAAAGTGTGTAGTTGTATTTGTATTTGTTTTCTCTTGTCTTGTTTGGCCGAAATTATCTGCCTGCACTGTGTGACTACTGTAATTACACGCTTGCTGCATTGCCTTTAATTAACTAAACTGGCCGCTCCATGCTTTGAAGTGCTCCAAAACCTTATTAAAAATTCTCAAAATTCGTGCGAAGGTGACACTACTTATATGCAATTGGAATTCAACATGACTAATTGAAAATATGATGTGGAATATTTAACAGTGAAGTCACATTAAGCTCGGTTTTGGAATTGCATTGGTGCTCGAAGGAACTAAAGAAGGTTGGAAACCTGGGTTTGGGGGCACAAGTGGCTTTAAGTAACCAAGAACAGACAATTACTGCAGTTCAATGACCCACAAGTTATTGCTATGAGTTGTTTAACCCTTTCGCTACAGGTTTTTACTGGGGAAAGTTAAAATTTTAAGTTTTACGTTTTAGAATTCTATGTGGTTAATTTAGCAACATTCCATAAGACTTTTTTCATTTTTATACTCGGACCCTGTATTTTAGAGCGTTTTTCTATGAGAGCAACCACATCGTTGTGGCTGTAATAATGACTTAAACATAAAACTTTTTAGGCATAACGAAAATTTGAATATTTAAAATTAATTAATTAATTGATTAAAATTAAAAAAGTATCTAAATTGAAAGAAAACGTCAAATTAAAAAGTTATCTAATTTTTGTCGCCTTCTTTTTCCTTTACCATGTCAAGGTATACCATTAAAAAAACGTGTATACTTCTCTTCTTTAAACTTTAATATTCAATTTGTTAATTTCGTATTTTTCCTAAAACTTCAAACTATTCTAAGGACCAACAAAAAATGTATTTTTAAAACCACAGAGGGCTCAGACGTCCACAAAGTAGCAATGTGCCATATGGCAACAAAATAGCGAAAGGGTTAAGGATTCAAAATCCAGGGGCCAAACTGACTTGGTCATAGAAGCTCAGAAATAAGAAGTTGGCAGAAACAAGTGATGCCCCCTCCTTATTTGTATCATTGTGCTTTATCGGTTCGGTAAATTCTTCATTCAATTCATTTTTTTTTATTAAGAGCCTTAAGCTTACATGTTTCATTATTAGTGTCACATTTTTTGCTTGTACTTTACTGCAATATGGTCACTGTGCGTAGTCTGAAAAAATTGCACACATTACACATCTTTGCAGCACAACCGAGAGCATAGTTTTTTCGCATTATGTCGCCTCAATTACAACTCGAGCACCACTCGGCCCGGCTTGATTACATCTCCCCTTGGCTGTTGGCTGCATGTTTATGAACAAACGAGAACGTCAAGAACGACCAAAGCAATGGGAGTCATTTTGCGTCTCACAAAATGCCCGGCATTAAAAAGTTTAATAAAAGTTAACGTCCATAAGCTGGATGGAGCGAGTGGGTATTTGAATAAAGTTCGTAATATTGCATGACCGCAGGCGCCAACGTGCAATTTCATTAGCGAACTAAAGACATCAACAACACCTGAAGACAGCTAAATTCGCTGCACGCCCTTTCAGCCCTCTGCGCCCACGGCCCAGTCGTCGGACCGTTTGTCCTTAGCAACTATGAACGGTCGAGTTTGGCGCTGCGGGCCAGCGTGTTTAACATTTCGAGCGGTCGCATAAAAAGTCAGCATCAACAATTTGCGCAAAACAAAGAGAAAATCAACAACAGCAGCGCTGCTGCAGCGTCAGCGACCAAATTGTCTAATGCTGTCGGAATGCTCACGCAAAGTCACCTTTGCACACGCACCGGCAGTGGCAGTGGCACTGACTCGTCGTTGAACCAGGCGGCAGCGGCCAGTTCACAACATACGCGACGCACAGATCTGCTTTAATGCTTTGTTCAGACTCAGCACTCAGCACTGAGCACTGAGATGCCGTGCAGCACAGCTGTTTTCAATTACTCGCTGCAAGCGTTGCGCAATTTGCGCAAAATTCACCAGAATTTTGATTTAATTTCATTCATATTTTTTATGATGATGAAGTAAATAATTGGGAAATTGCATATAAATTGGAAAGTTACAGTAACATTTGCTCGAGGCTCAAACTGCAGCATCAAATTGCAAATTAAATGAAAATTTCTCAAAGTTAAAGTGGACGGACAGATTTGATGCGAATACACTGCGAATTGAACAGATAAAGCCATGACGCTGCTGCACTGCATGTCCGTCCATAGTGTGTTACATGAGTAGTGTGTGTCATGCAGTTTTATGTACATTGCGATGTATGAATTGGGTTGTCAAGTAAGTAATGCGGATTTGGCTTTGTAATTTTTTTTGGATTCCTTGAAGCACAGAAAACATTGAGCTATAGTAGTATATAGTATAGTTCTTTAGATAGGAGAGTTAACCCTTTGGCTATTTTGTTGCCATATGGCAACATGCTACTTTGTGGACGTCTGCATCATCTATGGTTCAAGAATAAATTTCTTTTGTTGGACTTTAGAATAGCTTGAAGTTTTAGGAAAAATACGAAATTAATAAACTGAGTATTAAAGTTTAACGAAGAGAAGAATACACGTTTTTTAATAGTATATCTTGACATAGTAGAGGAAGAAGAAGCAGAAAAAAAATAGAGAACCTTTTGATTTAACGTTTTCTTTCAATTTAGATACATTTCTTTTTTAATTTGGCTGAAATAAATGAAGAAATATTGAAATTTTCGTTATGCGTACAAAATTTAATGTTTAAGTAATTATTACAGCCACAACGATGTGGTTGCTCTTATAAAAAAAAACACTGTAAAATCCGTATAGTCCGAGTATAAAAATTAAAATTTTGTTATGGAATGTTGGTAATATAACCATTTAAAATTTTAACTTTCCCCAGTAAAAACCTGTAGCGATAGGGTTAAGTGTCCAACGGGCTTCATAAATTTTTTGCATAAATTTTATTTCAACAAGTTCAAAGAGATTCAAGCACTGAACACATAACTATAGTCATAGAAAATTATATTATGAGAAACTCTTAAACATTGATCAGTGTGTTTCTCAAGAGTTCAGAGATACTTTGCCGAAATGTCAAAACCTGCAAATGCTAAGTTTTGAGTCCGAATTTCAAACGTTCCTCACCTTATTTGCATCAGATTTTTACTAACTGGGACGTCTATAGAGATGAGTTGAATAGAAAAATGTGAACTTGAAACGAGAAACTAACCCATGAATGATAGATCTTGAAGCATTAGCATTGTACTTAACCCTTTCGACCCCAAAGTTGCCTGAGAGCAACTTCATCTATTTGTTATCTAATAGCAAAAGCTGCGATTGATTTATGAGTTTAATTTAAGTAGACACCAACAAATTCATATTTTTTTAGAAGTGAATTCAAAGCAAATTACAAAAATTTTGATGTTATTCCCCAAATAATTTCCAATAATTTGCAGCAATATCAGGGAAAGTTTGTGTTCTAATTGAAGTCTACGAATTGGGCGCGTTTGATCAAAACCTTGTTTCTTAAAAAATGGTTAAATAAAATCAAAAAGTGATAATTTTGTATTTTTCCATAAATATTAAATAATTTTTCTATGAATAAAAAATATTGATACAAAATTTATTACACCCGTTGTAAGTTAAAATTTTTCACAAGCAAACTAGTTCTAGAACTCTAGCAAAGAGATGTGGCGACTTCAAATGTCGTGTGCACACTTCTTTAGCAAATGCTTGAGTTAAGGTTAAAATTAGAGTCTGTAAAGCTCTTTGAACGATCATCTGAATCTATCTCTTTTTTATGCATATTTTTCCAATACTTATCTAAGTACGTTTTAAGTCTATTATTTTATTATTTCTCAATTATTATTTTACTAATAATTTAGCTTTCCTTACTTGTTTCTAGTTAACAATTTACGCAATGACCCAACAAGACGCCTTGTCCCCGTCTAAGCGATTCACTGACGCACAGGTACACAATTAACGTGCTGTGCGTATTCCAGTGGTTTGTCTTCAACGAATACGCTCGACCATAAGACTTGTGATGTGAGATACGTGAAATAGGCGACCATAAGACTTGTGATGTGAGATACGTGAAAGAGGCACCGAGAGGCGTGCGGCATGTCGGTGCGGCGAACTTTGCCAGTGCGAGCACCAATCACATAAATATTATTCTGCATTATTCTGTTAGTGCTCGCAACATGCAAACGTGGCATGCAACATGAAAACTGATGCATTTTCAACGCTAAACGGGTTGATAACGAACCCCAAAACTTTTCAATCACTTTATTCAAAAAGCGTGCATTTATGATCTCAGAACTTGTAAAGTTAAGCAAGTCAAAACAATATAAAACAAATAAACCAAAATTGGAAAATTGTTAGCAGTTTTGTGACCGCTGAATATTGGCACTGGAAATTTTGAAATATTAAACTATTTTACATAAAGGTGGATACAATGGTGGAACCAATGTTAAGATATCCAAGTGTCGGTTCCAAACAAATTCATGTTACTTTACCTTCGGAAATGTAACCATTCCAAGTGCAATCCATTGATTCAATATCTTAAATTTAAACCAACTCGAACGTATCCATGCAATACAACGAGTGTACTTTGAAACAATATTTTATTCCTTAGATTACGACAATCGTTCTTGTTGAACATGCCAGAAAAATGTACGATTCCCACTCCGAGAAACAGTCTGGGAAATTTTTCATGACAATATTTCTATTGACCTCATGAGTTTTGTGCAAAATCCCCTTTGACATCATTCGAGATAGCCGTTCTTTACATAAGTAAAACTTGCGTAGATTATTCGATTGCACGAAGCACGTAGGACAACAGTTTATAGAGACTGTATGCATAGAATATTTTGAGGTAGTTAATTTATTATTTAAGACAAAATAAATGCGAAGGAGCAATGAAGGTAGTAGACTTTTAGCTCAAAGTTATCCTGGCAGATTTTAAATCCACTAACGAAACCAACAACCAATGCTTGGTTGAGGACCTATGCTACCAAGCAAAGTGATGAGAATTCAAAGTAAAAGATACACATTTAATTTATGGAAAGTCAGTAGTCTATAATGAGGCCTACATCGAATGAATTGTGGCTTATTTGGTTCATTCTCGAGCAAGAACTCGGCCCTAGGATTTGTAGATTAAATCTTCAATTTCTAAGTAATGACAGCTGTCTAATTTTATTGCATGTTTTGGGCAACTTTTCAACTATATTTTTCCTAACTATGAATTACTTAGTTGGTTAATGTGTTTAACGCCTTTTCTCAAATATTTGCCAAAGCGAAGACAAACCAACAGCACAGCTCACAGAAAATCAACAAGACATCTTCATTGCCGGTTTTAGTAGTTTTTCTACCACTGGCAAACATTTTCTTCCATCATCAATATTTTCTTCCTAAGTACTCAAGTAAATACCAAAAGTTAACTTGCGGCTATGCACATTTCACCAACTCATGCGCTTTAATAGTTCTCCCCCCTCCCACAATTGTTCTCTTCTTCTTGTGGCGCCAAATAAAATATTTTTTTAATTTCCTTTAGCCAACTTCTATACCGTATTCTTCTTTTGCACTCGCTTTCCTTTTTTACTAACGTAATTTAAACATTCCCTACAGGCAGAGATTAATTGGAAACGCTGCCGAATGCAGGCAAAATGGTAACGGAAAGCAAACCACCGGAAGTTACCGGGTAGTCCATCCGTTTGGCTGTAATACTTCAATTCCATTTACTTGTAAATTAAGCCGCGAAAGTGTAAAATGGAATAACGACGAATTTTTGGCACCGTTTTGTTATTATTGTTGTTATGTTATTGTTACTGTAATTTTTTTTTTTGGCTTCCTCTTCATAATTGCTTATTTGAATACTTTTCGCTGAATTTTAATATGGAATTTTTGTGGGTGCTCCATTTTTCGATTTGCTTTAATTTTATTTCAGTTTATTTTTGGTTATTTGGGCGTTTCTAAAAGTTTTCAATTTTAGTTTTTTTAATTTAGGTTTTTTGTTTTTTTGTGTAACCGAATGGAAATGGAATCGATCGCAGTTTCAAAATGCTTATAAATTTATTTTCATAGATAGGAAGAAAGTTGTCGTCAAGGGATAAACGCTTGAATCTGCTTATAAGATTTGTTAGATTTAAAGTAAATTGTTGTCGTATTAGAACAAAGATGGCTGAATGAGACACAGAATAGCCAAGGACATACTTGGACTATGAAAAAGGCCTGTAGAAAAGGGGGCCTTTCTTTCAGAAATTAACTTGAACGCCAGAATTAAGCCAAAACTGAAAATGTGTTTAAGTATTTATTTCGTACTTATTCAAAACTTGAGGGTTAGTGTGTATGGGAAAAATGTTGAAAGCAAATATATCTTTTAGGTCGTAGTGCACTTCCTAAAGTAATGGCGTTGAAGTTAACTTCTGAGCTTTGATGTATTCAGAGACCAATAGTAGAATTTTATGGCGAATATTTTCGGGGTAAATTTTTTCCTTAAAAAGTCCTGTTTTACAGGACATTTTTGCCATTTTAGAAAAAAAGGGTCAAATTGACCCATACAAATAGTAGCTACAGGGTTAAAATGCTCCAAAAAAATATTCTTCGTAGTATTTTACATCAAATTGCTGAACACATCATATGCCTAAAATGTGAGGTTACATGGTTTTCGTATGCCGATTCACCATAAGAATGTGCAAAAGGGGGACAACTTTGACGCCCCCTAAAAAAATTCAGATGTAAACTTTCAAAACGCCAATACACGTATATTTTTTGTTGGTCCCCTCTAACAGAATCCGTTGTCAGAACCTTGTTATTTAAAAAAAAATTTGATTTTGTTGTGCAGTGTACTTTGCGTAATTTTAAAGGAATTTAATTTCTGATAAAAAATAAAAATGTTTACCTACATATAACTTTTTTAATGCAGCCTTTTTTTTATTCATCTTCAGCTTGACAACGAAAATTTAACAACAACAAAACATCGAGTGCTTTGACTGTTCCCAATACATCATACTTCGTTATCCAAAAATCTCCCAAAAATCCACTAAGGATCCAAAAAATCTCCTAACATAAAATATAAAGCTCTTTAACTTACTCCTAAACAATTCTTTCTTCCAAAAATTCTCCTAAAAGGCCAAGAATCTCCTAAATCTACCAGGTATGCGCCTATGAAACCGGTAATTATTTTTGAAAAAACACGTTTATTGTGAGGAAATGATTACAATTTTAGTCTTCAAAGTAATGGCCATCGCTAGCTACACATTTTTCCCATCTCTCAGGCAATTTATGGATGCCTCGCCAAAAAAGTGTTTCGTCTTTTGCCTGAAATCAATCATCGATCCATTTTTTGGCTTCTGCGTGAGAATTGAAGCGCCGTTCCGTTAATGCGTGGCCCATCGATGCGAACATGTGATAATCCGAAGGCGCCAAGTCTGGTGAGTAAGCCGCATGAGCAAGAGCTTCCCAGTTGTACGATGCAACCAATTCTTTGGTGGCTCTAGTGCGTTGTCATCGAGGAAAATCACTTTGTGTTGCCTGGCTTCATATTCTGGGCGTTTTTGGCGTATAGCACGGTTCAAATCGGCCAATTGTTGTTGGTAACGTTCACCGTTAACTGAAACGGTTTGAGAAAGCGTTTTTCTTCAAATGGTAACACAAAATTAACTGTGTCCGCAAATCGTAATTTGTAGGCACGTAATCCGACATTTTCCGGAGCGTCAAACAATGCGTTGTTGGATGAAACTTGACAAATTGTGAACTGAATATTGTTGACATATGACAGAAGAAGTAAACATGAGGTACGGTCCGAAGTCGGCTATTTACCGCTAGATGTCGTTACCGGTTTCATAGGTAGGAGCAAATCTCCTTATCGGGCAACACTTGAACTCAGATCCTCTCTAAGAAGAGCAGATGAGCTACTAAAACAGACATAATCAGAATGATTCGCTGATACCAGAAGAGAACAACCTGAAGTGGCGTAGCCCGAGGCATTCAAAGCCATAAGAACTGAACGTGTGCGACAAATTTCCTTGTTGTTCATAATTAAACACACAAAAGTGTATGGAAGAGACATTAGAGAAAAAAACTTTCACAACTTTTACACTTTCTAGGAAAACTTATTGAGGCTGCATACAATATAAGTAAATTTTCATGTACCTAACCCTTTTCATATACCTGCAAGTAAAGATTATTTTTAACCTCACAGTCACATTCCAAATAATATGCCACAATGTTGCCACTCAATTGTCTGACACAACCCTTTTTCTCTTGAATAACACTAATTGTCACAACCCTCATCGTTACTTAAATTTTGGTCACTTTAGCTCAGATTTCAGTCATAAAAGAAATTAACGCAATTTTTTTAAGCGACTCTGCCTGTTGGCCAAGTAGCCAAATTAACTTAATTTATGTAAAGCTCAAAGTGGTGCTTAGAGCCCCAACCAAGTTGGAACAAGTTAATTGCAGCTCAACTAATAAAGAAGATTTTAAGTTAAACTAAAGCTTGGCTAAACAAGTTTGTGCTAATTGTTTGACACAAACATATTTATTCGTAATGGAAATAAGGTTTGCCGCATAATTAGAATTTCATTAAATTATTTCGTTAATTTGTTTTCAAAATATGTATATTTAAACAAAAACCTTCTCGCATTTAAGGTGAAAATTAGCTAATGTGAAAGTAGTACTAAACCTTCTTTGTATTAAACAGCTGAATCAATGCCTAATATCATAGTTTATTATTTCAGTACTAATAAATACAAACAAAATCTTTTTCTACTGAATTTAGTTGCAAGAACTTTCGTGAGGTTTAAGTTCTTTCTGATTCGCTGTGTAGTTCCTTTCTATTTCTAGTGTAATCATTTGTTAAACTCACATAATTTATTGTGTAAAGCCTTCGAAAAACCAACATTAACAACCAACAAAACCCAACGTTAATCAATATTTAGGTCTCGGTATCCCAGAAAAATCTCTAACAAACAAAACGAAGAAAACTCGACATCAAAAACTGAAAGTGTTGCTCTATGAGTGCGAGTACAGTATTTATGTGTGCACAAGTGTAGAAATACGGGTTCGTAATAATGTATGAACAACAACAAGTCAAATTATAAAACAAAAAGCAAAATAACAACAATTTGTGACGTTCCAGCAACTGAATCGATAAGAATAACTGCGAACTAGAAGTTGTGCTGGCGCTTCACTGTCAAAAAAATTTACCCAGCAAACGATTGACTTGGGTCGGAAGTGTTCAATTTGTAAATTATATGACATACTAATTTATTTACTGTGTACTTATGTTGACCCGAGAAACACAAC
The DNA here is from genome assembly GCA_963971225.1 of Melieria omissa. Classification (NCBI taxonomy): domain Eukaryota; kingdom Metazoa; phylum Arthropoda; class Insecta; order Diptera; family Ulidiidae; genus Melieria; species Melieria omissa. The sequence continues at coordinate 113,676,943 of OZ020267.1, forward strand.
GCGACTTAGTAGCTACAAATTGCATATTTTTGTATTTCTTTGCCTGCTATCAGCAAATGAATCATGGGAATTTTCAGCAGCACAACAATTCCTGGCTGTTCAAATTCGCTGTGCCCTATAGTCGACATTGTGCGGTTACACTGAGTTGATGAATGAGAATTTGATAAGATCAGTTGGCACAAATTGATAGATGAACTAATACAAAACGTGAGTATTGTAGAATAAATAAATGATTGAAGAGTTTTTTTAATTTCTGCTAACTTTGAAAACTTGAAAAAACAATTTTGAAAAAACTTTCGAGTATGAACAGAGTTCTCAAAAAATCATACCAACTGAATCCTTGTTAGCATCCGATTGCAATTCTGATTTGAACTAAGCAACAATATAGGGTATTTCTTGCTTAACCCTTCAATTCCCATGTCCAAAATAGTGAAAAAGAAAATTTTCTTTCTATATAAAATAGCTTAGATACATTCGGATAAGACGAAAAACTACATAAAAAATTTTTAAACTATCCTCATTTTTATATTGAAAGAAACCATACAAACTCGCACTGCTTTAACTACGCGTGAAACAAATGAATAAATTTGACAAATGACGTTTCGCTAGTGTTGCTAGGAAAATTAAATAAACAAGTACTACTAATTGACTTTGCTATACAAGTGTTAGAATTTAAAAATAAAAACCTGTGTGGTAGGAAAAAAATATTAAGCATCTGCCACCTACAGGTGACACTGGGAATTGAAGTTAACTCTTCACGCTGGACCCAACAGCATCTATTATATTATTTTTTGAATGTGCAGCTGTTTTGTAAAATGTTGCTCAATGAAAAAATTTGTCAATAATTACGAGAGCCACTGAGATGTGAGAAAACGTCTCACTTGACGCGTTTTTATGACGTTTGATTAGATAATGCAATGCATTACATGACATTGGCAGCTTTGTTGAGAACAGAGACTTGAAATCCCTTAACGGCCATCAAATTCATTTGCATATGAGGAGAGAATGTAGCGCCGCTAAGTAGTTGCCGACATGGCCTAATAAAGTTAACCCTTTCGGGACGAAGTTTAATTTGGAAAACCAAAATGCTCTTGGTGAAAATGTTCCCATGCTATCAAAATTGGGACTAGAAATTTATGTGGCATACTTACAAATTCTAAAATTATCCTTTTATCCGAGGACATATAATTCGAATAATTATTTAGAGTGGGTCATAAGATATGAATGATTCTTTTGAGGGGTCTTAAAAACTTGCTTGGACGTATTATCCCAGTAGTCCCGAAAGGGTGAAATGAAAGAAATCTTAAGCCTGTGAGTCTATCTGAACAAAGAATTAAAAAATACAAAAAAACTAAATTTCATTAGAATACTCAAAAAAGCTCTTCAAAAAGTAGTTGGTTTACTTTATTATAGATCATCAAGATATTTTGGGACTTAAAAATCTGGTTATTGATGCTCGAAACTCGAATCTTGAATTTTAGACTCGAGTTTCAATGCACTCAAAATTGTGTCAGATCACAATGATTCTCAAGGATCAGGTCAGGTTGTGTTGGATCCTAATGAGACTACAGCCATCATTGTCTCCTTCATCGTCACCGTCTCCTGAATCACAGATCGCACATAGAACAAACTGATCCTGGTCTCCATTGTGTACGAAAAATCGTTTGCTTACTCCTATCGAGTTCAAGTTTTTACGCTACGTAGGGCCACGTCCCTTGCAAGGGGGTCTTAACGGACAGTTAAGGCTACCTGCGGCTCGCTTTAAGATTATTTGCATTCACTTCAACTTTAACAATTCTGAGCGCAATTAAAAAAGTTGTGGCTCGTGCTTCTACAACAATCGAAATGACTCAATATCACCGCTGCTCTCGTTTCATTGCCAAAGCTTCTCTCACGCTAAAACAGCTTTCGATAAATTGAGCTGAATTTTTACTTACAAAAGAGTTTTACTATGCAGAGGCTTATAGTGTAGCGCATAAAACAGTCGGTCATGGCCGGCCGAAACACGCCTACTTGTTTATTTACTTATAGTATTTTCTGCTGTATTTATAATTCAAAACTGGAAATGTTGTTGTTAATCTGGTTTATCTAATTCTTTCCGGGCACGTTTCAATGTAAACAATAAAAAATGAAAACAATTCAAATATGTAAATAATTTCTTTACTATTAATAAAGTTCTGGAATGTGAATTTTTTCGCAAATATGTATGTCAGTGGCAGTGGGAAATATTATTCCGAAAGTAAACCTATGAATAATCGCGCCTAGGAATTTACAGCTGATAGGAAACCACCGCACAGATATGCGACAATCAGCAGTCGATCATAGAGTTCAAAGAATTGAATCAAAACAAAAGCATACGCAGCACCTTCCAGATGCACGTCGCTGCCGACTTGGCTTCTCTCAGTGCGCCCAGCCAGCGCATTAATCACTGTCTCGAGCGAGAGCCGAGAGCGGTGAGTGCGTCGCAAGCTGGTTTTGTTCAAATAACAGCTTTGGTCGGCGCCTGGCAGCAGCATTGTGTGCTTGAAATTCGTTGTGAACGGATCGTGTCGACGCTTCCATAGTTTGGCTAATTCGCTGAGAAAACAAAAGTTGACATTTCGGTGCAAAAATTCGCAAACAATAGCCGCACATACAACTATTATTTGTTGCAAAAGTGAAAACCAATAAAAAGATGACACTGCCACAGCGAGTGCTGGCACTGTTTGTGGGCGCACTGACGCTGGTGATGACGCTGGCCACACGACACACGCTCATGAGCACGTTTTACCTGCCGCCACTGCTGGCCACCACCGAGCCACCGGCTCCAGCCGCGCTTACTCGAGCGCCACCATCGCAGACGCAATCGCCGGACGCCAACGACATTCCCGCTGGGATTTTTGCGCTCGTCGCGCAGGTCTTCGACTCGAGCGCGCACGCCTACGACGACACCGACGACTATGTGCCATACCGCAGTGACGTGCACGACGAGTTCTCGTGGAAGCTGATGCGGCAGGTGCTGCTGGCGCGGCGCAACGGCAACGCAATGCTGTCGCCGTTCTCAGTGAAACTGGTTCTGGCTGTGCTCGCCGAGGCGGCCGCCAACGGCACGCAGACGCAGCGTCAGCTGCTGAACACGCTCGGTGACGTCCGGCTGCCAGCCAATCTGCGCAGTTTCTACAAGAAGACGCTTAGCGCTCTAACGCAGGAGAACCCCAACTACACGCTCCACCTGGCCACGCGCCTCTACGCGGACACGTCGATCGAGCCGCATCCGGCGTACACCGATCTGCTGCACAACTACTACGAGACCGGCGTGGAGCGGCTGGACTTTGGCCACCCGCAGGCCGCTGCCGCGCGCATCAACGACTGGGGCAGCAACGCCACGCGCGGCCAGCTGCAGCAGGTGGTGAGCGAGGCGGCCGTGTGGCACAGCGTCATGGTGCTGGTGAACGTGATACACTTCGAGGGTCTGTGGCGGCGCGAGTTCCAGAACACGTTCGACGGCGTCTTCTTTCGCACACCCGACGAGCAGACGCGCGTGGCGTACATGCAGCAGACTGACTTCTTCTACTACTTCCACTGCAATGTGACCGGCGCGCAGATGCTGCGGCTTCCGTACCGCGGCAAGAAGTTCTCCATGTTCGTGGTGCTGCCAAACGAGCGCGGCGTGGACGCGCTGCTGCACACGGTGCAGAACGGACAGCTGAAGCGCATGCAGTGGCTGATGGAGCGCGTCGAGATCAAGGTGACGCTGCCCAAGTTCCGCTTCGACCACAGCGCCAACCTCAAGGAGGCGCTGCAGCACCTCGGCATCACGGAAATCTTTGGCCCACGCGCCGCGCTGCCCGGCATCGACGGCCGGCCGGACGCACACACCAACAAACTGATGGTGTCCAACATATTCCAGAAGAGCGGCATCGACGTGAACGAGCGCGGCACCGAAGCGTACGCCGCGACTGTGGTCGAGATTGTCAACAAGTTCGGCGGCAGCGATGAGCTGCTCGAGTTCAACGTCAACCGGCCGTTTGCGTTCGTCATCGAAGAGGAGGCCACCGGCAACATACTGTTTGCCGGCAAAGTTAACGACCCAACCCACTGAGGCTGTGTGCCAATTCAGCGACAGGAAGACAACGGTACAGAGGCGAACAGGAAGTGCCCTTGCACACTGTGGCCGCTTTCCATGTACTCGTAGATGTAAATATTTGTATATAGCAGTGAATGTGTATGTGTACTATTGCGTTTAGCGAAACTGTATTCTTAGTTCTCAGGCCATGGCGATTTGTCGTTGCAGAGCGGAGCTCAAGCAACACGTTTCACCTGCAGCGAAACAATTGAGCGAGGATTCGCAGCTGCTGCGAATTTATATTCCCTTGCAAAATATTAGTTAAAAGCAGAGCTTAAAGTATTTTGTGTTTAGATTTAGATTCCAATTGTGAAACCTGAGGCGTTATCAAATGTGACGCTGGGATTTCCCCACATCACATTACTTGAATGTTACTGAAGCGGCGAATTTTTTACTTACGTATCAATTTACACCAAACCGTCATTAATAATTGTAAGTTAATTTTATTATGTGCTTGTTTATTGTTGTAAAAACACACAAGCGGAAAGATTTCACAGTACGGTTTTTAACCGAGTTTCCGGACGAACAACATTTCCCACTGCTTCCTTTCTTATTGTAAAACGTCTCAAAATATAAAATACGTATACAAAATTAATTATTGTAAAAAATCTCAAATAAACAACCTGAGATTGTTCAGAGATTTCAAGAAAAACTTAAAAAGAATTTGTTGACAAGAATTTTTACATTTTTGTATTATTTTGTATTCATTAAAAATGGTCTACAAAGTTAATTTTTAATCAAAAATGACTCAATACGTTTATGACCAAATATGAAATTTAAAAAATGTACTTTGATTTAAAATAATTAATAAATGTTTATATTTATAATTATTTATAATTCGCATATAGCTACTACAAAATTATAAAAACTTTTTACAAAATAAATAAAATTATAATTTCTAAATACCAAAAATATATGATTTTATTCAAATTATCTTTTATTTTAAAATTATCTTTTATTTTCAAACACATTTTGCACTAAGACCAAGTGTCAATGTCACTGCAGTCAGCATGCTGACTATGACAAAAATATTTAAAACTAAAAAAATATATAAAACTGGTTGCCAATTTTGCAATGACATTAAAATAAAACAACAACAGACAGCAGCAGAGCAATTGACTTCTACTTCCATCTACGCACTGCACTTGATGGCAGCACACTGCGAGGATTCCCGGCCAAAGCACGCACTTTGCTGAATGACAAAGCAAAACAAGCAAAAACATTTTCCATTTATTCCTCAAACACAATTTTAATATGAATTTTTGTGCGCAGTCGTAGGTATGCGGAACCATATTGCCGCACACCTTTACACACACATACAAATATATATATAACCGGCCAAGCAGCGCATAATGTTGCAAGGAGGAAATATTGACAACGAGGGGAGAAATCGACTAAGGACATGTTAAGAGTTCGTTTGATTGCATGCACTCGCAAAAAAAGGTATGGTGATCTGTTTATGAAATAGAGATTAGAATTTTGGGAATTCAGGAAATCCTTATCAATTAATAAAATAAATTTGAAATTTTTAATCAACCTGATTTTACTTTTCCATTTAATTTCATCATACTTTCATTTGCATGTTTCTGTTTTCTTCTAAATTTTTTAAGGTTTTGCATTTACTTTTATTAAAGTTTTTGTTTGAACTCGATTTTGTTAATTTAATTTTGGAAAATTGGCCACTTTTAGCTCATTGCTAGAAAGCTGTAGAGTTCTTATGTACATTTAGTCGTATTTTATTTAGCTTCCTCTTCTTTCAAAGAGATAATAAGTTCTTCAAAATGTTTTTAGTTTACTTTATTCAGATTGTTAAGTCCATCGGTGACTTGAAGCCTCAACCTTCGACACTCAGTTATGAGCTTCAATGCATTAAATATTGAATTAGAGTAAATTTCGTACGTTTCTAGTAGCGAAGAGGTAAGTTTCTGTACTTTAATGTGGACTACACCCAATCAACGTCTCCTCACTTCCTCTCATGGAACCTTGCGCGGAGCAAGGAGCATCACTTTTCCACACTTTTAAAAACACTTTTTTTCTCTACTCCAACAAATTTCTTCGAATTGTTACAACATTTTTTTTAAGCATGTAATTAGTTTAACACACAAAATCATTTCAAAAAGGTCTCCGTTCAACTTTATCGTAGAACATTAACAACTTTCAGAACATATTAAAAAAATTTTTAAGTTCTATTACAAATGTAGCCATATTTTAGATGGCTGGTTCTCCTGGTTTAGAGGCCACAGGCAGTTGAACGCTCAAGCAGTTGAATGATATTCAAAAATACATCTTTTTTTTAAGTAACCGTTCCACTTCGATTTCGATGAGTTTTTTGTGAAATATCTGTCACCTTCAGTCATTTTTAAACAGCTCGGGATTTCTACTATAAAATTTACTTCATTTCAGATGGCTTTCCCTTTTAATTTAGGAGTTACATGCAGTTGAACTATTATAAAAATATATTTTTCTTTTAAGACTTTACCAATCTTTTGGTTCCACTTATTGTGGAATATTGGCAACTTTTAAAACATTTTCAGAAAGCTAGAGTTCTTAAAACTGTGACATTTCAGTTCACTAGCTCTTTCAGTTAAGAAATTACAGACATGATTTCACTCACATAAACACAATCAACTTTCTGTAAAAACAAAGTAGACTGAAACATTACTATTTACATTTTATAAGAATTTTCAAGTAAGTGACCTCGTCTAACCTTCTTTGGAACTTTAGAAAAGTCTACCCGTAAAATTTCAGGAATCTTATTGAATAAAATTTAATGATTTTTCCAAGTGTGACACCACACATGCTCACAAGAATTCTTCTCCCAAAAAACAAAACACACAGTTTCACTGTTCAGTGCAAAATACTCATTTCATTAGAAACCCAATCAATGGGAATATTGTATTTTCATATTTCAATTAGCATTGAAATAATGCGCATTAATGTCAATGCAAAAATTTTGAAAATGTTGCATTGTTACGCATTAGAGCAACAAATGAATAACAAGTGAAAATATTTACCATTGCAAATATTCAATTTTGTTATCAACAATGGGTGCTCGATTTTGTGCAAATATCCCTCAGTACTCGAACATACGCAGACACACATACACTACATGTGTCTGAGTAGCAAAATGCTTCACCTCCTGATTTATTTGCTTCCAGATGCTGAGAGATAACCCACTCTAAATACACATAATGCACAAATGATATTTGCGCAGCCATTTTTCCGAACATTTTCTGCTTTATCCCAGCGACGCCAAGCCAAACCAAGCCAAACCGCACCGAACCAAATGTTAAGCGAAACAATATTTCACCGCACTCCACTCTACACTCTGCAGCAAGAAATCAAAAATGTTGCATCGAGAGGAAAAAAAACAAAAGGAAGTAAAAAAGCGAAATAAAAGTAAATCCCATAAGTAGACTATTTCACCTCAGCCATGCCGCAATTTTTAGATTTCTTTCAGTCGTTGTCGCCGTCTGTCGTCGTCGTCGTTGGCGTTGGCGTTGGCATTGTCGTAGTCAGGACAGACTGCAGTCGTAATAGTGGCAAGTGGGAAAATCGCTTTATGGATTATCAGACGTGATTTCTGCTGTTCGCATTTCTTCTTTCAGCAAAAGGATTTTCCCAGTCAGTAGATTTAAATTGATTTATTGTTGGTGGCGGCGGTTGACGGTGAGCGCGCGGGTACGCGGCGCGCATTCAGCCAGAAGAAATGTGCATTCTCCGACAGCGGAGCTGCTTGCAGATTAGCCGCAATTTCAGGGAAAAATATGATATCTGATGGATTGCGGCGCGACGACAATGCCGAGAATATGAAAATGAAGTGCTGCAAGCCTCAGGTGACAACTCACGTTTGGTCGTAGACGGATGGCGTTAGCGGGTTTAAGCAATTGTCAAATGCAAACAGTCGAAAACTTACTGCAACGGCCACAGCAGCTGCTCGATGACTACCGAACGACATGGCACGGAGGCAGCCGGTGGAATGCGACAATCAAGGACGGACAGCAGTGGTGACTTCTCGTTGTATGTTCCGGAACATGGCTGGCAAGTGTGTCAATAGTAGCGCCTAAGTGTATGCCTCAAATTTACTTGCTTTGGGCAAAAGTTTCGCAGAGTAGGTGAGAGCGCAAGAAAGCGAAAGAACGAGTGTGCCTGTATGTTTAGTTGAGCATGTGCGGTTGGTGGAGGGCAGCGCAATAAAAATGGCTAATGACCCTAAATATTTTTGTGAAATCCCTTAGAGGATCTGAACAAACTTTCAGCTGCGCTGCGAGCAATGAAACAAACATAACACAAACTAAACGAGCAACACAAATGCACTTAAATTTTGTAGCCATTCTGATTACTAGTCGAATTTTTTAAGATTATTTATTTTCTCCAATTTAATGAAAGAAGAGAGGATTTAACTTTCAAATAAAAAACTTTTGTTAACTTAAAAATTCATAAAAAATGCTCAGCAAAACAAAAAAAATGCTAAAGTGCTCTTTCTAAGTTTGAAGTCAAACGGCCCTTTAGATCATGTTTCTCCATACAAACTATTAACCAATTGTTGACCTATTTATTAGATTTTGATACTCAGAAAAATGAAAAACACGTTTCTAATTATTTTTTTAATTTTAAATGTTTTCATTAAACTTTTTCTTAGTCTTTTCGTACACAAATCTTAACCCATTGTGGATAAGATTTGTTTACGATTTCCCTGTTAGATTTAAATTAAAAAAAAGAGAAAATACGTGTTGAATCGCTCTGACGTGGTATTATTTTGTATCAACTTTGAAATTAATCAACTCACGTTTCTTTTAAACCACCCAGTGGCTGATTCAGGGGGTGTTTTGGGGGTTGAAACCCACCCAAAAGACTTGGATCGCCTATAAAACTACATACAAACTAAAAGGCATTTTACAAATATTAAAGAATTACGTTTTGAAACCCCCCCCCCCCCGAAATATTTTTCTGAATCCGCGCCTGAAACCACCTTTACCCGTTTGTCCCTTTAGACCTCGAATGTCAAAAAGTCTCTTCTCTATGGAGCTTCTCAAAACAATGAAAAACAAGTGTCTGATTATTTTTTCATTTTAAATATTTTTATTAATTCTTTCCATAGTATTTTCGTATACAAACCTTATCCCACTGTGGACCTGTTAGATTTCAATTTAAAAAATAAAATAAAAAATGCGTGTTGAATCGCTGGGACTTGGAGTATTTGTACCAAGTTTGAAATTAATCAAATCACGTTTCTTTCAAAACACCTTAACCCTTTTATCCTTTTAGACCTCGAATGTTAAAAAGTCTCTTCTCTCTGTGGAGCTTCATTTTTTACATTTCAAATTTCATAATTGATGAATCAGTCAGTCAGTCAGTCAATAAGGACAAACAATTATATGCACATAGATTTATGTATCTGAACTCAATGTCGTCGGTCGCCTATTGACGTTGAATGTACAATGTCAACGCCGCGAGGGATTTTGCATTTTTTTAACAAACTTCAGTTCGTCGTTGTTTCGTTTTTATGGCAGCGCTACTCAAACTTGGCCGGAAAAGTTTCAGTTATGCTAATACAGTGTGTTGTGGCAGTGGCGGCGTTGTATATGCAAATGTCTCAATATATTATTTTAACTGCCATATGTCGTGCCGCGTTTACACACGTTCACGCATTAGCGTCTGTCCCGCGTGTGTGTGAGTGTGCGATACATTCATATTTGGCGCCGCCGAAAATAAAACGTGTGCGTGGCAATTTTTGTTTCCTTCTTTTCTATTTGCGGCTGTTTGCGACGGCTTATGTGCGCCATTAATCATTCTACCACTTTGCTCTTCAGTTCAGTTCAGTTCAGTTCGGTTCGGTTTGGTTTGTTTTTCTTTTCGGTCTTTTCCGCTTTGCCACTTGTAGGCGAAAAGATGTTTGCCAACGGGTTGAGTTGCGGCGCGACAAACCAAACGAACGAAACAAACGACATTTAAGGTGTGAACACACGAGTATGCGTGTGTGTGTGTGTGTGTGTGTGTGCGGGCACACTTAAGACACCCACCGAAACGGTGGTGCGAATGTAATCGTTTTGGGACAAACTCCTAATACCATAAAGTAGGCAAATTAGATGTGATCAGCTGCACCTTCAGAGACGTTTTAGTTTGGCCGCTTTCTTTTCGTGTCCGCTTTCGTTATGTGTCGCATGTGCGTATAGTTCCATGTGTGTGTGTGTGTAAGTAGTTGCGGGTATCCGCTGAGAGGAAATTGGCTCACGCCCTCCTAAACTGCAATAGAATAAGAAATGAGCTGACATAATGCTTAGTGGCCTTCAAATGTGTTGTAGATCTTGTTAAGGCTGTTGTCAGACAAAGTGTTTTTCTTTCTGCGAGCCGCAGAAAAACTGTCGCCTGGTGTGCCGCACGCATTTAAATCTGCCGAGTGTCATTAATTTTAAAACAAATGAAAGATAAATCTTACAGAATTTGGTTGTAAGTTTGAAGACTCACAACGACTGTTTTTGTCGCTGTTTCGTATGGCAGTGAGAGGGTTGAACCAACCAGTTGGTGCGAGCAAGCATGAACGAAAGTTTAGGCTCTGTGTTGATTCAGAGCGACAAGTTTGTGAAAGTTTAAATGTATTTTTTGTTGGGATTTTAAAGGGTTTTTGAGCATCATGTCGTTAGAAAATTCATTTCTTATCTTTCAGTCAAATGGTTAAAGGTTCAATAAATGATTTCAGTCAGATCTTGGGTAAGTTTCAATGGTTATTTAGTACCTTATCGGTAGGACTTCTGGAGAGATTGTTTTCAAAGTCTTATAACCGAATGATTAAAGATTGGTTGGTTTAACCGAGAAGATTTTTTCTGTATCATAAGAAATGAATAAAGATGATGAAAGAAGTTCATATGAAAATACAAAAAAAGTAAAAAGATGTACATGTCTCTATTGGTTAGAACAATTAGCATATGCTTGAAGTTATGATAGTAAAAAATTAAGAGTGCAACCGAGTCCTTGTGGGATGGATCAAGTAGAAGTCACATCAAAGGCATTCCTTACTGTGGCAAACGTATTCATTAGTTAAGAATGTTTTTCAGACACCCAGAGAAGAGTAGCTTGCAACCAAGACAGAGACAAATATATTCTAATAGTTGACACTCAAACTAAACATCTCCGGTTATAGTTTCTATACGAAACTTATCAATAAAGCCCACAATTGTTTGTTTCTAATTGTACTAATTATTATGCATTAATTGAATAGTAATTATAATTATTATAATTAATTCATTAACTTATTAATTAATTACTTAATTAATTATAATAATTTAAATAAATAATTCATTATTATTAATTAAATTAATTATTATTAATTAATTATAATTATTATATTTAATTAATAAACTTATTAATCAATTACTTAATTAATTAACTTATTAACTAATTACTTAATTACTAATTAATAAACTTATTAATTAATTACTTAATTAATAATATTTAATTAATTATAATAATTATAATTAATTAATAATAATTAATTTAATTAATAATAATGAATTAATTATTTAAATTATTATAATTAATTTATTATTATTATCAATAAAGCCCACAATTGTTTTTCTTATTGTACTAATTACTATTCATTAATTAAATGATAATTATAATTATTATAATTAATTAATGAATTAATTAATTAATGTATTAATAATAAATAATTAATAAATTAATAATAATTAATTTATTATAATATTTATAATTAATTAATAATAATTAATTTATTTAATAACAATGAATTAATTATTTAAATTATTTTTACATAATTAATTAATTAATTATAATAATTATAATTATTATTTAATTAATAAATAATAATTAGTACAATTAGAACAAACAATTGTGGGATTAATTGCTAATTTTTGTATTAATTAATCAATTAATTAAATTATTATAATCAATTAAATAATTAATTAAAAACTATAATTATTATTTCATTCTCGTTTTTAATTCATTCATGTCTTTGAAATTGCGTTATATTCTCTCTAAATTGACTCACATGCCGAAAATTCCCCTTATCGATCCTGATGTCATCTTTGCCATTGCTGGTTGCCATTTACCGCTGCATTCCGCTATTCTTGTTGATTCTCTTTACATACACACAATACACACACATTGTTGCTTACCAAAAATGATATAAAACGAAAGAGAATCAATTCAGTGCAATTTCATTTAATTCAATTCAATTCTTCTTGAATTTTAAGCTCTCCGCCCATAAATTATGCATAACGGTATTCAAGCACAGACGCTTACGTTATTTCAATTTGTTGTGCGCAATTCATAATTGTTACATTAATAATTTGCCAGAGATGCCAACAACAACAACATCGTTAGAAGAAACAACAAAATCAACATCTGCAACTACTCCAACTCGACGAAGCACTTGTTTTCATTAGCTGCCAGCGCCAGACCAAACCTGCGGCAGTGCACAGCAGCAGCAGCAGCATCGGCAAAAATGCAAAAAAATATTAGCCAAGTTAAGTGGGCTTATGTCTTATGTAAAACATAAAAACAAGTTATGTATATACGCGCAAGGCACACCGAGAAACGACAGACAGTGCGCCGAGCAAGTGTTTGCCTCTGTCGAAAAGCATAAAATACTAAGAACGCACAAGCAAAGCCGTCACATTAATACTGCCGTACTTGTGTTTGGCCTCTTTGCAAGGCAAACAAATCATCGATCCATCAGCGAAATCCCAGAAAAGAGTTTCACATCATTAGCTCTAGGCGAACGTGTTATCACTTAACGTAGCGTTGGCTCACGCGCACGCATCCTGCTGTCAACCCGCACACCCACACCCACACTCACACTCACCCACACATACACATACACTCAGCCGTACAACGCACTCTCATTGTTAAGCGGCGTGAAGTGGCGAGTGGGGAGAAGAGGAAAGTGTTTTTATTTGCTTGCTTCTTATTATTATAACAAGTGGAAGTTTGTTGTTGCTTTATTGTTGTGTTTATCTGCTGCTCTCCGTTTCGTTGTGTTTATTGTTTTCCTATGTATGTACTGAACTTTGCACGAATGGAAATTCCCAATACTCCGACACACACACACACACACACACACACACACACACGCACACGTAGACCAGGAAGTAATTCCTCGCAGGACGTTCCCTGGCAGCAGTTTAGGAGATAGGAGGGTTTTTAGTGGGTGAAAGTCTCACACACCGGCTTTCAATGCTTTTCTTCTTCTTCAAAAAAAAAAAAAAAAACACGTAGACCGCTATGTGTGTAGGTCGAGAGCATCTTAGAGTCGAGAATCAGTTTACCTAAAATATCGTCCAAGTGGCGCACAAATTGGAAAGTACTGACAGCATTGCCGGATGCATGTCCAGTGAATAGTACACCGAGACTTTTGTGCGGAATAATAGCAATGCGATTCTGAAAAAGCTTTAGTTGTAATTAGTTTTGGAGAGCAACGATACCGGCACTCAAGCGAGCCAGTCGATACCGTAAAGCCTCAGTTAAAAATAGTTTTAGACATCAACTAGGGAAATTGACTATCTGTATAGATGAATATTTTGATTTAACATTTTCAATTAAAAATTAAAATTTATGCTTTGGTCTAAATTAAGTTTAAATTGAATTTAAATTAAATTTTAATTTCTTTTTAATTACAATTTAATTTTAATTTATTTTTATTTTAGTTTAATTTTCATTTTATTTCCTTTTATTTTATATTTTTTTAATTTATTTAATTTAATTTTTATTTTATTATATTTTTACTTTTCTTTTATTTTATTTTATTTTATTTTATTTTATTTTATTTTATATTATTACTTTTTATTTTATTTATTATCAATTTTAATTCAATGTTAATTTAATTTTAATCAAATAGTAATAATTAATAATAATAATTAAATTTGTATTCAATTTTAATTACATTCTAATTAAATCCTAATTTAAATTCAAATAAATTTTAATTTCAGTTCAGTTTTAATTAAATTTTTATTTAATTTTTATTTATTTGTAATTTAACTTTAAGTTAGTTTTAATTTAACAATAATTTAATTTTAATTTAATTCAAATTAATCTTGATTTAGTTTTATTTAAATTTTTTTCTTTTTCAATTTAATTTTTATTATATTTTTAATTTTTTTTAATTTAATTTTAGTTTAATTTTAATTTAATTTTAAATAAATTTTAGTTTAACTTTAAATTAACTTTAATTTATTTTCAATTTGATTTTAATTTTACTTAAATTCAATTTAAATTTAATTTAAATTTTTTATTTTAATTTTAATTACATTTTGATTTAAATTTAAATTTTATTTTATTTTATTTTAATTTTAATTAAATAACATTTAATTTAAATTTTATTTTAATTTTAATTTTTTTTTATTTGTAATCAATTATTAATAAATAATCATAATTATTTAATTCAAATTTAATTCTAGTTTAATTTTATTTTCATTTTAGTTAAATTGTTTTCAATTTAAATTTAAGTTTTATAATTAACAATTTAAGATTTTAGTTTAATTTGAATTTATTTTTAATTTTAGCTTAATTTCAATTAAATTTTAATTTGACTTCAAATTTATTAAATTTAAATAAATGTTAACTTAATTTAAATTAAATTTAAATTTAAATTAATTACATTTCAATGTAATTTTAATTTAAGTTTAATTTACTTTTAATTTGCTTTTATTTAATTTTAGTTTTATTTAGATTTGACTTTCATTTAATTTATATTTAAAAATTAATTAATTTAATTTAACTAATTTTAATTTAATTTTAATTAAGTTTTGGTTAATATAATTTTAATTTTATTTGAATTAATTTTTAGTTTTATTTGAATTTATTTTTAATTTTACTTTAATTTTAATTTGAAATTATATTTAGAGATTTTAATTAATTTTAGTTTAATTTTAAAAAATATTGTTTCACTGGTATTGAATGCCAAAACTGTGCTTTTGTGCTATTTTTTGCTCAAAGTTTCGTCAAAATGAGTGTGATTTCAGTTGTTGTTGTAATTATGCCGGCCAGTACAATTCAGTCCATTTAATCAGCACAACACAACGTCGGGCGGTCTCGTGGGAATAGCCCAACAAATCGGATGAAACTAGATGTGCAGTTTAATGCCACTCAGCTTAATACATTTGCACCTGCAACTGCGTCAACAATAATAACAACAACAATGAAAAACATAAACGAAAAAACCCAACAATAACAACAAATTTTAGTTTATCAAGACGCGACGCTGAGCACAAAAGCACTTAACAAATAAAAATTACGACTCTAATCTACTTTTGCTGGCTGCTGTTTTGTCCTGCTACGAATTTTGCATTGTGGCAGTTTGTTTTTTTCTCAACAGTTTCTTCACTTTATTTATTTTTTGTTTGTTTTTATTTGTTCTGCATAGAAAAGTCCTACTTATTTTTACTTTCATTCAGTTGCGTTGGCCGTTAAAAGCGTTTTGTAATTCCCTATTTTATGCGAGTTAATAACTTGCTGCCAGCGAAAAGGGAACGCGCGCACAAGTGAACGAAACGGCAAACGTCGCGACGCAAGGAGTAGACGCCGGCACGAAGCGACGAAAGTTGCAATGCCAACGCCAGCTCAACAAGGAAACATAATGTAAATATGGAACCATCAAACTTAATTACCGAACATTAAGTTCTACGATAAGGTGCGCGCCACGTCAGCGCACCCGCACCGATAACAGCAGCGCGCCGTGCCGCGCCGCGCCTCGCCTCGAACGCTGCGACTGCGGCAATTACAAAAAAATTTGTCTTTCTTGTGGCGTTAATTATTGTCATGTTACGAGCATTTTTCGTTGATTTCATTTTTTTCGTTCGGGTTGTTGTGGTTTCACTTTTAATTTTTGCAGCGGCCCCACCGCCCACCGCGCGCGCAAACTTGTTACCGCCGACTTGTTTTGCTCTGTTATTCGCGGTGTTTTTGCTCGGCATTTTGTTTTGTTTTTTTCCCTACCCTATGAATTGGGGTCGCTGACTGAGTGTGCCGCCGTGCTGCCGCTTCTGAAGTGCTGCGCCAAGAATGCCAACAATATCAACACCCAACACCAGCGGCGCCAACAACATCGGTGAGCGCAGCAATGACAGAGCAAATAACTTAACGACTAAAAACGGCAATGTGCCTAGAAAATTAATTCATTTGCCGTGACAATGACTTTTATGCCTGTTATCGTCTGCGGTCAACAAGCGCTCGAGTCGCACAGCACAGTGTTGCCACCCCGCGCACTCGAGCACGCCGACCATTTAGCGCGCAGCATGTAAACGCGCGTATTCGACAAGTCCCAGGCCAACAATACAGTGACAATAATAAAAAAAAAAGACAACAACAACAACACACGTAAAAAATACAGTCAGCCTCAGTTACAGTTTGGCGGCGTTGCGTTTTACGCACACTTATCTAAAAGATTAAACTGAACAAGCTCCTTAAGCTGAACAATCATCCACCTTGCGCTTCTTGTACAATTTTTTCTGCATTCTATGTTCTCTTTGGTTGTTGTTGATGTTGTTTTGTCTTTCTTTTTGCTGGCTTACACCGCACAATAAAGCAGCAACACACACAGCACAAAGGCGCAGCTCCACCTCCCCCTGGTATTAGTAGTAATAGTAGAAGAAGAAGAAGAAGAAGAGCAACATAATATAAAAACAGCCACACCGAAATGAGTTTTGCCACAGGCTCGAATCGTGGCCTAATTTCTGTACTTAATTCAAGAGCGTCAACTCAATTGCGCGGTTGCAGCCCACATTGTCAACGCCCCCGACGCCAATTGTGCCCCATACACCCACCCACCACTCTCCTCAAACCCGCCGCAATGAAGGCGCAAAATACACATCTGTCATGCAACAGCAGCCTGTGTGCGCTGCTCGCTCTGGTGCCGCAAGCTGTGACAGGTAGTCACACGTGCATATTTACAGAGCATTTTAATGGGCGCTGAAAACGGGGGCGGGAGCACAAAGGCATTCGGCGCCCTGTAATCGAAAGCGTTTCGTGTGCGCTTCCGCTAAAAATAGGCTCCGAGCAACAGCCACCAACACTATTTATAACTTGTCGCCGACTTAATGTGTTGCGTTCAATTTGGCGGCGTCGATTGTGGTGCACACACACACACACACAGTACATGCGAGTATGTGGTGTTCAAGCCACAGTTCGAGCTGCATATTTGAACAACAAAAAACGGCAGCGTTGTGGCTCCAAGCGCAGTGCGGCACTGAAGCTCAGCTTTCTTGGGCTTAAACTGGTCCAAACGATTTCAGGGCCATGGGTGTTTAAAATATGAAAAACTAGATTTTTGAAAAATATTTCAAATGAAGCCAAAATGGAAAACACAGCTCTGGTTTTATTAAAAACTATCGTTTAGTTGGTTCCATGGTTCATGGCCCAACTCGTCCTTCAGTATTATACAACCGAGGCATTTCATGTTAGTGAGGGGTTTTTATTCTGAACTAAAAAATTGAATAGAAAGAGTTCTGTTTGAGGTATAACAAATATTTGCATTGCAGATTAAACTACATTGAATGCCATTATTCATTATACCTAAATGACAAGCAGGACTCACTTTTCAGAACTCAATGTTGTACAACTCTATAGCACAAGTCGAGGTTTGATTTTTTTTCGTAGTATTTCAGTATTAGTTCATTAGTTCAGTATTAGTAAAATGCAACCAATTTTGTACTAAATATTTCATATTTGAAGTCATCGAATGAAATCTCATTGAAGTAGAAAATAATTCAATATCATGCAAAAGTATTCGGTTGAGTGTTGTGTGCTGCAGTGTCGAAATTTCTGTCGCACCATACAGGCAGCAAAAATCAATGGCTTCGCTGCTCAAAATGCAAATAAGTTGGGGCAATGTTTTTGTGTGCATTATAAATTTATGTATGTTCGTGTCGGTAAGTACAGAAGGCAGTGCTGTCGGTATGTATGTACGAATATGTTTGTGCCATACAAATTTGCCAGCCTACATTTGTTTATTTTTCGGACCAGCCATTGTTTTCTGCACCTGGTTGTGTTTAGTTTTTGCCGCTCGAGCAGCTGCAGTGACAGCACAAAATTCTTAAAACCGATGTCGACTTGTTGGTTTTTCAAATTATGCGAACGTAAATGTATGTACGGACATGTGTCAGTCTGTCTGTTTGTGAGTTGCATAAACAAATATTTCAGCAAGGGAAATTTTAATGTTTTTTGGCTATTATTTTGAATTAAAAATGTCGCATGTGACAGCATAATGTCAGAAATGGAAGCAAATTCTTTGGGGATCGTTCGTTAGTTGGCAAGAGTTGAAAATA
This sequence comes from Melieria omissa, assembly GCA_963971225.1. Taxonomy (NCBI): domain Eukaryota; kingdom Metazoa; phylum Arthropoda; class Insecta; order Diptera; family Ulidiidae; genus Melieria; species Melieria omissa. The sequence continues at coordinate 113,695,327 of OZ020267.1, forward strand.
AATGAACTTTTCTCATTAACAAAAACATGCAGAGTTTTGCCATTTCCTTCACACACACACACATGCACAAACACATGCAAGCAAATTTCAATTTTACGCGCTTGCAATCCGACTTTTGCAGCTGCAATTCGATTTGGACTTTTTCATGTCGTTGCCACACGTATTCGATCAGCTCAAAGAGCGCCGCCGCCACTGCACTGCACCGTCGACAGCAGACGTCAGCACTGCACTGCAAACAAAATAGAAAAGCCAAAAAATAAAACATAAAGTAAAAGCAACATTCCATTTGCATTCCGCATTCTGCTTTCTGCTTTTCGACTGCAGTGCATTTTCCACATTTTACGCATTCACCTGGTCACCTTTGCAGCGCTGCGCTTCAATTAAACATCAAATATCTTGTTTTCGGTACAAAAATGACGTTTTGATTTTCAAAGCATTCGCCAGCTAGTGTTGTTGGTGTTGTTGTTGTTGTTGTTGTTGTTGTGGACGGCAGCTGCTCGCAATTAACCTTTTTGACTTTGCACAGTGCAATGAATGAATGCGATGAAGTGCTCCCCATTGCTTTTGTTATGTTTGCAAATAACCCCGTCAAGTGGCCACCACACAAAAACAACAAAAACATTGCAGCCCGTATCCTTGAAGGCGCTGCGCCAGCGTGTAATTTTGCTCACTTGCGCACGAATTCGTAATAAATAAATTTTGCGCAAACATGGCGCAGTATTTTGCAATAATACCCTGTTGTGTTATGAATTTTAAAATGGCGCCGGACAATTGCACAATTTGGCGCAATTAACGCGTGAAACCAACGGCTTCAGTTACACTGTGAAAAATTAAGGCCGCTTAGTGGGTTTTGGTTTACAAATATTCAGATAGCGGCCAAAGTGACTCAGTGGTGAGTGGTCCATTGGTCTAATCGACAATGTTTCAGAGCCCACTGTGAGTTGTAGGACTCTCAGGATTTACGGCTTCGTATCTTGGCAGATTTCTGGTACTCATTCCTACCAAAGCCAACAGAGCTAGTTTGACTGTTAAGACCTGTTCGGCTCTGGCAAAGACAACCACCGAATCAATAGTGTGAATCTCATATCTAAACAAACAACGCAAAGAGTGCTCTCTACCACTGATGAAACTTCAAATTGCCACTCGAAATGTGCATAAAATATTCCACGAAGAGTTCAGCTCGTTCGAGTTGCTTCTACTTACAGTCGAACTGTGTTCACATGTGACTTGAGAGCAGCCATCAATAACACGCATGCATAGGTAAGTAGATGCGCTCGTGTGTGTGCACTTCGACAACATATTAAAATGATGCATAATTTTCATATGGCACAGTGCAGTGCACTCGATTGCCAATAAATATGGACACAGCATGCGCAAATACAGCGCCAATGCCTCTTCAGCCAACTGTCTGTTTGTCTGAGTCTGTCTGCACTCCACTCTCGAGGCGAGCCGTGCACGAAACATAGCACTGAATTGTTAATATCCGAGTCCATTAGTTGCCATACCGAATTATGATAATGTCTGCCATGAGCTTTGAATTTCACACAACTCAATTATGATATTCAATTTTGGTGTAATTAAAGTGCATGTTCCGAACTTGTAGCAGAACTACGCACTACTATGCATACATATGGGTACATATGTAGAATATTTGTGCCTACAGAAGTTGCATCGATTATTAGACTCAAGAAAATATTTTCGTATAGTCACTGCAGTTCTTTGTGGGCCAAGAAAACTCTGGTCGGAGAGCATTGAAATTAAATTTAATAGAAAAACCTGACGTACTTTCAAAACTTAGAACCTGTCGAAGAAGAGTTTTAACTTTATGGGATTTCAATGCTGTCAACTTGAAAGTTCAAATTGTTCGGAGCAATGCCAGAAAAACGCTTGGATTGACAAATCTTAGTTGATTTTGAGATGAAATTTTAATTCACAATGCTTGTATGAAGATTTGCAGAGTTAAAAGCCGTTGCTAAAAATTTGCTATAAAAATCATTTTTCTTCAAAAATGATTATTACTACAATGTAAAAAAAACAAACTCTCAGATGGACCAGAAACCCTTAAGTAATGCACGCTGGCAGGTTGAGACAGACTAGAAATATTGCAGTCCATGAATCCATAAGTTTATAGTGAAAACCAGCTAAAAACTTTCCAGTCGTAATAAGTCAAATCAATAGAAGAGTTGGCCACAAATTATAGACTACATACCTAAATAACTCCGAAAGATTTTAATCGGTAGAAAATCTATTCAGAGAATTCAATTTTCTTCGTGATAAAACAAGAGATAAGAGCCAAGAAGAATTATGAGGTAGTCCATGACTTGTTCAAAAGTGTACACTTACCTCACCAGCGGATCATCGACCTTCGTGGGCATTTAACAACGACTCGGCAGACTGAAAGATAAAGTTGAAACCCAGTTGAAATTATCTAAAAAACATTTATAAAAAATTAAAATTTTTTTTCCAAAATATTTAAAAAATATTAGTTATCGATTGGCATACAAATAATTATAAGAACAATTCTAAAATCCCTGTTGAAAAGATTTTCAATTGGTTTAACCAATTTTTTATATTTTGTGCATCTATATTTAAGTTCTTCTTCTTCTTCTCAGTTCTCAGTCTTCAAATGCCTTTTAAAAACATGTTCAATTGGTTAAAAAAAAAATTTATATTTTGTGCATCTTCTTCTTCTTCTCAGTTCTCCGTCTTCAAATCCCTTGTGAAAAGATTTTCAATTGGTTTAAAAATACTTTTAAATTTTGTGAATCTATATTTAAGTTCTTCTTCTTCTTATTCTCAGTTCATTTTTTTCAACTTGATTTTAATAGAATTATTATATTTTTCTATGCGAGCCGCGCTTAATAAATTGGCCCGTGTCTGTAAGCGCTCGTAGACACCCATTCAAGGCGCTCAAGTGGGTAAGTAGCAAGTGAGTGCCAGTGTTGCCTTGTATGCGTATGCAAATATCTGGAAATATTCAATTTGCCAGCACTACCGCTTCGTTGGTAACGCAACGCACTTACATACACAAACACAACCATACACACATACACGCACGCATTCGCGTCTTGATGGGGAATTTGTTTTGTCACTTGTGTGCTAGTTGACTGTCAGTTAACAACACTGCCACTGCTTGTGTACGTTTGTGTTGTACATATGTCTTAGTCTATGTGACTTTATATGTTTATATGGGTTTGTTTTTGTGTGTGTAGCAGTGCGCAAATAATCTAAAAGCACACATTTTGACAGGTGTATCAAATATGCCGGCTGTCAGCTTTTTCACCCACTGATAGCGAATAATTGCCCCCAAAATAATCTTATTACACATTCGGTTTGTGTGCACTGAACGGTCAAAAGCTTTTAATCGGCCCGTTGGCTGCACTCCGCCCCGCTCGGTGACCCGCATCGACAGCTCCAAAGCAACGCACGTTCAATTATTATGCCATGAATTGATTGGCTAAGTAGCTATTCGAAGTATTTGTTGTTGCATTGTTTGTGTGCACTTTTCAATTTACTGTTTGTTAAAATTCTCCAATCAATATTGACATTTGATGGGAAATTCATTTCTTCATTTACTCGATGCCGGCAGCAATTTGCAAGCCATACAACTTCGCTTCACCACTTGCTAAATATTTATGGAAATTCTTTAAAACATTTTACGAGGCTGGCGGAAATGTTGTGCTACTGTAAATTGACTGCCCAAATACATTAATTTTTATACGTTTTTATTATTGTGCAGACAGGCAAGCACAATGTGCACAATGCACACCCACACACAAACACAAGGTGTATGTGTATTGTCGAATGAATATTCACGCATTTATCGAAAAACAAAGTTGGTGAATGAAAATGATTTTTCCATCATAAATGTTTCAATCGATATAAACACACATTCAATTTAATTGTGGCGACATACAGGCACACACACACAGATGTGCACACACGCACACGTGAAGGCGAGTCTGAAAGCGCTTTTGCTTTTGAATAAAATTACCATGAATCATAAATGTGCGAATGGTGACACATAATGTCGCTGTATGTTCGAGTATGTGGCGCGGCCATTTGGTGTTGGAGGCGGGAGCATGGTTGCACCTTCAATATTTGCTGTGCTTGTGTGCGGTCGCACGGATGCTTAGGTCACAACAAATTAACCAAATGGAGCGACATTAAATATGCATTTTGTTGTATGTACATGCAGTGTCCTGATTTGGTGAAAAGCGATACACGGTAAAAAAAAATCCAAAATAACTGATAAAAGTTGATTGCGAAAAAAAATACAGCTGAAAGTTCGTTTTTTTTAATGTGATAGTATTTTTCATAGGTTAATATTATAGTTTTAATAGAATCCAAGAGTGGAGATGATTAGAGATTTCAGGTAAAATTAGATTAGATTAGACTAGATTAGATTAGATTAGATTAGATTAGATTAGATTAGATTAGATTAGATTAGATTAGATTAGATTAGATTAGATTAGATTAGATTAGATTAGATTAGATTAGATTAGATTAGATTAGATTAGATTAGATTAGATTAGATTAGATTAGATTAGATTAGATTAGATTAGATTAGATTAGATTAGATTAGATTAGATTAGATTAGATTAGATTAGATTAGATTAGATTAGATTAGATTAGATTAGATTAGATTAGATTAGATTAGATTAGATTAGATTAGATTAGATTAGATTAGATTAGATTAGATTAGATTAGATTAGATTAGATTAGATTAGATTAGATTAGATTAGATTAGATTAGATTAGATTAGATTAGATTAGATTAGATTAGATTAGATTAGATTAGATTAGATTAGATTAGATTAGATTAGATTAGATTAGATTAGATTAGATTAGATTAGATTAGATTAGATTAGATTAGATTAGATTAGATTAGATTAGATTAGATTAGATTAGATTAGATTAGATTAGATTAGATTAGATTAGATTAGATTAGATTAGATTAGATTAGATTAGATTAGATTAGATTAGATTAGATTAGATTAGATTAGATTAGATTAGATTAGATTAGATTAGATTAGATTAGATTAGATTAGATTAGATTAGATTAGATTAGATTAGATTAGATTAGATTAGATTAGATTAGATTAGATTAGATTAGATTAGATTAGATTAGATTAGATTAGATTAGATTAGATTAGATTAGATTAGATTAGATTAGATTAGATTAGATTAGATTAGATTAGATTAGATTAGATTAGATTAGATTAGATTAGATTAGATTAGATTAGATTAGATTAGATTAGATTAGATTAGATTAGATTAGATTAGATTAGATTAGATTAGATTAGATTAGATTAGATTAGATTAGATTAGATTAGATTAGATTAGATTAGATTAGATTAGATTAGATTAGATTAGATTAGATTAGATTAGATTAGATTAGATTAGATTAGATTAGATTAGATTAGATTAGATTAGATTAGATTAGATTAGATTAGATTAGATTAGATTAGATTAGATTAGATTAGATTAGATTAGATTAGATTAGATTAGATTAGATTAGATTAGATTAGATTAGATTAGATTAGATTAGATTAGATTAGATTAGATTAGATTAGATTAGATTAGATTAGATTAGATTAGATTAGATTAGATTAGATTAGATTAGATTAGATTAGATTAGATTAGATTAGATTAGATTAGATTAGATTAGATTAGATTAGATTAGATTAGATTAGATTAGATTAGATTAGATTAGATTAGATTAGATTAGATTAGATTAGATTAGATTAGATTAGATTAGATTAGATTAGATTAGATTAGATTAGATTAGATTAGATTAGATTAGATTAGATTAGATTAGATTAGATTAGATTAGATTAACTAGGTTGTGACATGACCCGTATTTTCACCTAAGAAAGGACACATTGTGCTGTTTTAAATCTCTTCATAAGTCTCTTTCCATACCAAATGAATTTGACTTTGTAATTCCACTTTCACTTCTCCTTCATTTCGTAGGTCGTAGGTTGAATACCTAATTTCAGAGCTAACGACTAGAAAAGAGGACCGCCACTCGATTGACTATGTTCATTTAGGATAAGGGTCATTCTTCTAGTAAGCTCAACTCACCTGAAGCTTTAAGAGAAATCTTTAAAAAGTAATATTCATCCACATTGATGTATTTACCAATGATACAATCTATCTAGCAGTGTTGTGTAAGGCTTCACATCTCACCCAAAACATCATCAAGAAATCATCTTTTTCAGCTAACAGAAAAAGTGATTGGGAACCTGCACAACTGTTGTGTCGGCGCAGTAATGCACAAAGCATAAATTTTTAAAAGAGGTGTAAATCACTGCGCTTTGTGAATGAACGCGCAGAACGCGAAAGGGGAAACACACAAACGTTGCCATTTACACACACACACAGCTATGTGCCATTCACAGTTTATCGCCGACAGACAGGCAAAAAGACAAACTCACTTTTACTGGTAGCAACACAGCGGTCCAAAGGCGACCGCAGTCTGTCGTTGTGTCGGTATTTTTGAAGGAGTATGAAGAAGTGTGTACTCGAGAGCGCAAACAAATCGAGTTGCAAATCTTGATTAGCACTCGCATTACAACTGCTCCTACCGCTCCAAGTTTCCCCCTCAGCCAGCACACTTTTGCCACTTCGGCCGAGACTGACACCTTTCTTGTATTTCGCTGACGTTCGAAAAGGCAGCAAAATCGAAAAAGAACGAAAGAATGAAGCGCATGGAAGGAATGTGACTTTGTGACTTGTTGTTTGCCTTTGTGGCGGCGTCCCAGTCCCCGACGTGCTAATGTTTTCTTATTTCTGCCCGCACTGCTTATTATGAATGGAAATGCTGGCTGCTTTGTGCTCGCTGACTGACTCTCACACTTGCATGTTGAGGCAGCCACTTCCACCCAAGCGCCCAAGTGGCAAAGTGTAAATAATACGAACAAACAAAAATGGCCTCAACAGCCAATGCCTTCATAAACACACACAAACACAGATACATATTGACAGCCGCAAACGCCTGCGATAATGTGTGCATGTGCGTGTGTGTGTGCGGCGCATTTACATATCAACACTTGCGGGGTCACACCGCACACTACAAACACTATGCAAAGGTTTTAGTGTAAATATTTATTGTAGATACTCTTATCGCATAGCATGATTTCATTTTCCCATATCAGTCGGGCAAGGAGTGGCGCGGCAAGGCAAAACGACCGAACACACTTTGAGTTTCTTTGCGTTTTTAACAAGCAGGCAAACACTTGACACCCGCACACGCGCCACTGTTGGAATTCGTTCAGAAGCAATAAGCCAACCGGACGTGGCGAGATACAGCTACGACTTTACAAGCACCAACACACACACACATTATGTGTTTATATGTATGGATGTTCACACACGTATTAAAAAAGTTATGCTAATGCTTTGATGAAATAAAATATTTTATACAGCTAGCATAGCTTTGTATTCTTGTAGGCAACAAATTGGAAAAGCACACTGACTGTATGCTACCATCGCGATAAGCCTCACGCTGTATGGTGACCAGCATTCGACAGAATCACTAAGGTTCGACTGAACTTTGTAATAGTGAAGCATGTATCAATCTTTGATCTTCTCGGTAGGCTGGAAGCAAGACAATCATTGCATTGAAGAATGTTGAAATTTAGACATGTTTTTTTACTTGGTGGCTGTCTTAATTAAAACATTCCACAATAATTTTTTTATATTTTTCACCGGACCCTGTTTTTCACATTTTAACATTTCAAACGAAATCAAAACGATTCAGTCCAAATGAAGCCAAACCAAACCTTACTTCACATCTGCCGGTTTCGATAGTTCAGTGAGTAGTGCGCTGACTTCTCATACCCAGACCCTAGGTTAGAGTCCATGTTCGGGCTGATGAAACACTCATCTACTTCTATAACTATCCATATGAAGGCAATGGCAAAAGCTCCAAGTGTCAAAGAAAAACTGCCAACCGCCGTTCGGATTCGGCGTTAAACTGAAGGTCCTTCCGCTTAAACATTTCGCATACCCACTACAAAAGTGACAAAACTCAAAATTTTTCAGGAAAGGCAAAAAACTGTTTTTGAGCTGAATACAAATTTTTTTAAATAACGTATTGACCGTTTAGCAGCCGCCGTGGCTCAGTTGGTTAGTGCGTTGGACAGCGAATAGTAGGCAGCAACCCCAGGTTCAATACTGCCTGTAATAACACCTAAAAAAATAACGGGAAAACTTGTTTTCTCTTTCGGTGGCTGCCCTCTCAGCTGGAAATGGCAAACCTCTGAGAGTAAAAATTGCTTATGAAAAAGCTCCCAACCTGCCGTTCGGAACCGGCATAAAGCTGTAGGTCCCTTCCACCCGCGTACAAATTCACACGCACAACACGGGTGGTTGCGGGAAGCTAGGCCTCTCGCGTAATCGGGCCGTTTAGTTGAAAGTCCAATACACTAGAAAATCCAAAATTTTGAGTTGTGACTTTGTTGATGATATTTTAATTCAATAATAGCCGAATTATTTGAAGTTATGTCACTTTTGCTGAATTTAATAATTATAAATGACAGTTAAAAAGTTGAAAGAAAAATTTTGAAAATTCGAGATAAATTTTTTTATTTGAAAATATTTACTAAAATTGTCACAACTTTACTTGAAATAATCTTCAACAAAAATGTATTTCGTCAAAAGTGTCACAATTTGAATTAGGAATCTTTTGCATTGAACTGCAGCGATCAAATAGCATCAAATTTCTCGACATGAAGAGAGATCTAACTGTACAACAGTTAACAACAACAAAATATGCTGAGCTTTTGCTTATTGGTAGATAGATGCAGCTTGCACAATATTAACACCTAAAACCGCAAATTAAAAATTTTAAGTTGTGTCACTTTTGAAGTGGATGTGCGACAGAGTTGCCGCTTTTGGTCTTTTCGGACCAAAATTGGTCAGATTTTTTTACTTTGGTCCGCTGGTCTGTTTAAACGAATTTCGGTCCGTTTTGTGATGTGAAAATCTTTTCATTAGTACAAATAATTTATTTATGTTAAAAAAAACAAAATTTGTATTTAAAAATGACTTTAAAGACAACGAAAATTTTGAATTTGGTCGGTTAAGGTCGGATTTGGGCGGAAGTATGGTAGGTAAAAAAAATTTTCAAGTGGCAACACTGGTGTGCAATATGTTGCAACACATGTTGAAAAAAATAGAGTTGCATAAACATTTTCAAAAAACTGAATTGAAATATGTGGTTTTATGATGAACCTCTTAGACCTTCGATTGTGTTTCTCACAGACACAGCCACCAGAACTTAACCTACTTCACACAGTCAAAGCATAAGTTTTACATATATCAAAACCAATCCAATTTCTCAATCCAGATCTCAACCTGTTCATGGAAAGTTTTCAACAATTGGATACTTGTAGATTCTATATTAAGACTAATAAATACACACACACATTCATCACTTTTTCATTTAACAACTAAACAAATAAACAAAATCTCTTCACATATGTACATATTTTTATGCACATAGTTACACATACGATTTAGTATAATCTAACAGCAATTACAGTTGATTTGTGTTGTGTGTGTATCAGCAATTATCGATACAACATGTATTCACAATAATAGATATTTGTGCACTTGTGACCCATGGAACTGGCAGGAAGAAATTAAATTAATCGCATTTGCAAATATTCAAAAGAAATTCCATAAATAGCGTTCGTATTTATTACTGCGACGCCTATTTGCTCAAACCCATACAACGATAATTATTACCAAAAAAAAACACGATGTTTTTAGATGTGTTTGTGTTCATATTGCAAATACGCCAAGGTGTGGAATTTTCAACTAAATTGTTATGAAATTTCACTCCGAACCCACGCACGCCCACCGCTTACTTGCCAAGGAAACTTTACATTTGTGGCAAAGAGAAAATTCCTTATTAAGTTGGCTGCGCCGAACGAAATTAGGAAAGGGAAAGGCAAGCAAACAAAACAGGCAGCAAGCGACACTGCACGAACCCAGTCAACAAATGTTTCATTAATGGCGGAACGCGCCCACATGCAGCACTTGATTGCGCCGCTTTGTGTACTTCAGTCTGTCCGTCTCGCTCTTTTTGTGCGTGTGTGCGATTTCCTGAAAGTGTTTGTTGAACATTTCTGGCAGCTAAAGGAAGCCGTGTGCTGTGCAAACACAAATTTGGCCGCTTGTGTTTAGGTATTAGCGAGGCTCTGTTCCATTCCGTTTTGTTCCATGTTAGGCTTACAATTCACTTATTTTTGAGTGGTCTGAATATTTTACTTAAATATTTTTTTTTATAACATTTTAGATGCTTTTCTATAACATCTACCTTTCTTTTTAGGCGCCAGTTAGAACGTTTGCTTTAGTTTGAGTTTCCATCAAAGACTGAATTTTCTTCAAATTTTCTTCCCTTCTACAACACATTTTGTGACAGTTTTCGCTTGAATATCTTTATTGGTGACATTGAAACTCTGCTTTGTCTGTGTGCGCCCGGAAAAAACACCGACGCCATGTAAATATCCTTGAAGAAGGCCTAAGATTCATTGAAAAGTGAGTGTTTACTTAGGATTGCGTTGATGTAAGCAATAAAGATTTGTTTGACACACTTAGGGATATTGCTTCTCTCCCGGGACCAGCTGACTTTTGGAATTTTTTTCCGTTTGACTTTTTTTGCAAACACATGGAGAGCAGAACTGTGACATTGAAATGTTGCACGTCGTCATGGCGTTGTGCAAATAAAGTGAGAGACAGTGGACACAAGAACAAGGACAACAATTATGAATAAAAACTGTTGACGATTTCTTAAAGCAAATATTCAAATATAACTGGAAAGGACTTAGGGCAATGGAAAAAGGCGCTCACAGCCACCAGTTGTGCAATTATTAAACCAAAACTTAAAGCCGGCGCATGAGATGTTCTAACGGCCATTTTAAGAAGTGATATGCGCATTGTGAATTCGTTGTTTGCCTTCCGCCACAAAACACCGAAACACACTGAAACGCCTCAATTTGTAATGCCAAATCTGCCCCCCTCCCACAAACAACGCATTGCCAAATGTTACCAGCGCCCCTTGCAACGATTTCGACACTCGTCCGGCTTAACCGGAAAACATTGACAAACTCCGACAAACGCAAACAGCGACCAGCAAACGAACAAACGAACGGATGAACGGACGAATCGAGCAGCAAATGCGCCTTCAAAAATTTCAGCCTGTCGGCATCCAACTACAATTTCTTTTGTATTTGTTGTGTTTGCTGAATTTGTATTTATTGTACTTGTTGTGATTGTATTTATTTGTTGTTTTCGGATTTGTTGTATTGTCTGTAATAAAGTTGTGTATGCAGCGATCCGGAAAATCCGGTTAACATTCTTTCGGCTTTGGTCCTTAATTTATCTTCTTCATATAAAATCGATTACAGCTGCCTAATGCGACGTTTGAGTTGCAATTATTTTTAAGTACGTTTGACAATTTCAATTTATCAACTCTCCTAAGAGACTCGATGTCAGATTGCTAGTGTGGGCCAGCACAAAGCTCAATGTTGGCCATAAACGAGGCGGCCACGGCAATAAAGGCGGCAGCGTACTGAAGGGCAACAACAATAATGAAATTCCACCAAATCAGCTCATAGTGTGTGGTCAGTGTTGTGCGCCTTCGATACAGCAACCCACGCCCAAGTTCGCGACACCAACAGTGCCAAACGCCACAAGGACAACGGCGGCGGCATCGAGCAATTGCAGCCAACTTAACCTCACACAAGGGTGCGAGGCGCAACGAACGGTTCAAATTCCAATTATATTCCACGAAATTCCCCACAGCATGAAATTGTTTCGGTGCGGCACAATTGAATCTAAGTATTATGGTCCGCGTACATTGTGCCCGCGCACTGACTGTAAGCGGCGTGGGAGAGGCGTGAGTGGGTGGTACTTTTAGCATATTGTCGCTGCTATCCTTTACGCAATTTCCGACTGTCTTGTCTTTATTTGCGCGGCGACACTTGGATTTATCATTGTACGAGCATTTTTGCGCCGTGTTTTCCTTCAATCGTCCGTTCGTTCGTCTGTGCGGCGGAGTTGTTGCGGCGTTGCTTGTCGTTTGTCGCGCTTTGTTGGCAGTTGTGGTGGTGCCTGAAATGATTGTAATGTATAGCAGCATTAAAATTGTAGACAATAAAAGTCAAAGCTTTTGAACCACTACCAACCACGCAGCCAACCAACGAGTCGACCAGCCAACCAGCCAACCCCATTTGCCAAGCGACCAAGCGACCAACACAGACTGATCTGCATGCAAATGCACAAAAACAAGACAAGACAACAACAACAACAATAAATATGCTCGTAAACAACAAATTATTCCCCAAGTCGCTGTTTGTTGACGATATTGGCGAAAATGGCTGCGCGTGGGCAAAATCATTGTTGACAATTCCAGCGAAATGCATGCAAAACGTCGCAGCGAAACAGCGCAAGAAAATGAAAGCATAATGTGCGCATGTAAACAATATACAATGAAAAAGTGCTTGTGTTCAGAAAGTTACAAGAACAATAACAACGAATAGCTTAACTAGTGAATGTTGGCAATAATGCGACAAATTACTAGGGGCATTCACGCTGCACTCAACAAAGCGTGGCACAGTGGACAATGTAGTAAAGTTGTAGGTACAATTTGGTGACGAGACATATGACGAATGTTCGATTTTGTATAGAAATGAAAAGATAATACCAGGAGCGGATTTAGCAAAATATTTTGTGGGCGATTTCAAAATGTAATTCTTTAATATTCATAAATATTTATGTAAACCTATGTCTTTTAATTTGTATATAGTTTTAACGGCGACCCTAATATTTTGTTGGGGGTTTCAACCACTTAAACCCGTCCTGAATCCGCTACTGGATAATACAGTTTTAGGCCCACTTTGAGCTTTGAATTACGAGCGTTTCTATAAGCAATTTTACTCTAAGCGGCTTTTCATATTCGTTTGTAGATGTTTGTTTCTATATTTTTGATGCTGGGATGTTTGATGGGCAAGATTGAAATACCCCATATTTATCTCTAATAAACTTTGTATCCCTAGAAAAAAATTCCAAAGGCAACTTGTTTAGTGACTAGTTATAACCTTTTGCAATGTAAGAATAGCGTTCTAATTGAAACGCAGACATGCTCGCCTGCTTCTCACAATGTTGCAAGCTTCAACGTTAAAGTGAAAATTTTCAAATAAATTCACAAATAACAAAACAAAAAACTAAACACAAAATGACATTTTTGCATTGTTCTATTATTGTTTTATTGTTAATGTCAACAATTATAGAAAATATGCCGGTAGCATTTTTGTTGAACGCATTTGCATGTTTACCTCTCGCAATTATCTGACAGCAACATAATCGCTTTAATTATTCAAACATACAAAAAAATATGCAATAATTTTCCTTTTTTTTTTGTTTGTTACATATAAAACAATATTTTCAAAACACAAATACAGCAAAAACCAAAAAAACCAACCCCAAAAAATCCGAAAAACGTTCATTATTAAAAACCGCAAATGTTGCAAAGTAAACTGTAAAGTGTAATTATGAATGTTTACACAAATTAAGCGCATTTGTTTAACATAAAATATCAAAACAAAATTAATTAGTTTTGAAAAATATGCGCGCGTGAAAAAAACACAACGCCCAAATTAATTGGCTACCGCTGAAGTTATTGCGCGCATTTGCAGGCAGTTGTGCCATTGCGCGCCGCCAGCTGTGCCGCCTCGTCCTGCGCCGCCGCAAGCAACAGCTGGGCCGTTCGTATTCGGCAAGCGGCAGCAAATCTTGTGATTAATAATGATTAAATGTGGAAGGAGCGGATGCGCGGCACATCTGCCAACGCATTAAAACTTACCCGCAGCTAATTTGTTTGCATTTTGGCGCAAGTACCGAGACCGCTTGCGGTTTGCAAAAGTTTTTTTTTTCGGTTTGGTATTTTTGTTACTTGCAATTGTGTTGGGAAATGACAAAATTGTTGTGCGTTATGACAATGTTACGAGGAAAACATAAAGTGTGAATAAAGTATGTCATGTCAGATTAAAGATGGGTTTTCACTGATGCAAAATTGAGTGAAAACGTGAAGTGAAATTGAAAGACTGGTGCTAAAAGTCGTTTTGTTTTAATAAACTGATGAACTGGCTGACTAAATTTTTTAGAACCAGCTGTCAGGTGTCAAATATGATACAATTTGCAGCATGCAACAGTCATTGCTAACCACTAAACTGACGCTTGAATCTGTTCATAGACTCAGTAGTTGTCCTGTGTAAGGAATCGGTGTCTAATATAGATTAGGAACCATGATGGATAAAACTAAATGAGACTTTTTGTAGATCAAAACTAAGAATTGAAAAAGGTGATTCAACGTGCGTAGATGTTGTCAACAGCTGGATAACTTCAAGACAAAAAGGATAGATGGTATGTTGGACAATTCAGAGCAGCTCTGGTTAAGACATTTGGCAGCAAAGCCAGAATAGGTGAACACTTGGTTGACTGACAAAGATGCATGAGAACTTTAAGAGTTACCTAGCAAAGCTAAATTTTGCTGAGAAAGAAACCTATACAACGAACACTGGAAATAGCAATAGAACGATACATAACATAAAAAGAAGAAGAATCGCATATTGACAATTTGCATATTGAGACAAATTAAGGAGGATGATTTCGATAATTTGCAAATTTACTACATATCGTAGGATTCGTAGTGGATTGGATTGGAGGATTGGTCTATAAGGAAGTGGAGGATGATAGGACTAGATCCGTGGGGTCGGGAGGGGGTAAACGAGAACCAGCCTTTCACAACGTGTTCGGAAGTAAGATGCTTTTTTGCCTCTGAAAATTATAATTTCTTTAGAATAATTAGTTTAGATAAAATAATACCTTATGGCTTTGGATATATAATTTAAATATTTCATCAAATGTTTGTCGTAGTTACAGTAGAATGAGTTAGAGTAGAATGAGTTATTACTTGAGATAAAAAAGTAATTTTCTTTAGAATTATTGGTTTCGATGAAATAATATCATTATGGCTTTGGATATATATTTAAGATATTGTAACGATGAGGCACTCTGTTGCTGTGCTATGCATGAATGCTTTTAGGGCATACTTTTAGGCACGCACTTTAGAGTACGGCAAACTTGCTATAATTCCGATATGGCAATGATGCTTTCCGGCGGTAATGGGCTGTGCTAGAACGATCGAGATAGAAAGTACAACTGGAATGTGCAAGAAACATCGGCGCGATAAGAAAACCAATATAAAAGGCAGCAGTGTGCAACGCAGAGGGTCGAGTCTTAGTTGAATAAGCAAAGTAGTAACAAGTTTAGATACAAGGAAAGTGTTAATCTGTAAATAAAGTGATTGTTGGTTTTTGACTGCGTTTGCACAGAATAATTGAATTGATTTTATTTTTCAAGCACAATCCAAAGCGAACTTAGAGAAGTCATTTTCGTAACAATATTTTATCAAATTTTTTTCTTATTTCCAAAGATCAAAGATGTGATTTAATTTTACAAAAGCAGTCAATAAAAAGCTTGAAGAAATAACTGAGGCACTCGTATTTTGTATTTTATGAGACTTTCAGTCCTTTTCGTATAGTCACAGATTGACATTTATGTCAGCTCGATAGCCAAAAAACCCAACTTTATTGTCTTGTTTTGTACTATGGAATTATTCCCGGCATTTGTTTGGCAGAAGTTCACACACACACACACAGACAAACCTGCGTACGCATTCAGTTAATGCGATTATTAAGTGAAAAGTGTGTGTATGGGTGCTTGAGCGGGGCGAGGAAGGTGAGAGCTTAAACATTTTCCAGACACCATTTTCTTCTAACGACATTCACACTCACACACACACACACACCTACACTCTTCCTTACGCACGCACCGTTGCGTCACACTCGACGCACCTAATCGTCAGTTTTGTCAGTGTTTTCACAAATGCTGCGCTATATATAATGTAAAACAATAATTTTTTAATGCTTCCGCCGACAGTCGACAGTAGCGGCAACTCAGTGCTGCTGGTTGTTGTGTGTGTGTGGGTGTGTGGGCGGAACACGTGCAAATATCATCGCAATTGCACGCTTTGTGCTTTGAGTAATTAAGTCGACTTAATTGCTTGGGATAAAGTCAGGAAAATTAAATTCACACCAATTAAGTTCGTTTTAAATTATTAGCGTCTGGTGTGGTCGCACAAATAAGATAATTCTCCAATGGCAATTTTTCAGCATTAGCTCTCGCTATAGCACAACAGCGAGACACAAACAACAAACGCACAAACACCAACACCAACACACGCGTATAAATTTCCACCTTTGGCATTTTTGCCAACGGTATTTTCAAATGTTCATCATTATTGTATACGTAATGAAGTTGATATTGTTGTTTTTGTTATTGTTGTAGTTAATGCTATTGTTGTAATTAATGTTGCTGCTGTTGCTGCCGTATCCGTTGTACGAAACACTTAAAAATTACACACTTTCCTGTGGGGTGGCACAATCTAATTTATTCTCAACAACCACCATCAAACCAACAACAACAGGAACAATAAAAACAGTAGCAACAACACGGACAACAAAAGCCATGTCATTCATTCAATCATACAGTCATTCATTTACTCAAAAGCCCCACACGCAGCTGGATAATCGTCGGTATTTATGAGCCGTTGAATAGAAGGCGGGGGAAAGGAAGGGGCGGGCATCATTTCGTTTGAAGTGGGCAGTGGTTGTGACAATTTTTATGTTTTTAATGCGTAAATATGACATAATTGCCGCATAAAGTGCGTAGCGAGTGCGTTCAGTTGGCTGCTTTTTCTTTGGGACTTTATGTTTCAGCGCTAAATTTGAATGTGTGTGTGTGTGTATGTGTGCATGCAAATGAGGCTCATTATCGGCTGCTTATATGGTAATTATACTTGTGCTGAAACATAATCATAAAGAGTCCTGTCACCATACATTTATCGATGTTGTTATGATGGAGTTTTGCTATCAAAAATAATGAAAAGACTACATAAAATGGTGAATAGATCCTACAAGGATATGGCTCCTTAGTAGGGAGCTATCAGTTATGAAAACTCTCTTGAAGTAGGAACCATAAATATTAATAAAAACATTTTTTTACCCAATTACTGCTTCACTACTGGACCCATGTTACTTTTCAACAAAAATTTACCATTGCAGAGACAGGCTCGCCTGAAAGTGTTCGCTGTCAGCTTATGTGGAACTGCCAGCATATCTCTGCGAGATAATTAGATCCAGGCGGCTGCATTGCACATTTCTCATAGCGCACCTTGCAATCTGTTTGCAGCACCTTTCCAGCTTTTTCGGGCGAGCATAAGTTGTGCATTAAAATAATTTAGTCACTTTGCAGCGCTCGCAGGTGGGCACCATTTGTGTTGTTGTTGTTGTCGTTGCCGTTATTGTTGTCACCCCACTCATTTTGTGCGTTGCTGTTGTTGTTGTGGTTGTTGTTATTGTGTGTAACTGAGTGTCTTTGCACAAGCAACGACGCCCAAGCTGCCGACTAGTTGGATTCTTTGGTTGGGTTGCGGCGAGTAACGAGAAATGGGGAAGCCGCGAAATGCTTAAATTACCATTATGAATGGCAAAGGATTTGGCGAAATTATGTTGAAATGAATACAGCGAAAATATGACCGTTCCTACCCCCAACGCCTGTTGTGAGTGTCTGTGCGCGGCAATCTGCCGGCGCGGCGGTACAGCTGCTTGCGCTTCCAAGTGGCGCTTTGTTAGCGCTGCGCGGCATTATGCTGCAAACGGAAGTGACAGCATACATAAATGAAAAGGAATAACCGGAATGAGTTTCATCACACCAGCAACCAACAACAAGAGCCAACAGCCAGCAGCCAACAGCCGCAACAACGGCTGGCAATGTGCAACTGTGTTTAAGCGGAATGTTTATTGTGGGAATTTTGTAATTGGATTTTTAGGGGCAGATTTCGTGTTGCTTTGCCATGTTTGCGGGCGCTTGGCTGGCGTGAGGGCAGCACCAGACGCCGGAAATGTACTTGAGATGTTTAAGCAGCAATGAGGGTAATTTGGGCAAGTTGGCGACATTTTTAATTTAATTAAGACAACGCCATGTTGCCGTAGAGATGTGCGAGTCAAAGCTTAGATTGCACAGAAAATACAGTCGATAAAAAATTAAATATTCAGTAAACTTATGAAATTATTTATGACAATTAATTTCAAGACCAACTGGTGGCTCAAGCTTTGCGTTTATTGGGTTCTTAGATGGGCGAATAACTGAGACAAATATGAAACCCCAGATTGGACACATTATTCCACGAGATCGGCGCTGTTGGGTTCTTCTTGATTCTCTTAAATTAGAAGTCACTATCTTCTTGTGTGTTTGATTCCATATCCTTTGAAGAATAGCAAGGAAGCAGCAATGTGTTGTGTCACTTATACTAATTTTAATAATAATTCTAAATTAATTACACCGCCACTGCTGATAGATAGCTCTCTCTCATATTCAACAAAAAAGTCCAATTTTGTTGCACAGTGTTCTGTCAGCAAATTGTTTTCCTCAGCAACGCTCAGTTCATTTCCTTCCACATCATTTAGCTTTGTTGTTTTTCTTGCCACTCAATAGTTTGGCGCAGTGGGAAAATGCCGCCAGGTGCGTACTGGCCGAGTGTCGAATTCCCAAACTTGCCACTTCTTTTCAACAACAATTCCGTAGTTGTTGTTGTTCATTTTCCACGTCTTGTTATATTCCCATTGGAGCCGACATGGCGGCTTCAATGCATTCAAATAAATGTAGTTATGATTACAGCATAACCACAACTACACCCACAACAACAACAACAAAAACAACGACAATACCATTTCCGTAAAATACACACAAAAGACTGTTAGTGCAGCAGCAATTGTTGTTATTGTTGTAGTTGTTTTTGGCTCTAATCTTGAATACGTGCACGTGCCCAGAGGGCGATTAAATTTCGTGTCATTCGTAGCATCTCAGCAGTGCGACCATTGCTGGCCGACCGACCGCCCGCCCGGCCACCGGCCCGCTCGACTGGCTGCCTGGCGGGCTGACTGTCTGCCCGAGTTGCCTTTGCACTTGACTAACTTCTTGCGGAGCTATCATAGCGAAAAATCTATTACAAAAAGCGGTTGCACAATAATAATACCGATGGCCACTACTTGCTCACCCCTCCTCCCGCCTCTCCAACCCAGCACTACTCGAATACCGCAACCGCTTGCATCGGGCGTAATGTAATGTAATCCTTTCGAAATTATACCTGCAAAATGAAAACTTCTGGAATTCATTGGCAATAAACGTAAATTAAACTTGCCTTAAGGTTGGAATTTAATTGGAAAGAGCTGTAAAAGCATTTGAGGCGATTCGAGCATTGCCGACGCTGGCGCTGGTGCTGGCAGTGGTTTCTGGCTCAGCCGGTAATGAGAATGCGCCAACGGAAGTGGTCCTTGCCGGCTGCCCGAAATAATTCAACACTCGGCAACGTCTCGCTTATGCAGTCCAGGTCTCAGCTGCGATGTAATTACTTTTTCTCTTTCGCTCTTTCTTATTTTATTGTTTTTATTTTTATTTTTTATTTTTCATTTTATATTTTATATTTGGTTGTTCTTGCATTCTATATACACACAAACATATGCCGAAATGTTTAGTATGCATGCGTGTTTGCATATTTTTGAGAAGATGACATAAGCAAGTTTTATGACAATACTAAACTTTTGTTGGTGCTTTCTAAAATAAGAACAAATATTTAAACCAAAAGATGAAAATAACAACAATTGCGACATTTACCGACATGGTAAAACTACTAGTAAGCAGCATAATTGAAAACAGAAGTGGCCAGTAAACTTTAAGCGACTTTGTTCTACGGGGCGTATACGTGTTTGTGTGCAAATTTACTTAATTCGAAATAAATAAATGTTTAAGGAATTTTTTTAAAATTTTCTGTGGTAGAATAGATTCGAAAGTGGCTCAAAAATGTCTATAAAATTTGTCAAGGTTTATAGAATAGAAGGTTACGCATTCCGGTTGTCAAAAAATGACAGTGCCTCGCGTGACGTAGGCATAGGTTGGCTCTGATTGGCTGAAAATATTTTTAAGCAAACAAATTTCAAAAAGTGTAAACAAATCCGGAAATAGAAGTTGTCAGATTTTATATTTATACCCCTTAAATAATAAATCCAAATACTTTTCTGGATTTGTGCTCCATCAAACTCTTCTTGAAGTCTTCGGTCTTGAAGTGAGATGAGCAAATGAAGTGAGATGAGCAATTTCGCACGTTTTTAGAATTACAATTATTTTCGCGGCCACAGAAGGCCAACCAATTGCCATGTATGTTCCGTTGCTTTGGGAAGCAATAAAGTCGATAGCGCGATTTTTCGTTGTAGTTCATGCATAATTGCCGCCGAGTACTTCATTTTTGGTTTAAAAATATTTTGAAAGTGTATGGAGAAAACAGTAAAGCATTTTGTTTTTACGGGATTTAAAATGTGTAGTTGTCAATAAGTGGCACCTCGATTGTGGTCCCCGGCCTACGTCATCAACATAGCGAACGTTGGGAATACGCAACCTTTAGTCTATAAACCTTGAAAATTTTTGCATAAATTTTGGATTAAAAAACGTCAGCATGCCCAGAGCCATACGAGACGGTACGGCGAGGAATGAAGAATAAAAATCGTTGATAGTTATAGCCGCAGTATGCCGACATGCGGCAGTTTTGCAATATCTGCAGAAGATTTGCTTCTATGTTGGGTGAGTTAAGTGAAGACTGTTTGAAGAACACAGAGATGGCTACTTGGGTATTGCAGTGGAATGGCACCTTTATGGCGCTTAGAGCCACTTAGATTCCAATATGAATTTGACTATCTGATAACAAGTATGGAAAGCTCAGTTAGGCTGTAAAAATCAAAGAAAGTTAAATAAGATGAATTAAACAATAAAATTAATCCATTCGTGTACTTCAAAAGGTTTTAGCCAAACGTCAAAGTTGTTCCTGAGATTTTAAATAAAAGGAACCTCTAAGTCCACTCACCTTTTGATGGCCGTTGCTATAGCAATTCTCATTCTCTGGTGCAGATGGGGTCACAAGTCGCATCCACAATGTACTCATTGATGCGCCAAAGCACCAACAACCACTGCACCATGGTGACCACTACCCAACAAGTTTTCCATATTCTCTCTTCTCTGCTATAAACGAAGATTACTTTATTGTTTTCGAAATTTCATTAAAATTCTTAAAGCGCACGTTGGCGCGGTTAAAGTTGTTGTAAATATATTTTGCACCACTTCACACTTAAGTATCAAGTTATGCGTAGTTTCATTTCTGGAATTTGCCAACATTTTTCACGTCCATAACTCAAGCATGAAGGCTTCAAGGCATCTTGCCTCGCCATCCGTTCGCCCCACACTTAGTGTGGCGGTCGCATTTTTAGCTCGAATGTGCGTCCCGGCTGCGCCCTCTACGTTCGTACGAGTGCGGCCGCGTAGCGCAATGAGCGAACAGTGAGCAGCAGCGAGCAAATAAAACACACGACAAAAATAAAATAAAATTTAAACGCAAAGAGGCGGAAATGTAAAAAAAGTGTTTTCACCTTGTTAGGTGCACTTGGTTCAGTTGCTTTGAATGATGACGGAATTTAACGGAAGGATGACATTTATCGCATTCATACATACCAACGCAGCGCACATACATACATATATGTACACATTATGCCATAACTGGCAGTGCACACTCACGCACATACATACATATATACACATACAGCCATATGCAGTCGACGACATAGTTAAAAGTTAACATGCCATGTGTGCTGGCTTTTTGTGCGGCACTTTTCACTCGGCATTCTTTGCGAGACAGCATATTAATATTAAAGTTGCCTTCATTTATCATTTTCGTACAATATTATTTCTTAAACAGGTGTTGGCGGCTAGAGGCGATGCAGTTCTTTGTGCTGGCTTTGCGGTGTGCTGACATAACGTGGCGTTGGTGGCTTTTCAACGAAGTCGCCGCGGGCGATTTGGCTGCGGCCATCACTCATACAACAGCAACAATTCAAATAGTTTTGCTTTCGTATATTATTTATTCGTGTGTTTTCCGAGTGCAAAGATCTAATTCGCATTGGAAATATTAAATAGTTGACGTACTCGTAGAAAGTGAAATACCTATTTGTTAAAAATATCACGTCTGGATGGGCTTCAGTGAGCTCGATTTGATTTTGCAGTAATTAATTGAGCCACTGAGCGTTTTCTATTGGAAAATATTTCAAAAATTATAAAAAAAAATTAAAAAAAATAATAAAAAAAATAAATTAATTTATTAATTAATTAATTATTTAATCAATGAATAAATAAATATATATATAAATAAGTAAATAAATACATAAATAAATAAATAGATAAAGGAAGAAATGAATAAATGAATAAATAAAAAAATAAAAAATAATTATTTCCAAAATGATAAAAAAATTATTTTTTTTTTCTAATCATTTTTGCATTTTATTTATTAATAATAAAACAAAATTGCACAATATGGCAAAGTATATTCAATGCCATTGAGTTGTAAAAATCACATCATTCAAATTGCAAATTTTTACTACAATTGATATTTCATAACTTAAACTTGTTGAATATTTCATTAATTTCAGGCAATGGAGTTCAAGGAGCCGCAGCTGATTCGTAGAACGTTGAACTGTTTTCCTGCAATCATTTTCAACAGAAATTCAGAAAATTTCCTATCATCGTAACCAAGTTTCCCGATTCCCACTTTTCCTTTATATAAATTAACAAATCAATTTCCGTGCACTACAATGCTTTCTTTCATCTGTCCATTTGTACCTTCGTAAATTTATCAAACTCGTCGAACCGTGGCCATTGTTGTGAGCTTCTTATAGGCCGCTGCTCTGCCAATCTTGGCCGCTTTCACAATACTACACCAAGCACAATCAGCCATTGCCAACGGAAACCTCCAACTGTCATTGTCAACTGGCATTGATTGCTTTTCGCCGAGCATTATTCGTAGCATCCACTAAACATATCCGCCTGACAACGAATATTTCAGCCGATATTTGCATGCGCGAGGCCGCAGTTAATGTCATCCGGCACCACACACACACACATACACCTATATATAATCAAACAAATAAACATATATATATACACACACACAGACACACAACAGTAGAAATATTATGGCTATTTGTATTAAGCGGGCGCAATGCGCTCGCATTGTGCCATAGAATGCGGCAATCTCCGCTGCACAGACGAGCACTGGGACAGGCGGGGCGGGCAGCAGGCAGCAGGCGACAAGCGCGCGGCCCCGTCGACGGTGTGCAAAAGTGCAAGGAATTCCGTTCCCTGCACTAATTGGCATGACAGGCGGAATTTACAGAGCTCGTACATAGCTCAGATTTGCGCAACTACTTGGAATTTACTAAAATTTGCTGCTGCTGCCGTTGCTGTTGGTGTTGGTGTTGGTGCGCGCAGACAGCCAGCAGTCGACGAAGAGTGTAGCATTGCCATGATGCAATATGCGCTGCACAACTGGATATGCGCGCTGAGCACTCACACTCGCACTCGCTTGTTTGCCATGCAATTGTTCCGTTGCACAAGTTAAATAAAAGTATTTTTGTTTATCGTTTGCCACTCCAACTGCAACCAACAACTGCACCGACTGTTGCAATGCACAGTTGACGGCAACATTGCGCAATGCATCTCAACGCGCTGATCCACACAGCAGCCACAGCCACCAGCAACGCAGTTTGTCTGCCACAAAGCAGCAATTTTTGATTTTAGAGAAAAGTTGCGCAAACAGTAAAATTAAAGATTTGCTGTTGAAATGAAAATTTGCTTTGTCGAAAGAGGGGAGAAAATTTATATTTGACATCTTAATTTGCTTCGAATTAGAAAGTAATTAGCTCACTTTTAAAGCTTAAACATTCGGAGAGCTGTTCAGCATAGACAACAAAAAGTGTTGTGTGTACGGGGCAGTGTCTCTCATTGTCTGAGGCGACCTTTTGAAAGACTAGAATTCCCACAAAACATCTTTGGAATTGTTTTGAAAAGAAGAAACTGTTTGCAAATGTATCGGACACTCTTCATAAATCGTCAGGAAAAGACAAAAATTCGTATGCTCCGCGTACCTTACTGAAACTTAATATTAAAATACAAATAATAAGAAAAGCTGCAACTTTGCGCTTTCGCTATTTTGTTACCAGCTGATTACAGAAAACAGGATTTTAAAATTTACATTGTGTTGAAAAATCTTGACACAAAAAGCACCAACATTTTAAACTTTTCTTTCAACATCTCCCAAACATATTTATTTTAAATTGATTAATTTATTTAATTTTTTTATTTATTAAATTTGAAATTTTATTTTATTTTGTTTTATTTTATTTTATTTTAATGTATTTTATTTTATTATATTTTATTTTATTTTATTTTATTTTATTTTATTTTATTTTATTTTATTTTATTTTATTTTGTTTTATTTTATTTTATTTTACTTTATTTTATTTTATTTTATTTTATTTTATTTCATTTTATTTTATTTTATTTTATTTTATTTTATTTTATGTTTTTTTATATTATTTTATTTTATTTTATTATTATTTATTTTTTATTATTTTATTTGTGTTATTTTATTTTATATTATTTTATTTTATTTTATTTTATTTTATTTTACTTACTTACTTACTTAATTTTTTTTTTATTTTTATTTTATTTTATTTTATTTTATTTTATTTTATTTTATTTTATTTTATTTTCTGTTATTTTATTTTCTGTTATTTTATTTTATGTAATTTTATGTAATTTTAAGTTTTTTATTTTATTTTATTTTATTTTATTGTATTTTTCTTTATTTAATTTAATTTTATTTTTTTTTTATTTTATTTGGTTTTATTTAATTTAATTTTATTTTATTTTTTTGTTTTATTTTATTTTATTTTATTTTATTTCATTTCATTTTATTTTACTTTATTTTATTTTATCTTATTTTATTTTATTTTATTTTATTTTATTTTATTTTATTTTATTTTATTTTATTTTATTTTATTTTATTTTTTTTAATTTAATTTCATTTTATTTTATTTTATTTTATTTTATTTTATTTTGTTTTATTTTATTTGATTCTATTTTATTTTATTTTATTTTATTTTATTTTATTTTATTTTATTTTATTTTATTTTATTTTATTTTATTTTATTTTATTTTATTTTATGTTATTTTTTTATTTTGTTTTATTTTATTGTATTTGTATTGCTTTTTTTATTTATTTCATTTATTTATTTAGATTTAGTAACTTAATAGATCCCATGCCCTCATTGCTCTTCATTCTTCTTCACTTCATCGAACAATTCGATCGAACAGAAATATTTACAGTACTTTTCTAAGAGATTTGCACTCGTGCACACAAAACCGATTTTCACGCATATCTCTTAAACCAAGTGTCAAATGAAAGAAGAGACGAATCCATTGTGCTGTGGCAGTGAAAGCGCACACCGACTCATTATGCCGTTATGTGCACGAAAATCGTTCGGTGCTCGGCAACGACTGTGTCGTGCTGCTGCTCCGGCTCCGGCTTTTGCTGGCCTCGCACATTCACTAGTGACGCAATCCACCCGGAAAGTTGGACGAGCTATTGACAATTCTGCTGCCGTTGCCGTTGTTGTTTCTGTTGATGTTGTCTATGGTTTCGTTATAGTCGTTGTGTAAGAAAAGCGAAGACCACATAAATTACAGCCGCATTCATTCCTCATTTCAGACACAAATAATTTGCTCGAAGGTTAATTGTGCACACACAAAAGTAAGAAGATATGAGCGCAGCGCAGAGTGCGCGTTCGTCATGTTGCGAGCCCGTCACCTTCAAACACACACTTACATAACTAGACACGAGCGTCTACCTGTAGGCGCCGCCTGCCAGCCGGCAGTTCACATCTCATTCACTTCACTTTCTCGGTGGGCTGTCAGCAGCGTGTTTACCAAGTCTGCATTATTGTTTCGTGATAGACGCACACACACACACACACAGCACACAGAGACAGCGCTCCTGTTCACACATAGACGCATATACACACACATGCACGTGCATAGAACATTTGGGTAAACAAACTTTGACAATTGTAGGAAACTACAGATAACAAATAGACACACACTCCGTAGGTAAGCAAACACCATCAATTTCCGTGGGGAAATCAAAAAATGTTGCTGACATTTTCAATTGACGCTGCTATTTGTGCTGGTAACGCAATGTAAACTTGGGCGCGCCCAACTCAACTCGACGTGCATAACAGTGAATGGCGCTGCTGGAGCCGGTCAGGGGGATCCGGATTGCCGTAGTGGGCCAGCGCAGTGTGTAGTGTCATTCAATATAATGGAAACTCGGTTCCACTCAAATGCAGACGCAAATTTTGTGACTTTTGTGGCAGCACGTAAATCTTTGCCACATTACGGCGAATCTATCCAGTCGGCACTGTCACTCTCGCCCACTCACCAAATACATAAAACGGACAATTTCTCATCGTTCGTGATGTGATGTGTGTGACTATGAAACTCGACTAGTGTGAAGCTGAAAGTTGCTCAAAATTATAATTCATTGTTCGCTTTGACTTTTTGGTTTTTAAAGCAAATTAATAAAGATGCAAAACAGTGACCCGAATGAACTAAAGCCGCCGCTGTTCTCACTGAAAACTATTTAGCTCCGAAAAACATAGTCTAGAAGCGAATTTCAAATTCATCCCAGTTAGGTGGTGGAAATTTCTTTCTTTCAGCTTTCTGCTGTCTCAAACTGGACTTCTATCAACCACGCCTGTGCGCCATCTAGTTCAGTTCATTACAACTGCTCCAAATCCTTTCAGTTAAGCTCGAGAATCAGCCTCAGCTTTCTGTCTCTAGGTCACACAAGACACCGAACAATATTTCTCTGTCAACTTGTGGCTTCCAGTTCATGGCTTTCTTTGCAAAAATGCCATCTTTGTTGCGAAGAATGTGACCTATCTTCCCTCATTGCATGCTTCGAATTCAGATAACCTCTTAATTTCTGCTTTTTTGACCAACTTCACATTTGAGAATCTATTAGACCAAAATATTTGTAGTATTATTCTCAATCTACCTTTTTATCCAAGTCTTCTTATAGCTGTATATCTTGCATGCTCTGACCTTGAGTATTGTCTCACCTTAACAGGCATCTGGCTACTTTGTGACATATCACTCAGTTGCGTGTGAACTTAAAAAAACGGATCTAAACAGAGGGAATATAATATAAAGAACATAAAACAAAGCAAAATATAAAGCATAACAAATTTCCTACACACACTTGTTGCCGTTGTGAAGAATTGCTTCACATTTGGTCGAGAACCGTACACAACTCTATTTGTGCTCTGCCCCACCGCAAACACTCAATGATGGACGATTTGTTTGCCATGGCAAACAAATTCGAAAACGACAAAAACTAAACCTAGCCTAATGTTTTGCTTCACGCAACTTCAGTGTAGTTCAGTTTTTGGTTGTTGTCAAACACACACACAAACACACACCCACACTTGTATGGGCAAGGACTACTATTGGCACCCAATTCAATTCTGATAAATGTAACTAACAACAATAATCGACGAGCAAATTTCACTACAACTTATTAAACTTTGAATGGGCATTGTGTGGCGGCGGGGGCCAGCCGGGCGTATACGCAATCGTAACTACCGAATCGAATTCAATGAATCTCCTCGGCCGAGCAATCATTAGAAAGTTTATCCTTGTGTACATGTCGCAGACGGCAGCCAGCGCCAGTCAGTTGCCATGAAGGACGAGAAGAGGACTGGGCGCATCATGAATATTGAAAAAGTTGCCAACACACGCACACAGGCAAGCAGCGCTGTCTTCGGCGCCATGTCGTGCGGCTCATGTGAATGCGTAGCTGTGACAGCCACTGTGACTGCGGTTGAACTTTGCAGTGGTTGCGCACAGGCGACGCCACCGAACACAGACAACGCCAAACGTCGAACGAGTCGACTGTTTGTGGCAAATGCTAAATGGAACTTGTTGTGGAAAATGCTGCGCCACGCCATAAAATGCCAACTGGCGTCAAGCGACAACGTCAAGTGGGTGCGTGTAGCTTGTGGGCATTGGCTCCACCGGGTGTGTGTGCTGAAAGCTGGCTAAGTATTTCGGCAACCGAAATGTCAGCGTTGTACAATTTTCGCCGAAATCAATCAGTCTGGCAGCGCGTGCATAGAAATATTAGGAAAAGTTTTCGCGTACTGGCGACTAGTTAGACGCCATTTCGGCCGGCGTTGTGAGTGTGTTTGCGGTGCGGTCTCGCTGGGAAGCAATGAATAGTTGCGTATGTTTTGGACGAAAAATTAGTAGCAGACAAACAAGTTGGCGTTTTATTTGTTGTGGGTGTGTGTGGAGAACAGTGCGTTGAGAAGGTAAATGGCTCGTGGTGGTGGAACATGCTTCCATTAGCAGCCATCTATCAGTGGCCCATTTTGGCGTAACTACTTACTACAGGGGAAACAGCGCTGCTGTTAATTTTGCGCAAAATACGTTTGTGTTGATATGTGTGAGTGATTGACTGAATGTTGATGGGAGACCATGAGTTGATAGAATATGTGCGATAAAATGAAAAATTCGACGTAGCTTCAAAAGAACTTTTGTCACTAGAAATGGACCGTAATTGATGTCCTGACGGGTCGCTATCTAATAGGTGTGAATGTTAAAAGTTTGATAGTATTTTTTAATGATTTCTCAATGACTGGCATGGGTAAAGAACGAGAAGATAACACTCTCACCAATCTCTCACTCAATACTCTCTTAGGAGAAAATAAAACTCACAATTTTTCAAAAATCTGTGGAAACTGGCCCATAGAAAATACGATTTGGCAGCCTTTCACTTCAAACAAGTGATGGGCTTTGACTTCAGTAGCTTTCCAACAGCTTTTTCGACACCAAAATTATGATCATGAAAACTCTTTTTTTCTCTGGTTCCACTTAGCACGATTGCAACTTGAAAAGCTCTCTACGAATTGCGATTGTAATGGCTCATTCCTCAAATGTTGCAAATCTTTAGCCACGTTTTTACAATCTACCCTCTATGAAGGTTTTGAATACCTACTTCACGCAAAGCCCCACTAAAGGTAGTCTCGTCTTGTCCATACAACGTATAACTAAATCTTTGTCGGCCGCTGCTGGCACAAAAAAAAAGTCCAAAATTAAAAAGCCGAAATAAAGAAGCTTCTGAGCAATGTTTGCTCTTAGTGACCTCAGATTATGTCACATGTAATTTACGAGTGAATGCGCATTACACGCACACGCACACAAACTCACACACACACACACACACAGCGCACGTTTGTGTATGTGACACTTTGTGTGCAATTTTATTAAGAGGCTCAGCGCAAAAGGCTATTTTACGTGTACGTGAAAAACTTACTGCAGTAATAAAGGGTTTTTGTTGTTGTTGTTGATAACTGTTGTTGTTGTTTTTGTTGTGATGATGTTTGTGCGCTGTTTTCGGCATTGTCACATTAAACGAAATAAAAGGTTGGCATTGTCGTTTGTTTTGAATGTGTGCACTTTATGCGGGATTTTTACTTCGTTTGCACAACGCCACACCAACAACAACAAGAACAACGTGCAATATGATTTTGCACAAGTGTTTAATGCTGCCAAGTGCCATCGTTCGTGTGGTACGTGTTATATAAGCCATAGATTTTATTTTTCACTATGTCCACGCCGCACCGCCGTCGCAATGCCGTCAACAGCAGCGCTTTATGGCAATTTTCACTCACAAACATTTCTTCTGCAAGTATATATGTGTGTGTCTATATCTCTATGTGTGTGTATATGATTGTGTCAATGTGTGTGTGTATGTGTGTTGTGTTGTACTAGGTACATAAAAGCACACAAGGGAGCGCGCAAAATACGATGATGTCGCATTCGTAAGACGTTTTCGCTTTTTAAGTTGTGCTGCTCGTGCGCATAAATCGTTTTGGTGGCGCAGTTTTGAATTACTGCCAGTTGACTTGAATGGGGATATTAAAAGTCTGAATGTAACTGTCGAGGCCATTGTCACTGACCAAACTCGCTGCGGCAGTTTAGCAATTTACTTAGTTGAGCTGGTCTCGTTGGCTAAGAATAGCTTGGAGCAGCTCAGGTGTTGAGGCATATGAACCACAGACTTTTTAATGCTTTTGAAGCCATTTAAGTTTTGAAATTTTAAATTTTTCAGATTTGATTTTCTTCAATTTACTGGTAAAATTTCGAGAAAACTACGAGAGTTCATATTGCAAGAAACCTTTGCAAGTCCTTAGACTGCTTTGACTGCAAGTTACAATTATATGAATTATTTTATAAAAACAAACACGTACTTTTCGGGAGCTCAAAACCCCCAAATAAAAAAATGTCTGGTTAAAAATATGATTTCAAATAGAATTGGGCGCAAAAATTGTACGAAAAGCCCCACAAAATTAAATTCTGTGTACGCCATTGCTGGAAACCATATTCCAATTCTGATTTCCTTAGCTTTCTATTACTATTTCAGTGACTTTTAAGAAAGTTCGTAAGATTGATTGCTACATGAATTCTGCTATGTGTTATCTGCACTTCAGCTTCGTAGTTTCGATTCTAAAAGCAGCCATTCTCGAAAACCATCTTTTAGCTTTGATTTTCTTCAATTCAAAAGCGATTGTAACGATGAGAAACTCTGTACATGTTAAATGATATTGTAACGATGAGGCACTCTGTGCTGTGCTATGCATGAATGCTTTTCCAAGCATACTTTTAGGCATGCACTTTGGAGTACGGCCGGTTTGTTATAACTCCGATATGGCAAGAATGGTTCGCGAAGGTGATGAGCTGTGCTAGAACAATCGAGATAGAGAGTATAACTGGAATGTGCAAGAAACATCGGCGCGGTAAGAAAACAAGTATAAAAGCAGCAGTGTGAAGCGCAGAGGGTCGAGCATAATTTAAGCCAGGAAAGTGGAAAAATGCAATAGTAGTAGTGTAAAGATAAACAAGTGTTAATTTGTAAATAAAGTGATTGTTGGTTTCTGACTGCGTTTTGCGCTGAGTAATTGAAGTGGTTTTATTTTGAAGCATAATCCAAAACGAACTTAGGGAAGTCATTTTCGTAACAATATATTCGAGATTGTTAACTCAATACTTACACCGAAATCTGCCGTATAAACTAAACAGAAGCATAAAGATCTGCTGATCTTCTTGTTGGGGTCTCCACATATTTAAAAAGCTTGTACCAATTATAATAAACAGGGTAACAAATATTTTGATTGTTACTTATAACTGTTATTATTTTGTAATAATTATTTTTACATCCATTTTACATCCACCAAAAAAATTAACTTTAAATAAATAAACGAAAAAATATGATTCTTTCATAACAGTTATGCGATAACGCAAAAAACATTATTCTCTCAAAATATAAGTTATCGGCGATCTTAAAAAATATTACATGCTGATAATAGCTATTAGGCAACAGAAAAAATATTTGTCACGAATAATAGTTTGAAACGAAATGACGAAAAAAGGATTTTTTCCTCATAATATTTATTGTGCAACATTGATAAGTATCTCTTAAAGATAAGCAACATTTTCGAATTTTCAAAATTTCATAACTGTTATTTTGGATTCCTGTAATAAACTAACAATATTCTCTGTACTGTTAGCCATTCATCGTCCGGTATTTGCCACTAATCGATTATTTTGCATATCCTTGCGAGCAGTTAAAAAGCAATGACCAACCTGTCATGCAGTTTCCGTCATTTTTGCGCGATTCATTTCACAATTCCAATATCTACGTTCTGCAACAACGAAACGTAAAATCCAAAACAACAACAACAATCAAATATTGCACAAATCGTCACATCAGCGAAAAGCGTAAAGTTTGCGCGCTGACAGCAGTCTCAACAGGGCAAATGATTGGCCCCGTCGAACAGACATTTGAACGGCAAATACTGTCGGCTGGCCGGCAACCAAGTTTCAAAACAAATTTGCTTTATCTCTCGCAACACACATGGCCACAATAAGTTTGGCACATTACAGCAATTTTATAGCGTTTGACAATTTTCAACTTGATTTTAGTTTTTTTTTCGTTTCGGCTTTCGACTTGTTGAGCAAAAGTTTCAAGTTTCGATCGCAAAGTATGTGTTTGGATATGTGAGTGTGTGTGTGTGTGTGGGTGTAATATACAACATAAGTGTAGTTTATGTAGTTCTTTATGGGCTATTAATAGCACACGGAGCAACACACATTCATACATGTGCAACAAGTCATTCATCTAAATATGGAAAGTGCTATTTACAAAGTTCGAGCAAAGTTAATGGCGTTCATTTTTTGGTTACAACATGCTTTAAACTTTGAACTTTGTAATCGATAAATGTTTATAGCAAGTTGAAGACTTAATTTGAAGCAATAGAAAAATATATAAAAAATGAACTTAAGATGTGTAATGAAGCATGTTATACTATTTTTTTTAAACTCCTTGAAGACCTAATTTTAAGCAATAGAAAAATATATCAAAATGTACTAAAGAAGTGTAATGCAGTAACTTTTATTATTTTTTTAAATCCTTTGAAAAACTGTTAATAGCTGCTGCTTTACTTTCAGTTGTGGTTAACTTCGTAGCTCTTTAAATCATTAACAAAAATAAGAAAAAATAAGCAGTAAGTAAGAAGTAATTAGCGCGTTAGGAAACACGCTAATTGGATATTCATGTTGGATGGAACATGGCCACTTGAACCAACCAACCAAGAAGGAAATATTTTCTTTTTATTGTCGTATTTACTGAATTATCCGGGTCATACATCACTCAGGGGGAAAGCTATCAAGTGTCAATGGGCAGCCATTTCACAAGGCACTTCCAGATGCCTCCGAGTCGAGTTTCTTGCCTAACTGCCACTTTTTGTATGCAGCGATGGCTTTGAAGAGGCCACCACTCTTCGCCAATCTGACTATTTCTCTCTAGTATATCATTTGCGTTTATTGCGAAATAATTAGTATGCGCTGGCTTTGTGGGGGCCGTGTGCATGCACTGCCTCGACATAAAATCTTGTTTGTAATTTACAAAATGGCTCACAGCAACACGATTTGTGCGAAAATAATTATTCATATTGCACGAGCCAAACTACTACACACACACTTATGTAAACATTTTCGACATTTGCATTGAACACACAGCGGAGCATACAAACTACATTCGTAAGCGTGTGTGTGTGTGTGTGTCTTGGTGTGTTTAGCAGTTTGTAACGTTTGCGCTGACATAAATGAAACGAAGTGAAATGAAATGAAAGACGAAGGCTATTAGTGATGGCTTTAAGGAAATCTTTTGAGAAAACAATGCCAAATGTTAACGTGGCGAGCAGTGTACGCAAATAGGCAAAAGACAGACAGAGCAGAGAGAAAGATGAACAGACAGGCCTACGTATGTTTAACATACAAGTGCGAAGTATTCGTCTGCGGAATTGCTGTATCTTTGACCATACACTTATTTGTCAGTTCCGGCAAATAGTCGACTACAAGCATGCACACACACCTTAAGGGGGTCTTCTACCTTGTTGGTTAAAAAAAATCGATTTTATTTTTTTTGCAGTTTTGTGGCCTAGAAGGTACTAGAAATATAATATTCAAAGGGTATAACCGAAATCTTATTATTTCGGGGTTTTTAGAGTCATCGAATATAGCTCCGCATGCTGTTATCGCAGCGCTCATCGCCACTTTAAATGCAATTTCCCAAAAGTTGTGTTTTTGCAACTGGTTGGCAAGATATCTCGAGAACTAATTGATCAATTAACTAAAGTGATATATCAAAATTTGCGGAAAACATGTGGCTATCGTTTGACACGAGCTTTTTAGATTTTTTTCATTTTAACGATTTTTACAGCTATTCTTGACCTTGAAAACGTAGACATTTTTGTTTGTTTGTTGCCTGTTTCGTGAAATTTTGGAATTTTTCAAAAACCTCGTGTCAAACGATAGCCAAAGTCATAAAGAAACTAAATCATTTTGGTTTTTTTGTTTCAGACGACTTTCATGGGCTGAATCGTGACAACCGTTTTAGTATAAATTTTTCGTAAGGGACATTTCAAGGTCAAATCACGGTCAAACTAGAGACAGTAAAATTTCAGAAAAATTAATGTTGGAAGTATAGAAATAAACGAATTCAATGCAAAAAACCGAACCTTGATTGCATTATTGGTTCTCCTACAATCTATTGTCAAAAAACAGTATCAAAAACGAGGCCACAAGGTAGAAGACCCCCTTAACCCACAAACGTGCCTGTGTGCGTGTTGAAGTGCACTGCACATATCGGTAAATATTCCATAGATACACAAATTTACTAGAGAAATGACAGCTGTTAAAACAGTAAAATTGATATTTATGACACTCGTGCAACAACCCATTTCCAACAACTACTTACGAGTCTGAGTAGTGCTGCCCGAGTGCGCTTGCACCTAATTGAGTGCGATGGCGAGTTACCTTAATTAAGTTTTTAGCTTCAGTCAAAGGTTAGTACAACATTTTAGTCCAATTATATTTCTAAAGAAAACTAAAATCAGTTTTTCACAATACTTGATTTAGTTAATTGTACAAAAAATTGCAATAGTTAGATTTTTTCAAAGGTTTGAGTGGTTTATCAGAAGTTTTGGCCTGGAAAGACAGTTTCTTTTTATCTAAATACAGATTTTATAGTAATTAGTTTCAAAAGGCTGTGCGGAGTCGATTTTTATGTATTGTAGCAGCTGCTACAGTCAAAAATGCTGAGTCAAAAATACAAACAAATGTTCCTTTCCATAGCTTCAAAAGTAATGGCAAACCAAAGGTGGCAAATGTTCAACCAAATGTTCCTAAAAAAGGCAAGACTACTGACCCTGCGAACTAACGACCTATAGCAATCTGTTCGTTGCTTACGAAAGCCATGGAAAGCATTGTAAACTTCAACCTTGTGTAGTATCTGGAGCACAAAAGACTGCTAAGTGACCGCCAATACGGCTTTCGGGGACAGCGATCGACGGGAGATTTTATGGCGGTCCTCACCGAGAAATGGAACCATAGCATTATTAACCTCGGTGAAAGCAAGGCTGTTATATTGGATATTTCTAAGGCCTTTGACCGAGTGTGGCATAAAGCACTCGTGTATAAATTGATTGCCTATGGTGTCGGTAGCACCTTCTTTCATTGGATTATGAGCTTCCTCTATGATCGCTCTATTCCTGTTGTAATAGACGGCATAGCCTCGGAAAAGCATTCTCTTAGCGCGGGAGTGCCGCAGGGCTCGGTCCTCTCTCCAACCCTTTTCCTCATCTTTATCAACGACCTATTGTCGTCGACGATGAATCCCATCTACTCGTTTGCAGATGACAGCACCATTTGTCATTCATATTACTTCACAAAGCGCCCCAGCTCTGTGGAGATTGAGAGAGAACGGCGCCGTATCAATGACACACTTAATAGCGACCTACAAACAATCTCCAAGTGGAGTCAAGCGAACAGGGTCAATTTTAATCCTCGCAAGACCCAATGTTGTCTGTTATCCCACAAGCGAGTCTCCCCACATCCCAACACATCCCTGGTTATGAGTGGTGTGAATATTGCGGAATCGGCAGCTATTGATGTTCTGGGCATGTCCATTAAGAACGATCTTCGTTGGAACGATCATATTTTTGGCGTGTCGAAAGAAGTAGCCAAGTGCCTCGGCTTCCTAAAGCGGTGCAAAAAATATGTCATTCCGTCTGATCTCCGCATTATTTACACCACCTTTATCCGACCTAAAATGGAGTTTAACTCGCACCTATGGGCGGGGCTTCAAAAACCCATTTGGAGCTCCTCGATCGGGTGCAAAACCGTGCGCCAAGCTTATAGGGGACAGTAGGGTATCCAGCTCTATTGACTCCTTAGAACATCGTCGAAACGTGGCATGTGTGGTGTTGTTTTACCGGTACTTTTTCGGTAATTGCTCAGTGGAGATGAGCAGCTTGCTGCCGTCACTCCGGGTATTCCCTCGGGCAACCCGTTTGAAGACTGGCGCCCATGCATTCCACGTTGAAACGATGATTCAGTGCACTACGCACTACAGAGAAGGTTCGTTTCTGGCCCGTACATCGCGGAATGGTCCACTGCGAATATTTTCCCAGCGCTTATGATCTCGATGGGGTCAAGAGTCCATAACCACTTCTCTGAAATCCTATCTCCTAACCTTCATATCCTTTTTGAACCAACGCAATGCCTCGCTTTCATATGGGTCATCCCCTGTGCGTTTGTTCGAGTCAAAAAAAAAAAAACAACAAATATGCACCAAATAGATAGTTGCAGGCTGTGAGTCCTCCATGAGAGCCATTTTTCAAGAACATAGCAAAGAATGACAAACTTTGAGAGATTTTTCAGTTGTTGAATAAAAATTCCATAGAATCATCACCAATCTAGCGAAAATTTGTATTCAAAGTTATTCTTCTTGAAATAAATCTCTGGTGCCGAATACAGTCATATTTCTAGTAAGGTTAGGTTAGTCGGTTAGGTTAGATCAGGTTATGGTTTCTGTCTATGTAGCGGACACAGTCGCAGACCTATGATTGACCCAAATAATACATACATTTTAAATGTGCATCCAATACTTTGAAGCATAAGACATATGAGAAATAGTTCCCGCTTTGTCCTCACTTTTTAGAAACCTTTTCGTAGTTCACTAATAGTCAACAGTAAAGCATTTTTTGAGCTGTGAAACTGTATTCCCTAGATCACGAAATTTGTTGAATCTTTGAACAATACTCATTAAATAAAAAAATCGCTCTCGTTTTAAAATAAAAATACCAGAAACCCACAATTCATTTCCCTTCAACACCGACATTGTTGCATATAATTTCTTTAAAATTCATTGAATTTACTAAATGAACATTTAGTGCATTATTAATCAGATCAAAGCTTTTGTTCGCTTAAAATTTAGAAAAACTTTTACGCCAACGATTTTCTCATTTAGATTTGCATTTTAAATTAGCAAATTTTGGACTTTTATTATTTTCCAGCGATCAAACGAAGCTGCCAGATTGAGGCAACCAAAAAACGAAAATGTGCCGCACATAAAAGTCAGAACGCAGATTTTACGAATTTATGCGAATATGCGAATGCTGGTCAAATGTTAATCAGCGTCCGAGCTCGCAGCGGCAAATACTGTGACGGACCACAGCGCGCTGCGGCGAGCGCTGAGCGCTGAGCTGGCTTTTCGCTGCTGCCACGTGCAGCAGTTTGCGCGGTAAATACGCGGCAACGCTTCGCCAACCGACTGCGAAATGTGCATTGTGCAGCAACAATGCATCATATGAAAGAATGAATTCTGCTGCCGCTGTTGTTATTGCAAGCCACAGGCTCACTGGTGAGAGTGCGCGAAATTTTCGATGGCCTTGCAACAACACAATCAATCTGGCGTTTTATTAACTGAAACGAGGCCAACGCATCAACATTACATGTTAAATGGCTGCATGTGTGTGTGGGTGTTTGTGTGTGCGTTGCAGTTCATGTATGATTTACTTTAATTAACCACATTGAAGTTGCAAGTATTCTTTTCAATTTTATGCAGCAAAATTTTATGCTACTCGTATACAAAAATTGTCAGCACAAATATGTGAACATAATTATGTAAACTTATTGTGCGCTGCACTGTGGTTACGGGTCATAGGCGCTTTGAGAGAGACAGACAGAGAGAGACTATACATTTGTAAGGAGAGATCGTTCTTCCGCAACTAATTTTCTGCTACATCACATGTTCTCATTTTGAATTATTCCCAATTAGAGCATTGCAAATGAGTAACTAAAGTATCAGAATCAGCCCATAGAGGGGAACTTTCCTATGGCGCAGCGCATAAACCAGTCGAACACGACCAGCTAAAGCAGATTCACGTGTTTTTGTCCACTTTAGATTTTAATGTATTCACTCGCCGTGGCGTTGAGTAGTTAATGTGCGCATTTGTTTTCATTTTCCACTACATTTATTCGTAAAATTTTTCATGAATGAGTGGCTGCATAATAAAATCAAGGATATTCAAGCTGTCTGCTTAGGTGTCTGCCGAACATAGGAAAATTGCTCTATTCGCATGCAGATCAAAGCGAAACTTTCGCTGTCGAAAGTTTTGGTTGTAGGTTGTTGTAGCGCGCAATGAGTGGAAGTTGGCAAAGCAAAATCAATAAGGTGCTCTCGACCTGTTGACAGTGGCAAATGTGTTTGTATGTGTGCGCAATAACGTTGCCAAGGCAAGAAGACAAGCCTTTGGGCAAAAGTTCCGCTTTTTAATTGCAAAGTAATTAAAATAGATAAAACTGAAATCAGGCAGCAATATTGCGCAATTCTGAAGTGTTTTTTTTAATCCTGTGTAACAGCTGCCGCATCACTGGCAGGGAAAATTAGCTGAAATTGAGGTGACTGGCGCTTTGAATGGGCGCAGTGATTTCTTCCTTAATTTTAATGGCTCCTATTTGCAGCTTTTGAAGGTGACATTTTGTGGAGGTTTTTAATTAATTCTTCCATTACAGTTAGCAAATTTGTATAAGTAAAGATACCGTTGAAAATATTCCGCATTGGAAAGCTAGAGAAGTCGTTGGGAAATAACAAACAAATTTCATTAGAAAAATGTAAAAACACAGAATCTTAGGAAAACATCAAATTCTTAAGTTTTATTTGTTCTTTTTCTGAAAAAACGTGATGATGTTTTGCAATTTTTTTTGGTTGGATTAACATTTTTTTACCATTAAAATTTTGCATTTTGTTTTTTTGCTGAAAATTTCCTTAGGAAAGTTAGAAAGTTAGAAGTGGTGAGCAACAAAAATTAAAAAAAAAACACAAACAATTTTAAGTCCGAAAGACACAAAACTCGATTTACAAAATTTTTTATTGTCCCTTTGCAAAAAAAAATTAATTAATTAAATTAATTTTTTTAATAGGAGAACATAAAATTCTTAAGTTTTATTTGTTCTTTTGCTGAAAAAACCTGATGATGTTTTGCAATTTTTTTGGTTGGATTAAAATTTTTTTACCATTTACATTTTTCATGTTGTTCTTTTGCTGAAATATTTCCTTTGGAAAGTTAGAAACAAATTAAAAAAAAAAAACATATACAATTTTAAGTCCGAAGGACACAAAATTCGATTTACAAAATTTTTTATTGTCCCTTTGCAAAAAAAATTAATTAATTTTTAATGTAATTTTTTGGTTGGAGTAAAATTTTTTAAACATTTAAATTTTTAAACATTTAATTAAAATATGTCCTTTGGAAAGTCAAAAAATTGTTGGTAAGCAACACAAATTAAAAAACATAAAATTTTAAGCTTTTAATTTAATTTTTATTATTTTAATTTGTCCCTTTGCTGAAAAAATTTAATGAATTTTTATTTAATGCAATTTTTTTTGGCTGGAGTGAAATATTTTAAACATTTAAATTTTGCATTTTGTCTTTTTGCTGAAATATCCTGTTTCGGAAAGTTAGAAAAATCGTTGGTAAGCAACAACAAATTCAGAAAACATAAAATTTAAAGCTCAGAAGAAATAAAGCGCAAGTTTCAATTTTCCTAGTTTTTGTCCCTTTGCTGAAAAAATGTAATGAATTTTTGATTGATGCATTTTTTTGGTTGGAGTAAACTTTACTAAACCTTCAAAATTTGTCCTTTGCTCAAGCATTCTGCTTCGGAACATTGGAAAAATGGTTCAGAAGAAATAATACTCGATTTTAAATTTGTTTCATTTGTCCCTTTACTGAAAAAATGGAATGCACTTTCGTTGAGTCACATTTTTTAAACTCGAATAGTTTAGTTTTCCAATTCGTTCTCAATTGATGTTCCTTACAATTGCAACGACCTAAAGAGCAGTTTTGAATTTTATTTATATTCGGCTAAGCTCTTCCCTTTTGTATGAATTTGGCTTA
Organism: Melieria omissa; assembly: GCA_963971225.1. NCBI lineage: Eukaryota > Metazoa > Arthropoda > Insecta > Diptera > Ulidiidae > Melieria > Melieria omissa. The sequence goes on from OZ020267.1 coordinate 113,735,261, forward strand.
AAAAAGTCTCCACTTTATTTTCCAAACATACAAAACTATACTTTCCACACCTTTATTTAAAAAAAGATTCACAAATTCCGCGCAGTTATTCAGCAGCACTTAAAAAACAATTCCACTAACCAAAAAGTGACAGAAATGCCAACAACAAAATTACATTTTCGCTCGTATTAATCGCATTCGCGTCGGTAAAGTGTGTTGGCTTTGCACAATTTTAAGACCACATTTCACTTGCGGATTGATAATTTAATCCGCAACAAGGCATGCGGAAGTGTGAAAAAATTCAACACCCACAAGGCCATACAGCCACAACAACAACAACAATAGCATCACTAACTACCCAGTCAGCCGCTCGTCGATCCGCCCATCCGCCCATCCATCCATCCGTTCAAGCACTCAAGCTCGTTTATTTGTGGGTTAACCTCGCCTGCATGCTGTCTGTTTGCTGTTTATTCAATCTATCCGCAGTCAGCTCAACGTGTTGTTATTGCTGTTGTTTTTTTATTTTTTTATTCTTTTAATTATTTTACTTTTTGCCGCATACGTCACCCCCGCGCAAACAATGCAATTATGGTATTCATGTGTGTCTAGTGGTTTTTATTGTGCGGCGCACCAGCGAGCAGTGTATGCGCATGTGTGAGTGTGATTGTGTGGGTGTGGATGGAGGAGGGCTTCGGTATGCGTGAACTGCGTTCGTATTTTCACAACGCAGCCAACAAGTAAAGTGCGTTCAGATTTGCTGCCATGCCACTTCATAACATTTTTTTCTGCATCAATTAATTTTGCATCAACTTTACAAGTGGCCATTTTAGTTCAAGAGAAAGTTAGAGGTCAGTTGTAAAAATACAAAATTAAAACAAATTAAATATTATTTCATTATTAGTTAGAAATGTTAAAGAGCACGACCGCAGGTATTCAGCTTATCAAAATAATTGTGAATTTTTCTTAAATTTGTTTTACCCACTCGAACACTTTATGGTAAAATTTCTCCTTTAACACCATTGCCTACTTTGCTTGTGTTGCCCTTCAACAGCAAACAACTTAAAGTATTTCGCCTTTAAAATCATTCATTGCAGTTGACTGTCTCTGGCACTGTCGATTTGCACACAAAAGCCGATTTCACGTTGCCGCATCGCACTTGTAGCCATTTACGCGCGCGCTGTGCTTTTGTCCTGCGGCCTCAGATGTGTTCGAACATAATTTTGCCTGAAATACTGCGGTCTCTCGCTTGGCCGTATTTACGTGTTTTTGTTTTTGTTGTAATTTGTATACGCCTTTTAATTAATCTTATTGTTTTCTTTCATTAAAGCCGAATACAATTGCATTGAAATTATCTGCAATGAGCTAAAATAATACACATGCAGCACAAGCGAACCAAACAACAGCCTCACACACACACACATACACGCATGCATGCATATGGTATCACACATGCGTGTGAAGTGTGGCTGTATTGTCGTTGCGCCCGCGGACACCGCATACTCAACCGCAATGCTTGAGATATTTAACTCAGAAGTGGCGGCGAGGCTGCAATTTAACCGATTAAGCGCCGAAATGTTGCAAAAATGCAAGTTTTGATATAAATAAATAAGAGAAAATTACACTACAATTCCACATCAAATGTATGATATATAACATACAGTGGTTTCTGAATATAGTGAACTAATTATTGCAAGGCCTGTTCACTGTATTGAGGTTGTTCATTATATAAATTTTAACATTTTTGTTCAAAAACTCGTTTTATTTGCTCAAAATACACTTTTTGTTTTTGGCTTGAAAATTTGTTTCCATATTTAGAAGCTCGATGTCAAAATTTGGGTGTTCACTATATCGAGGTGTTCACTATACACCTCAAGGTGTTCACTATACCTAGCCACGACTGTATTAAGAAATACAACAAATCAAACGAAGGTTATGGAGATGTGGAAAGGAAATAAAAGAAATTAAATGCAATTCAATAGAATGGAGTGAAATTTAATGATATAAATTAAAATAAAGATGAAATGGACGTTTTACGAAGGTAATGAAGATATGGAACGAAATGAAATGAGTGGAAGAGAGATTAAAATGGATGATATAAGTGTACCGGTCAGACCACAGGATCACAGACCACAACAGATCATTCACAGTGCGTTATTACTCCATCATCTACCGCTATTCTTCTAATCCAAGAAGATCGGCAGACAGCATTGCAAGGCTTACAACTTCAATGGGATCTGCAGGAGATTGGAGGCCATGGACGACAAAGAACGACATACAAATCGTTGGTCTTCCAATCAACCAACGAACCAACTCAATGTATCTTTGGAAGACTTTTCTTCAAATTAACACAGGAATAATATTTCAAAATATTATTCGCTTTATTGAATAGTCTTGAAATGCAAACCTAACTTAACCCATTCCAGCCGGATGTGGTGAAATGTCACCCCCTGGAATGGTGATTCTTTTATGGCCTCCCTGACTAAATTTGTTATGCGATTTGGTTGAAATTTTGTAGAATGAAATGGAATAGATGCAGGTTTATTTCGTTTTTAATAATTTTGAAGAATTGTGACATTATGTTATCACAACCCGTGTTTAAAGTTGACTAACCTGTTTTGACCTTATCGAGAAAATTCTTAAAAATAGGAAATATTGGAAATTCCAGCAGTTTTTTCTGGAGTATGTTGTTCACTGAACTGCATATCTTCTGTGAATTGTTGGTATTGCTCGTACGATCTACCTGTGTACAATGAATGATTTTCCAGAACGGGGTGAAATTTCACCCGTCCGGCAACAAGATGGGTGAAATTTACCCCTTCTATATCTCAGGGGCTATATCAGGTAGATACCTGAATTTTTGTGTATAACTATTCTAACCACCCCTTACCAACATATGAAAATTTAGACAAAATTCGCTGGGCAGAACTATATGCAGGCAGTAATGGGTTAAGGAGAAAGATTTTCAGTCTTCGCTAATCGACTTTTTGAGGTTAATATGTATCCGCCTAATGGGTTAAGAAGACCTACTGCTTATACTTCCAGTTGTAAATACCAGAAATTATTTCATTTTACCTTTTCATGCATTGTTCTTAACCCGTAGGTGCTTCCCATTTTGAATGTCTCCTTGGAAATTTATCTTTTTTTTGTGGCAACATTTAATGCCAATTTGAAGAGGAGTTTTAAGGGGGAATACTTTAAAAGTATTCCTCATAAAACTATAGATTCTCAAAAAAGGGCATCATTTTAAATGAAGTTTTATACAAAATTATTATATAATATAAAAGATATATGACAGCAAAAATAGGTGAAAGCTCGAACATAATTGGAAAAGGGTTGATCCTCTTTTGGGGCATTATAAAATTTTTTCTCAAGTGAATACACCTTGGAACCAGCCAACACTTTATCCAGTATTCAACATCCTCAATGCAATATTGGTTAAGTTTTCCACACTGGCTTATTGACAGCGTTGCAGTGGGCAACGCACAACACGCGTTTGCTGAATGCAGCAACTTTATAATTAGTGACATTTATGGCATTCTTTTTTTATTAATGTGGTTTTAATACGAAATTGCTGAAAGTGTGCACTAATTAAACCTCAAGTGATTTTTAATAATATGGCAAACAGTTACACAGTTCGCAGTTACAACATGGAACAAGTTATTTTCAATGGCACTGCTAATGGCTGCAAAACTGTCTAAGTTAGCAACGGAGCTTCTAGTTCGAACAAGAATAAAACTAATTTAAATTAATTTTTTATTAACCCATAAATAATGTAAAATACCTTGGAAGCGATTCATCGAGTTAATTATTCATTATTTTTTTGAGCAACTGCATCTATTTTAAATGTATGCAACGCCTCTCGTGCGCTTTAATTGCTCGCCGCAACTATGGCGCACTATGAGTGGAGGAAACACTTGTTAAGTGCACACACGCAATTTACACTCATGCAATATTATTGCACAATATTTACTTGTAAATAGAAATGAATGCATGCGGCCACTTAGCCTGCAATTGCACATAAAATGGGATTTTTCTTGTATTGGCCAATCTACAGTTAGTCGAAAGCAAAAGCATCATTGGCCCCTCGCATTTGCCTGAGTCACCTACTCCCCCCCACATTGCCCCATTTTGCACATGTTTTCACTGCAGCGCCCTCGTAAAAGTGTACTTGTACATTTCACTACACAAAAAACCATAAAAATACAAATGTTAATGCCACACCGCATTACCCTTCGCCACCCCAGCCAAACCCCATCATCGCCATAGGTGCCATAAGGCCGAGTGCGCATTCGCCATAAAATCGAATGTTACTTCGCATACTAACTGAAATTAATATTTAATAAATTGCGCTCGAGCAAACGCCGCCAATTCGCCGCGTAAGTGCAGCAATTCGCCGCGTATTTATTGCTCATGGCCAATGCGAAATTTCCTTTTAACGTTTTCTCGGCCTTTATGCCTAATGCACATTTAATGCAACACCGAAAGCGAAATTCAATGTTTTCCTCAACTCATTGCTTTCCTGCGTGAATTCGTGCCCCCTTCGGTCCCTCGTCAGCTTCTCTTTCATCAGGCAGCATCACATCGCATCGCAACGCGCAACGCATCGACAGCGATAAATGAACTCGCTGCTTGGTTATGTGCCGTTATAGCCTTGTTGCTGTTGTTGTTATAACTGTTCCCATTGTTGTAAGTGTTGTAGTTGTTAGCGGTTAATGTTGACAGTGGTAGCGAGCATCAATATAAATTTTCTTGCACGCCAGCATGCAGTAAAAATGCAGATTTATCATTTTTATTCACGTGAATGCACATTCTGCACCAAAAAATCTATATATACATACTATATATGTGTATGTATGTATGTGTCGAAAAGGAAGAGCGACCACACAAAAACAACAACAACAACGACCACCAGAAGCAAGCCCTCCAAATGCAAATGAATCAAAACGAAGCAAAAGTGCGATATATAAGTAGGAAGAACATCAACGATGGGCAACAACGAACCAAAAAGTGCACTACTGACACAAGAGGTTAGTGGTAACCGAAAAATATAAGGCAACTGAGTGCTCAAATATTTGAGATATGAGAGGCTCTTTATGTGCTTTCAATTGCTGAAATATGTTCAAAGTGAAGTTGCGATGGTATTTTCGAATTTTCGGGCCACGTCAGTGCTTTCAGGTTCTGCTGTCCGTACACTTCAAGCAGAATCCAACAACTTCAAGCAGAATCCAACAACAAAAGTGTCCATGTTTAACCCTAGAAGGGTAATCATATTTTACATTTTTTATTTATATTAATATTACAATTAAATGACACTCATACGCCACGTTGCGCTGCGCCAAAAAATGCACATATCGCAATTACACAGTTTGAATGTATTTTTTTTGGATTGTTGTCTTAAGCAAATTTGTTGGTCGTTAAAATATCTACAAACTTGCCGAAGACAGTAAAGCAATATTCGGAACGATTTAGAACCTATTAGCATATAAACGTTAGTAGACTTAAGCGACAAACTCGACTAAAATGAGCAAAATTCAAACTCGGATTTCTCTTAGACTAGAGCCAATCCAGCCCAACGGCTGGTGGATCAATCAATGAGAAAGTCTTGTAAATGAAATTTTCCTCCACTGCATACTGATTCAGATTCTTCACAAAAATATTGTATACACCTCTCAAAACCAAACCACCATGGCGACCATATAACCACAGTGCTGTGTGTAGGGTACGTTAAAAAAATGCTTTAAAAAGTAGAAAGTGAAATATGAGCGCGAAGAAAAACTGATGACAAACATGCCATAGTGGCTGAATAAATTTGCCATAATCGTAATTTCTTGGTGCTGTGTTGACAGTCGTTGTCGTAGCGAAGTGGAATGGAGTTATTGCAAGACATGATTATGAAACATTGGCGGTAATTAAAATAAGTTGCGCTGCAACTAAAAATCCAAATTGTGCAATTCGTTTTCTGATGGCAAGAGCAATGCAAAAAATATTACTTTACATTGGACCAATTGGTGTGGATTTTGTAAATGAAAGCATGAAAATGTTGAATAAAAATGTTATACATTTTGTTTGCTAATGAAATATTTTAGGTCCTGTGTCAAACTTAATACTTGGATTTCGTTTATACTTACTTGAGATGTTGCGAGTGCTTAAATCTTGTCTAAGCTAGTCAAGTGTTGGTTTTTATTCATAAAGTGAGTGAGTGATTTGTCCATGGAACAACCATTCGGCCACAATTTCTTTGACAATCCGAACCCTTTTTGCTTTTTTCTTCATCATAGCGGTTGTTGGTTTTTGGCGAAAATAATCATTTTTCTATATTCGCTTTTTACTACACACACACACACATGCAAAGTCGCCCATAATTGTAGCTGAAATTCGATTTCCTGCTTGATTTCATGTGAAAATTGTCAACGCGTGTGTATGAGTGCGGACGATTGTGTTGGATTATTGGTTCTATCGAAATTCGTTTGTGCGCAGCCAAACCAGGCTATCAGTTGTTATGCATGCGCGACAATATTTTCTGACATTTGAAGCTACTGCAATTGAAAAATGGAAATAAAATAAACATATAAAAACGTATTATAGCGATGTGAATTGTGTATAGAAATTGAAAACGCGCTCAAACTGCGGACAATGAAGCAGCTTGGTTACCCAGTGAACTGTGACATTATGGCAAACGTCAAAGAGTGGCGCCAAAATCAATCACAGAAGCACCGCAAGAATTGCAAAGAATAAATAAATAATTGTTTAAGTGAAACAAATTCGATTTTTCAACTCAAAGTCATTAAGAAATCAATTTAAATTGCTCACACACATTCATAATTCATTAATTTGAAAATTGTAGAGCTTGAGCAAAAATCTTTTCGAAAATTAAAACTCTTAGAAAAAATCAAAAATTCTGCTTGAACGCGGCATCTGCTGAGTGCAATTATCTGCTGCTGGGAAAAATTATCTGCCGTTTAAAATTGCATTAAAGCCGCGCGCGCATCAAAACTTGAGCGCTGCGCGAAAATGCGCTGCCAAATAAAGTGTCTGGCAGGTTTTAATAACTCGACTTTTGACTGCTGGCTGCTGCTGTGCCCTCTTCCAACCAGACTGCTGCCATCGTTGCTGCTGCTGCTGCTGCTGATGCAATCTGCGGCAAAAATCTCCAAACAAAGCGCCCGGCAACGGGTAACTGCTCCAATTTTTCGCATTATTCGCACCAACATCGCCGGCAAACAATATGTAAATCGGCTTCCGCTGCCAAACAACCAACCAGCCAGCCAACGCTGCGCGCATTATAAATGCGCGGATTTCATAATTTATGTATGTTGTAGTTTGCAACAGCTAACTGGATACTTGGCGTAAACTTGCAGCTCGCCGCGGCGAATAAAGCAAAATATTGATCGATGCGCAGTTGAAAAGAAAAAAAATTAACTGCAAAAAAAACGCCATGTTGTTTCAGCTTTCCGAAAACAGTATTTATGCAATATCCGCACTTTGCTGCACTTTCTTGTTGCTCCGCAACAATAAATAACGCTTTAGTTGCGCTAAAGTTGCAGCAAAGTGTTGGTAGGTAATTAATTTCGATTTTTTCTTGTAATGCACATCAAAGCAGTCGATAAATTCAACATTCCTTAGCCGCCGTTTTCTTCTGTTTTGTGTGTTGTGTGGCATAATTTTGGTGGAAAATGAGAAGAGAACAATTTTGAATTACTTTTTATGAGCGAAGTTTGATAAAAAGCCAAGAATTATGTTTATTCGATTTTAAGTTTTGAATAGATTTGGGTAGGTATTAACCCTTCTGTCTATACGAAGGTACCTGGGTGTCTTGTGCATTTTTGAAGTAAAAATACACTACTTTCGGCCAAGGAACATAATGCTCAAAGTTGTATTCAAGAATAAGTTAAATTCAGAACAACCGATTGAAGTCATCGACTTCACATGCGTGTTACTCCAAGATGTTTTACCCTTTGAAAGGAGAAGTTCACTCTGGAAAACTAAGCAATTGTCAACGTATGTAAAATCCAAGTAGGTGCACAAATTTTACAAATTTGTACTCAAAGCTTTAAACATTACGTACGCAATGCTGCTCCTTTTTACTTCTAAAGCGCAGTGGCGGAATACCTCTTCGGAAAAAATCTCTCTTTGGTGTTACAAAATTAATAATTGACTCCTAAAGTCATCGATATTCGGTTTTACAGCGCCAAAAGTTTGGAGTTGTATCTTCCGAAGAGCAATGAAGCTGGGTGGTTTTTTCAACTATGCACCACTTCAGAGCAGTGCCAGGGGACAACCCGAAATCTAAAATCTTTCGCATTTACAATACTACAAAGGTCGCTAGAAGTTCCGTCTCAAATATTGACCCACTTCTTTACTAAAAGTGGTACAAAAAAGTGGTAAGTGGTGGCATGCTCAATATTTGCAGCATGGCTACGTATATTTTTCACAGCCTACATACATTAGTTACCACAAAAAGTCAGAGGCCGTGGAGAATATCTTGATAAGGTAACGTGAGGGGGTATTGATGGTTCGAACTCTCCAAATATTTGCTAGTTACAAAAATTATGGGTGACGGATTGATTTCAAATGGTATTGGGGTCAAAAGTTGTATGCAGAACGCCTTCTAAAATGAAATCCTGTGTGCCCTTCTGATGCCAGAAATTCAGAACAGGCAAACAAATTCCCTTGTTGTCAAAATTTGTATACTAAACACAGTTTTGAAGCAGTTTGCGGAGCACAGAAACACACATGTTCGTTTCTGCAAGCGTCAGCAGGAACAAAACGAGACTCGGACCACCGGCCAAATTCCATGAGTCATACTATATCTTTTCCGATTAACGTAAGCAACAACGTAAAAGACGAAAATGCTAAAACTATTGCACTGCATGTTTTTAACTAAAATTATTAATAAATAACTCTTCGTTTTAAAAGCCAAAAACGATTTTTTAAATTTGTGCGCTATTATTTTCACTTTTCCCATACAAATTGTATGAAGGTACCCGGGTATCTTCGTATTGATGATAGGTGGAAATTTTTCGTATTGACAGAAGGATTAAGATGATATATTTTATGTTATTATATATAAACTACGTATGTATGTACCTATATATGTTACCCATAAATACATATGTGATGATTTATTACAATGGTTCAACTTCTTTCAATAAGTTCAGCTAAAAACAAAAAGTTGGAAATGTAAAAAATTTGAGCAACTAAACTGATTCTTGTGTATTGTATTCTCGCTTCAATGATTTCGTATCATTTTATTAATTAAAATACTGATACACCAATAAATTAGAATTTTTGTACTTCATTAGAATTGCAGCTTCCCATTTTTCTCCATAACTTTCGAACCAACTAAGTTAGAGTAATGCAATTTTGACCCGTGATCAAGGAGATTTTGGGTTTTAACATAGTTACTTTCCAAGCAAATTCTATATAAATTTTCAAGGACATAGAGGATTAAAATTTTCAAAGGACTCTTTTCGTATCTTTTTTACAAATAGATAAAGAGTCAATTTTATTGAAATCCTTAAAGTTAAGTATTTTTCTATTCTATTCTTGAGGTTAATAGTTTTTAATATTTTTTTTTAATTTTTTATCTCCTTCAAAACATTGAAGTCTTTTTAAAAGGACAAAGGATATGTAGAAATGAAAAACTGAGTACGCAGAATTACTAGATTTGTTCTCTAGTTTAACGGTGGAATTTTTCCCATTGGGAAAAATGCTGTTAAAAAACATATCAAATTTTTAAATCACTTGAGTATAAGTATGTCCTTCGGTGCCAAAGGATAAAACTGCTTTTGTTACAGCGTGTCTGACACAAATATTCCTTATTTGAGATTTTCTACAGCTGTGTTCGACAGCAGAGGCGATTCTTCGTCTTAGCAAACGGCAAAATATTGGAAAAACCAAAATATTTGAGCTGCTGTCTTCTTGACAGAAAATTGGATACTTCTGGGATAAAAAATTGCTATGAAAGTTGCAAGGTTAAAGCTGAGAATCAGCATTAAACAGAAGTTTACTTCCATGTTTTTAAAGAGGGATGAGGGAAGCTGAGCCAGTTATATATGAATTAGAAATCGCTAAAATCAAATCATGCCCAAGACATAAACACATAAAACTGTACACGCAGCAAAACGAATGTTTTTCGTACTTCAGCATTTCTTTTCCCCATTCCTATATAGAAGAATAAGTTGAAAGTAGAAACAATAGTACAGTAGAAATTTTCGGGTTTTTCGAAACCAGAATTTGATTATCAACAGAGTTCCTCAACCTAACAGCGGGTGGTCATATTTTTAGGCAAAGAGTCACAGTTATCCCAGTGGCAGTAATGACTGTTAAGATAAAGTTTCAATAGCATTTGAGCCCCAGAAAATAACAAAAGACCTCCTTTTAACTTCGCTGTCGAAGCTGAGAGTGTCATTGTTTCAAAGCTCAAGAGTACTTCGGTACTCAGATAGGATCGGTTTAGATAGGATCTGGTCTAATAAGTTGCTACTTGAGCCAAATCTAGATGTAGAAAGGAGACTGCCGAGCGCCTTTAGAATCGCCTGGATGTGGCTGCAGACAAAGATTGCTTCAAATGCTTTCATTGGTGTAATACTTCGGGTAAACCAGGTAAACTATCTAGTTGAAAAATTATCACTGCTCTTGCAATCGTTTGTAGAAAAATTCCGGTAATTGAAACTACTCCTTTGATTTCTCCCTCAAAGCCCGATCTGCTTCATCTTTCTTTCAGCACATGATTCTTTTCAGCTCTCTGCGATCTCCTTTGAAAGAACGACGCACTTCGTCTTTCTTTCCCACCTGACTTCAACACTGATTTTCCTAATCTGCCTTAAAATCATTGCTCTCTCTATTTACCACACCACCGTGAACAATGATGATTCCTTTAGACCCCACAGACACGCTCCTGTTCCTGTTCCTGTTCCTAAATCTCAATCTTTGTTCATCGTCATCGTCTCAGTTACTTATATATCATAAATAACTACACACACGTTTCCAAGCCAATTTGCCTGCAGTGCCAAAATTGAAAATTAAACTATTAAATTCCGCCCGAAACGTGTAGCCACACACGTTCCGTTGTACACTCGGCACACACTGCGTACAATTAAATTTTAATCCACTACACCGGCGCAGTCTGGTCGGGCATTGCCTTCAGGCGGCACCACACCATTGTGCGGTTTCAAAGTTTCATGGTTTATGTCGGCCGGCGCTAACCGACGGCCTCAAAACTAGCAAATAACATAAAAAGATTGAAGCATTTTTAAATTTCTACACACGAACATCCGCCACGTGTATGCGGCACATTCGGGCAATATCGAAGGAATATATTTTTGCCGCAAGAACTGCAGCACATAAATATAAAAAAAAAGCATTTGTATGTCGCTCACACTCAGCCCACACACTCGTGCATTCTAAACACACACACATACAATACATATGTACGTATTATATTTACAATGCAATAACAATAACTGTAACACTGTGTCAATGTACACACACAGATGTGTGTCAAATGTTATTGTCATATCGTTTATTTTTACAGCGACATAACCAAAAAATATTATTTTGTTTTTATTTTTATTTACTTTGTTTTTTGTTTGGTTGTTGTTTGGTTGTTGGTTTTTTGTTTTGGGCTAACATTTAATATTGTGGCATTGCCACATAAAAATGAAACATGAGCACCGCAATTTCGGACCGACACATGTGGTATCTAGTTCTGACGGCGCTAAAGCCAACGTCAGCAACAATAACAACAACATCGAAAAACGCCAACGGTGTCGGTGACATTGCTCATGTCGCTTTTGTTGGCGTCTAACGTTGACACCCAACGTCTGACGCGCGGCAACGCACCAATCGCCATTGCCGTCGCCGTCGCCGTCGTGCATGGGTTGCTCGTTATGTCAAAGGGGCCGCGTGTCCTTTCGCTGCGCGCCCTCCAATATAGACATTTTTGCGTTAGTCTGCAAAAACTTTTCTACGCAACAATTTATGCCTCCACATATGAGTTTTGTACATGCGTTGCCACCGCACTAGGCACTGCACACACACACACACACAGATACATTTTTGTATGCGACGACGTATGCAAAAGTTTCAAATATTTGCAGAGATGATTTTTTGCATGTGTGTTTGTGTGCTGTGTGTTGTTTATTGTAATCGCCCAAAATAGACAACTATTTCTATTGTTGAGCAACAAAAGTATCGCACAATAACTTTGCCGGCTGCAGAAATAAAATGACGCTCAAAGGTTTGGCCCCGGCAAACCAAAAAATAAAATATTACACACATTTATGTATAACTAAACGCAAATGAATGAAAGAACATGAAAAATCCTAATCAAATTTCTAGACATTTTATGGCATCTGCTGATTTTGAAATTCGTTACGGAATTTATTAAAATTTCGCGTTTCAAAAAGGAATAAAATCAACCCTTTCTTAGTGAGAACTAACAAGGTTTACTGAATTTATCAAAGTTTAGAGTTCCAAAAAAAAGGATCAAATCAAAAAGTTCTAATGATAATTGAATAACTTTACTGAACATTACTATATTAAAGGTTGCACCCACCAAAATTGCGACACAAACAAACTATTTCTACAAGAAAAACATGCGTTTTAGAAAAAATTTGTTAATTTATGTTGACTCTTTCAACTGTCATTGTGATGAAAAAATTATAAAATTAATTATTGGTCGTTCCATATCCCATTGCACGAACTTTGCGGCGAACACGCGCCATTAGCGTTTGCACGAGAGTTTAGTCAACCTTGCGTGAGGCCCACGCCCACTTTGACCTGAAATCCTGAATGTTTTCGACGCTTCCGTTAGTCTTCTTCAATATTTCTTTGACTATCGACCAATATTCCTCAATGGGACGAAGCTCTGGGGTATTTGAAGGATTGAAGTCGCGATGCACAAAATCGATACCATTAGCTTGGTACCACTCCATCGTGTCTTTGGCGTAATGATAGCTTGCAAGGTCAGGCCAGAAAAGTGTTTTTATGTTGTGGCTCTTTATGAAAGGCAGAAGACGTTTTTAAGGCACTCATCACGATAGATTTGACCATTCATTGTTCCCGACGTGATGTAAGGTCTGCTTTTCTGACCACATGTGCAAATTGCCTACCATACCATTAATTTTTTTGGAAATTTCGTTTTCATCTTCTTCTTGCAGTCCTCTGGTGCATTTTTGCGACTTGGTGCAGTGTTAAAATCCTGTCCGGCGATATACATGAAGTTTCGGAAGCAATATGTTTCGTCGTCCATAACAACACAGTCGAATTTCGTGAGTTGCGTTTCGTACAATTTACGACAACGCGACTTCGCCGTAAAATTTTGTTTTGCGTCTCTATGTGGAGCAGTTTGTGCCTTGTAACTCCTCAACCCAGCCTTCTTCTTTACTTTTTGCACAAGTGATTGCGACCTTCGCACATTTTTGGCCACTGTTCGTGAGGAAACCTTCGGATTTTCGGCAAAGGCGTGAAGAACTTTTTGAGCGCTGTTTTTATCCTGTTGGCCATGCTCACCACCGCTCTACTTTTTCTTTTAGTTGATAAATGCTCTTTGTAGCATTTTAATACACTCGATACCGTTGAATGGTGCACACTAACTTTTTTGAGATTTTACGCGCACTCAACTGTGAATTTTCAAGGTGTTCGTGCAAGATAATTTTGCGTACTTCCCCTTCTGAAGCCATTTTAAGCTCAACTATAATTTCTATCATAATGAAACTTCATAGTTTTGAAGATAAAGTCGTAGCCTACTATTACTATGAATACCAGAATTTTTGCATTTCTATTTTAACCGTTACTCACTTCCAACAGTGTCGCAATTTTGGTGTGTTCAGCTTTTAGTTCTAAAAAGAAAAACAAATCAAAAAGGTATTAAATCAAACCTTTTTAAGTGAGAATTTAGGGGTTGCACTGAATTCATTTATTTGTTTGTTAAAGATAAGTAAAATTATTTACTGAAAATTTTGAGTTTCAAGAAAAATTGTTCCCTTTAACATTTTTCGAGTGAGAATTTTAATTCTGAAAAATGCATTTATTAAACCTTTATTCGAACTTTTTTTTGGGATCTGAAATACTTGGCTAAAATTATTAACATTTTGATTCCCTAAAAGATTTTACTTCCTGACAATTTGGAGTTCCAAGAAACATTCTTCCATCAAACATTTTTCGAGTCAGAATTTCAATTCTCGATTAACTGATATTATTAAACATTTATTAAATCTTTTTATGTGGGAATTGAGATGTTTAACTGAATTTATTCATATTTTGAATCCCTAAAAATTGTATGCCCATCAAACCTTTCTTAGTTAAAAATGCATTTTTTGCTGACTATTTCGAGTTTCAAGACGAAGACAAGAACAACAACTTTTCTAGTGAGAAGCTTAATTGTTGTTTTACTGCATTTATTAAACTACTTAATTCTTTAAAAAAGATCACAAGTGAATATAAAAATCAGGTTGCTTTAATAGCCTGGAATGTACATACTTCTAGCTTCAAGCCATAATTAAAACCAAAATAACTCAACTAAAATATGTCTAAATATGCCATAATTTAACTGAAAATGTTTAATGCAAAATGTTTTAAAAATACACAAAACTATTTCCTTCAATACAAACTGCATTCTAAGCTTTCATTATAAAATTAATTCTTTTCTCTTCTGCCTGTTGACTGTTTTATTTACTAAACTACAAAAATTTATTCAAATTGCTGTCAATTCCCCCATTCATTTTTGCAAATTGAGCAGCAAGTTACATTTAACAAACGTCAGATTAAAGCTTTGTACAAAAGTGTTGGCCAGAAAAGCCGCTGCCTAAATATTTTTGAAATTTTTGAACGTCATAATTTTCAATGAAAACAAATGTCCTTTATCTCAGCCACAACAAACAGCGCTACGTACACACACACACACACACACAGACACACACACACATGGGCTTACATAGGTGAGTAGGTGAGCAAATGCGATTGCAGTACAACAACATAATCTAGAACAGGCCGCCGCATTGCTTTATGGGCGGCGACGGCGGCTGGTAGCCGCTTAGACTGTTGCCACTACAGATTGCGTACGTCGTCTGTTTACACCCGACCGCCATGAAATTAATAAAAATGTGGGCATGAAAAGCCAGATAAAAGCCGAGTGCTGTGTTTTTATGTGGCAGCCGCTTCTCGTTTTTTACGATTTCATGCACCTGCATGAGCTTAAAAAAATTATAGTACAGCGAAAAAATTAAACAAAAACAAAAATTGCACAATAAAAAAATTAAAAAAAAAAATTTATTATCACACCGATACACAGACACTCGCACTCGCACACATGCAGCATGTAAAATAAAAAAATAACAGCTGGCACAGCTGGCGCGCGGTGAGGCGTGTGTCAGCCTCTAATGCTGCCAAGTTTTTACATATGCATCTGTGCGTGTGTGTGTGCGACGTGTGTGTGTGCAACAGACTCGCACTAATGATTTGTTTATTTTTCTTATTTATTTGTGCAGCGTTGAGCACTTTTACTTGCTGCAAAAACAAAAACGAGCTAAAAGAAAAACTGAAATATTCGAGACACCGGCAGACAAACAAATACGTACATAAGTAAACAAGCAAGTGATTAAGTATTATGACTTGCTTTTTTCAATTAGACATAAGTTAAAATCACACAAACACACATACAAGTGTGCCATGTGTGTATGTGTGAGTAGTTGAGCGCACGTGTGCGCTTTGCAGGTTGGCAGTCTCGGCCTGAAAAAGCGCAAAGAGGCGCTAATACTATGTTTTGCTCACTAAAAGTGTATTATTAAATACGATTCTGTTTGAGGGCTGCGAAAAAGTGCGGCCGGAAATGGAATAACGATAATGGCCGCCGCTTTGATAGAAACAGCAGAAAACGCTTAATTGGTGACTTTGTTGCCGACAAGGCCAAATTGCTTAGCGGGAATTGTTTTAGTGCAAATTAGCTCACATTGCCAAGGTCAACAAATTGACGTGGTCACATTTCCGGCATAAATTATGCTCTACTATGTGGTTTTTTAAGGTTGGGGCAATTCAAAACAGGTTTCCGTCACAATTTAGTAATAAAACAATGCATTTAAGAACGCTTAGAGCGGTGTGAATAATTTTTCTATGTGTGCCATGTCAATAAAAATATGTGTGGTATTAAATATTAAGTAAACCACCGGTCCGCATAAAGTCCCCCATTTGAGCGCCTCGTGGCGCAGCAGCGAGCAAGTCAACATCAAAGGCGCAACCAAAATAAAAAAACGACAGCTTAAATGACGGAACCAGCAGCAAGTGAAGTGTAAACATAATTATTATTTCGCCTTAAAGCCCGATCTGCATTGGGGGCTAACTTAAGCAGTTAAATCTGGCAGCGCCCAATGGCTGAGGATGCCGAAGGGATACATAAGCCAAGTGTACTTTAACGATTAAAATTAATGAATTTGATAAAATATGCTGAAAACAGCACTGAGATAAACCAATACAGACGAGTGCAAAAGCTTAGTTTTCCTTTACCAACAGCCAACAGTAAAAAAGGTGAAAGCGTTTGATTGACAAAGGGTTGCAGCTGAAATGTTTTTCTAACTTTTGAGTGAAAGCTGTGAAGTGATTTAAATTACTTAAAACTGAATAAGAAGATAATATTAGAAATGTCAGAGTGCGCAAATAGATATAAAATATATATAAAAAATATAAGATATAAAAATAGAATATCAAATATAAAATATAAAATATTAATATAAAATAAAATAAAATAAAATAAAATAAAATAAAATAAAATAAAATAAAATAAAATAAAATAAAATAAAATAAAATAAAATAAAATAAAATAAAATAAAATAAAATAAAATAAGATAAAATAAGATAAAATAAAATAAAATAAAATAAAATAAAATAAAATAAAATAAAATAAAATAAAATAAAATAAAATAAAATAAAATAAAATAAAATAAAATAAAATAAAATAAAATAATATAAAATAAATTAAAGTAAAAAAATAAATGAACATAAAATAAAATAAAATAAAAAATTAAATAAAAACACAAAATATAAAATATAGCAAATATCCCTCACTTGTTATAACCAAATATAAAATAAAAAAAAATATCAATCAAATCTCTTCTGTCAACACGACTGTAAGTAATCTACCAAAACTTTAAGCATTGTCATGTCGTTACAAGCATTTGAACTTTTCCTATTACCCCCAAAACACTGGTCGTTATTTCTGATTTATTCTTGCTGCAAGTATTAACGACAAGTAAACATTGACTACGTGACAACAACGTTCAATTGTTCCGTGCAAATTGTTCAAGAACAATAAGCGATTTTATGTAACTCAGCGGCGTATAAAATGTGACTGAAGTTTCGTGAGCAAACGGCACCGCAGTCTGCTCGGTGTGCTGCCAAAGCATTTTCCATTAAGAAAAATCAAACTCAAGTCATCGTTTCAGCGCCAGAATGCAGTGCGCTCAGCAAAGAAACTGCTGAATGAGCAATTTTGTTGTTGCCATTTTTCGTGCTTCATCTGACATGCGCAGTAAAGGATTTCCAGCTCTAAACGCTTCCTTATACAAGGACTGAGTGCAACAGCGACTCTCTCCAAGTTAGCCAAGACATTAGCTTCGGTATTGCTTATTGTTCTTTATGAGTCCAACACAATGCGCTACATTTACTGGCGACAATCGAAAGTGACTGCCGCTTTGCGTTTGCGAATGCTTCTCTTATACGTGTGCAGTTTTTTCGTTTTCCTTATAGCTTTTACACGTACATACTTGTACATGGATATATGTGTGTGTATATTGTAGGTATTTGTTGCCACCACCTGTACATCGTTTGGCTTCGAAACGCTCATTGCGTTGCTGCTTATTGCGTTGGAAATCTTGTCATAGGTCAAAAATGCCATTAGTTGTATACAAAAAAACAACAACAACATGATACTCAATAAGAAATGTCTGGATTACAAAAACAATTTTGCAATTTAATGTACATATCGTTGCATATAGTCGGCAACATTTACCAATTCATTAATCATAAAATATTTAAAGAACCCAATGAGTTGGACATATCACAGGAGATCTAATAAACATGTGATATATGGATTTTATATGATTTGTTTGTATTTATAGTACTTACATATATGTATATACACTTTATCATTTGGTTGCACAATGTGCTCACAGTGTGTATGTAAAAAGAATTCTTAGTAAATCATTCGAAATTTGCAGGTTAAGTAAGGTTCAGCTGCCCTACATAGACCCATGTCCTTGACCATGCAAAATGGGGTTCCGTAATGTTAGAAGCTCATGGATGAATATTGCCAAGACAATGGGTGCTTTAAACGAACTTTAGCAAAGACTTTTTGTTAAGCTTTGAGATCCTATACAATTAAGTGAATAAGTTTGATCCATAAAATCTCCGTAATGATCAGATCAGATCAAAATGTTAGTGAAGATTTGAAACCTAATGCAAAACTTAATGGTGAAAAAATTATCAGTAAGAAGGAGAAGATAAGTAAGTTTCTGGGGCATAGCCAAAACTTGGTCATGGGGGTTTAAAAAAAAAAATTGGGCAAATTTAGTATTACATGTTTTTTAAGTACATTGCACCTTAAAAAAATCCAATATTAAGTTTTGCTATAAAGTTTGTAAAACTTTAACAAAAACATATCAATTGATGAACCAAGTTTATGGTGATGATTGTTTATCCCTTTTCAGAGTTCATGAGTGGTACTCGCGATTTACAAACGATTGTCAGGACATAAATGATCAACCACAGATTCCATCAAAACTTGGCGCTAATTCATCATGGATCAGCCAAAATCGCCTTGAAATTGGATTTAACCTTCGCTTTAACCCGAATTAGCCCAGTATTGCCATATGGCAACGCAGGATAGACATATTTTCAAACGATCATAACATACAAACGAATACAGATACCGTTACTTTGAAACACATTTTGAACGCAGAGTTGATCCTGCTTTCACTTAAAATCATTTGGGCAACAGTGCGTGTTTGTTTGTATAAAGTAGTGCAACGTAAAGTGAAGACATAATATTTGGTGCCAAAAAAAAGGGGTATGAAAAGGTAGGTAAATTTAGACCTACTTAAAATATATACTTATCATCGCGTAATGAAATGTATTTTATTTTAAGTGTTTGAAGAAGGGAGTAATGTCCCATAAGTGTGCTACTCTGAAAAAATACTTTTTGTGATATTTTTTTGAAGTTTTCTGTGCCTGTTGCCATATTTCAACAGGACATTCCGAGCGTCCTGTGGACGTATTAAAAAACTAATGATGCAGTTTTTTCATTTTGCATATAAGATTTTTTCCAAAAAAATCTTTTTGAAATTCGAAAAAAAATTGACGTGGGCTAATTCGGGTTAATATACCCACCCGGGTGATCTTTTTCATGATTAATGTTCAACATCTGCCAAAGTATTTATCCAATGTAGTTTTATTTCGACTTAATGAACAAATTCGAAAGTACATAGTTCTCAATAACATAAACAACAAAAATTGTATTGGAAATATTATTCATGTTTTTGTTATTTATGTTATTTTGTATACCAAACACCTACACGGTTGATCCCAGGCGCTTCCGCCACAACTTTGAATAAAACTGACAACATTTTGTTTACGTACCTCAGTATGTGTTCAATAAGCCCTTTGGAAAGAAATCTTCCAATATTTTTCATAGTCGCAAAATAAATCTTTAAAGTTAGACTTTTTTCTGAAAAACGGACTATCACGATTACAAAAATTTTTGGTAAGGCGAAAGTTAAGCATCTCAAAAACATGACATAATCGCATTTTAACTGAACACCTTGGCTATCGAAAGACGCCATCTCATCCATAGACAATTCTGTGGCCGTAAGGAATAACAGCCAAAGACGAGTTAGGACAAAATTGAGCTATTACCACCACTGCATTCGTCGTATTCAAATGTACTACTACACAAAATTCTATGGCTTTTGCTCATCAAATGAATGTTTTTCGCCCAAAAATCTGAATTGCTAAGGTTAAATCTAAAACTAAATTCAAAACTTAAAGTGCTCTCGTGAAAACTTCATAAAATCGACTTTGACTGTTATTCCTTACGCCCACAGAATTGTGACTGACTTTTTGACTAAAAGTCTTATTTTAACCATCAAACACTCCTCGTTTTCACCTGATGCGACATTGTGCGACTTTCACCTTATAAAAAAAACGTAGAAGCCATCCAAAAGGCTTGTAACGACATCCTGAAGGAAATTCCAGCCGACGATTTAAAACACTCTTAAACATGCTTTTTGATCATGGAAATAGCTGTAATGAGCCTGAAGGAAACTTAAAAAAAGATCATATCGGTTTCAATAACAAATTTTTTTATTATTCTTTTAAATGTTTAAAGGTGAAAAGATCTTCTTTGTGGGAACGTATATACATTGTGACCGAAAAGTTTCCGGAAATTCTCATTTAAAATTCGCGCGCTGTATATTTTTCGATATTTTAAGTTTCTGTCCTTAATTAGTCCTTAATTAGTATGCCAAAAATTAACGCGATCTGTCTGACAGTTTGTTTACGGCAGCTGTTGAAACCAGTTCACCTCAGTAGTGCGTTGCGATTTTGTTGAGAATTTTCTTCAAAATGAGTACCGTGAACAGGTCTCTTTGGACGTGCTTGATCGTGCCAATTCCGATCCAACTTTCATGGAACGCATCATAACTGGTGACGAGACATGGGTCTACGAGTACGACATGCAAACAAGCCAACAATCATCGGAATGGAGAGGAAAAGACGAGCCGAAACAGAAAAAACCACGCCAAAGTCGCTCGAAAATCAAGGTAATGCTGATTGTTTTCTTCGATATTCGTGGTGTGGTGCATCATGAATTCGTCCCTGAAGGACAAACAGTCGGTAAAGACTATTATTTGACTGTTTTAAGACGTTTGCGTGAAAATATCCGCCGTAAACGGCCTCAATTGTGGAAGGATAATTCATGGATTTTTCATGACGATAATGCTCCCTCGCACCGAGCCAACATTATCAACGATTTTAAGGCCAAACATTCAATAAATACCATCGAACAGCCACCGTATTCACCTGATCTTGCACCGTGTGACTTTTTCCTGTTTCCCAAACTCAAATTACCACTCAGAGGAACGCGTTTTGAATCCATAGAAGACGTAAAACAGAATTCGCAGAGGGAACTCAAAGCCATACCGGAAAGCGCCTATAAAAAATGTTTTGATGATTGGAAGAAACGTTTGCATATGTGTATCGCTTCTTGTGGAGCATATTTTGAAGGATATAAAATAAACATTGAAGAAGATTAAGAATTTTGCGTTTTATTTAAAATTTCCGGAAACTTTTCGGTCACAAGGTACCATGTATAGTAATTGAACATTTTTAGGCCTTGGGGGAGGTTCTGACACCCAAACCCCCTTGGCTACGCCTCAGGTAAGTTTGTATGTCATGCTTCAGGACCTTCTCCTGCTGAATAAGTAAGCGTCACTATCTCCCACCAATCTCCTCTACCTCTACAGAAATTTGTCCATTAAATAAGAATCAAACAAAGCATCAGACCTGATATCTTAGATTCGTTTATCAATATATATCTCCGAGTTCAGATCCAGTTAAATTCTCTCTAACCACCATACCAACCTTCACTACCAACTCAAATGCACACTTTTCATGCCCCAATTACCAGCAAAATCGCACTTCCCATCAACTTGACAACGTCCCACAACTGCCACACAGTCCATCTCCGTCACATGAAGTGACAAAATGGCACCGGAACTTTTATCATTTCATTAGCTCTAACGATAAATAATTTGAACTGCAGCAAAGTCACACAATGCTATTGATCCGCACTTATCGATTGCGCTGTACGCCGCAAATTGTGCATATTAGTTACTCCCTTTAATGCCCCAATCGGGGTCCATCAGTCTCGGTCTGAGCACAGCGCCGTAAATTTGCCACACACATTGGAATGCATTCGGCTGCGATGAAATACGGCCAAAAGCAAAAGTGAAATCTGCCATGAAACCCAACCAAACCAAGTCGAAGCGGCAAAAAATTCCTTAAATTGCTGGTCGAAAAGTTTCTAACCGCCACTTCTAAATTAGCGGAGAAATGTTAAAAATGCGGAAATAAATCCTAGCGCACTCGACGAGCTGAGGCGGTCGACAGTGACGGTGACGGTGACGGCACGAACGAAATGAATAACAACCGACTCGTTTAATGTACGGCAGCACGGAATCCCTCGAGCGTATCCACACGAGCCAATACCATTGTCTGTGCTGTGGTGGCGCCTAGTGTCTGTCTGTGTATGTGTGTGTGCGCGCTGAGAGGACACCATGAGGCAGCAATGCGAAGCGAAAATCTCCAGCCGTAGCTAAGTTAATAATGAAGTGGAAATCGGAAATCGCGCTGATTTATTGTCGACATTAAACAGCCAATTTTTTAACGTACGCGCTGATTGATTCGATAGAGCGGCAATTGGCGCGCAGATATCGGCGCGGCAGTGCAATAAATCGATATCGAGGTCAGTGGATAGTTTCGGCACATGGTTGGGTGCTTATGACAACCGCTTTAAAAATAAATACCCACGCCCATTTGCAGCACTCATTTTACCATTACGGCGCAACTGTCGAAAACACACAACACGCTTTCGCGCGCGCACACAAAGCGAACACAGCTGCACGGAAACTCCAGCAGCGATAATTACAGACGTTGAAAAGCAGCGAAGGCGAAAAGCCAACGCTGACGTCGAGAATGTGGCGGTGCGCTGTTTGCTGATTCTTATTACTGAATGCCCTGTGGCTCAAATTGCAGCGAGTGCGGCGTACCTTTGCCATCGTCCTGTACGGAGAGTTGATGGGAGTAACGTTAGTCATTTTACTTTTGTTCTTGAAGGGAGTTATTAAACGAGAAAAAAACAGGGCACCAGAGCCACAAATGCGAGTTGTGCTATTCGATGTGGCGCAGAGAAGTCTTCGCGTACTGAATCTCAAGAGTAGGTTTCTAACTCAAAGGACATCATCTTGTGGTCTCTAGAAGACACTGTTCCTACTGTCTATGTGGTAGTGACTATCTGCTCTCTGTCGGTCCAAAAATACCACCGGTCATCCTTCGATTGTTTTCTTATCTTTGACTCTTTTCGATCCATCCATCTTCTTTCCCTGTCTAAGACTGGACTGAACTGATTTGAGTTGGCTTTCTGAAACTTGTTGTCCGAAGCACTTTGTTTGGTCTGTAGAAGACACTGTTCCTACTGTCTATGTGGTAGTGACTGTTTGCTTTCTTTCGGTCCAAGATTTCCTTCTGTCATACTCAGTAAAACAGTTGTCAATCAAAGAATGTCTTCGATTTTTTCTTATCTTGAACTCTTTTCAATTCAGCTATCTTCTCTCCCTGTCCAAGAATGGACTGAACTGCTTGGAACTTGCTTTCTAAACCTTTTGTCCACTTTTTTCACATTCAATCTTCCATATATAAATTTTCAAAAAATTTTCCCATTCAGAAATCCTTAATTACTCAACTGCAGCTCTACTGTGACCAACTTTAAATAAACCTTCTGCCTATAGTTTCAAGTTTACGCTCCATTTGTGTGCAGAAATAAATTTGTCTGCAACGAAAAGGCAGACTGAACGGCAGACACGAGCATACTTGGCCCGTTCTGTGCATTGTACGCCTCCATGCACACAACATGCACTCCTCACGTCACATGGGAGCCGGAATCTCCAGCTGGCGCCTAAGTATTGATAAAATGTTACATGTGTTCCACGTCTGCTTGGCATCGCCTAAAACTTAAAATATGCTGATCGAAACGTCGGCTGCCATTAGATGACCGAAAAACGAAGCAAAAAAGTACAGGCAAGTTGATTGCATGCAGTCAACTATAAAATAAATGACTTACAAGCAACTTTAAGACTTGAGCGCTATGCAGCTGAGACAAAATTTGTGTAGGTGATTTTTTATGCAATGCAATTTTTTCCTCCACTTCGGCTGCGGCAAGAGGCCATTATGCAAAACAGACACAAATATTATGGGCGAAAACAAAATGGAGTATTTATGTATGGCGCTGGTAGAGTGCACTCGCCGATCGAATATGCTCGATGCTACAGCAATAAATTGAAGTTTTTCGATTTTAATTTGAGGTTTTCAAATGTTAAACAACATTTTTTTACCACAATTTTGTGGTTGGAAATGCAAAATTGTGTTTCTTTGAGTGTTCTTGGTGATCAATTTTGACAAAAATATATTTTGTACAGCAATTTAGAACGAACTTTTTGCAGACAAGGGTACTGCGTTTACTTATACTTATGTATAAAACTTCATAAGCGAATTAAAAGAGTGCAAATTTATAGACCTATTACATTAAAGAAAAAAAATTTTCACACCAGAAAAAATCCAAATGGGCGTGAAACTAGAGACCAAACATAGTAATGCTGAAAACTCAGTTTTCCATTTCTACATCCTTTGTCCTTTTAAAAGGACATCAAAATTTTCAATATGGCAATATGTATATCAAATGAAGGAGGAAAGGCTCAAAAATTTAAATAAAAATGATTTTTATCTATTTATAAAAAAAGGATATAAAAAAGATCCTTTGAAATTTTGAATCCTTTATATCCTTGAAAATTTATATAGAATTTTCTTGAAAATAAAGTATGTCAAAACACAAAATCTCCTTAATCACGTGTACTTAGTTCCTTATACTCAAATATTAGAAATATATAAGTGAGGTTAGGTTACATTGGACGGCCAAAGGCCGCGCATTGGCCAGTCAGATGGAGTCTTCATTGCTCTGAGAATGCCCCAATTTTATTGGCTAGGTGGTAGGTTACGTAGGGAAGGGTGTGTGCGGTAGGACCGCACTTCCACTCGGAGGCCTGAATGGCCCATTGTGAATCCCTTCTTATGGTGTTCTGGAGCCAACCAATAGTCTCAGTCAAGGGGAAACCAGTTCGAACTCTTAATGAAGGAGAGCAGATTCGAGATTTCGACTTTTGCCGCGCAAGCCAGGTCTGTTAGGAACCTGAAGGAGCCAGGCAGTGGCACAGGAAGTGTTGTATCGTTTCTACTTCTTCTTCATCTCCACAGCTACGGCAGACATCACCGGACGAGAGACGCCATTTTGTAAGCATAGATCCAATAGCGCAGTGTCCGGTGATGACTCCAACGAGCTGCCGAATGGAGGTACGACTCAGGGACAGTACGAATCGTGTTTTTGTCAAGGAGAGGGAGGGCCACAGTGTCCGACAGGTGCCACAATCGGTCCTGGTACGCTATGAAGACTCAATTTCCTTTTTGGTCAACCTGTGAATATACATGTACAGGGCAGATATCGGAGGAAACACAGAGGTATTCGCTTCGGTGGCATTTTGTTGGTAAACTTCAATCAATCGATGACAGAAAGTTGTGATACCTCTTTCAGTTTTATAAAAGACCCAAAGCTATACACAGATTTCTTATACAGGAATAAGGATAATCAAGAGTTATACACTAATTTTTTATACTCGAAATAGTATAGTATGTAAGGACCTTGTTATAGTCTGTAAGTATTGTTTTTCATAGACTGAATTAATAAATAAATAAATCAAATAAAGTTCAAAAGGATGAACGATAAGTTTTTATATGTAATGTTTTTGTTCTCAGAGTGAATTTGCAGGTTAAAGAGAGGTAAAGAGCTTCAGTTCAACAAATCCTAATATTTGTAGATCTTTAAAACAATCATTAATAATGTAAATCTTTGGAACCGAAATCAATTATACTTTATTGCAATTTTAATATAAAAATCTAATGCTTCATGGCATAATTTGAATATTTGAATTTTTATTATTTATTTGTATTATTTTAAATTTTTCTTAGTCTTAAAGAATAAAGCAATGTATTCATTATTGAAAGTTGAATTTAACTTTCAGCTCCTTTAATATTTTGCTAAAACAAACATTTGAAGTATTTAGTCAGACAAATTTAAACTCATTTTCAACTCAAGTCTGTCTCAAAGGTAAATTCATGCTACAGAGTTGCTACAGAGCCACACCATGTTTCTCTGCACTCACACACACACTTATACCATGTAAACATCTCTGACATTGTTGGCCCATTGTTTTCATCAAATTTAATTAAGCCGAAAATACGCAACTCAGCCAAAGGATGTGTTGAAATATCGCCCTAATTGAGCGGAATCATATTTTGTTTTGTGTTAATCTCATTTAATTTCGACTTTTCTTCAGGTCAAACGCAACTCGAAAGCCACAGCGCACAATGCCAAAAAACTTTGCTTTCATTTGGCTCTCCCTTTCCCTTTTTTTGTTATTTGCCTTAACGCCGCCAAACCGAAAAAACAAAGCGGCATAACCTCGAGCAAAGAAAGTGTTTGGTAGTGAGCGTCTTTCGTCGTGGCCAGCACGCAAACGCAACAACGAACCAGCCAGCCAGCCAACCAACAAACAATCAAACAAACAAGCACATGTTTGTTTTTGTTTACATTGTTTTGGCATTGTTGTTGAGTGTCGTGTTGTTGCTCTGCAAGAAATTCGTATAAAGCAAACCGCAATTTTGTTTGCCGAAATCGGCCCGCACAAAACCGTCGCCTTTTTGTCTGTCTGTCTGTCTGCCTGCTTGCCGCCAAATGTAGTTGTTGTTGTTGCTATTATTTGTTGCTATTTACGCCCAATGTTTGCATTCGCTTTGCTCGCTGCCACTGCCACTGTAACTGTTGTTGTTGCTGTTTATGATGGTGTTTCTGTTGGTTTTGATTGTGTTGGTATTTACGCTCGGTAAATTTGCCTTCGTAAAATTGTTGCGGTTTTGCATGTCATTAATAAAACGCAACGCAGCAGCAGAAACAACAACAACAATAACAACAGCTATACCAGCATCAGTCAAAGTATCAACTTGTCTTGTTTTGCTATGAAAATTAAATTTAAACACTCGCACGGCAACCGTCCGGCCATGATACACGCGACCCCCAGCGCCATCGCCAGCAGCCACTGCCGTCTGATAAGCAGGTCAGTCAGGGCCGTCGTCGCCAGTGGCGCTGCTCTTTTCGGCAAAGCACTGGTCTGCGTATTTACAGGCGTGCGGCACTTAAAACAGCTGCAAATACAACCTGCAGCATGTGTCGCCTTTCGGCCAAATCCTTTGCCTTAGTGCAGCTGCTGAAGCCTGGTGTGCATAATGAATGCATTAATCGCCACAAATGCAAAATAGTTCTCGGCCTTGCAGTGCACAGCCGAAATTGCAAACATATCAAATTTGATTAAATAATTTCGGTTATGCGTCAACGTCGACTAATTGGCTCCGGCTGCCATTTAAAATGTCTCAGCATGAAAGTTTCAATTTTGCTAATAATTTAATTACGTTAATTGAATTAGTAAAATTATTTCTCGCAATTAAGCTAACAAGATTTTCGTACACCTACCACAATTGAAAGCACAATTGGACAAAGTGTCACTGGCGAAATCCGAAAGGTGTGCAAACCGCAGTGACGTGCGCTGCAATGTAACTAGTTTCTAATTTCTGCGGTTTATTTTATGTTATCTGATTCTAAATTAAATCATGTTCGGCTTGAAACAGCTTGCAAAGACTTTTACTACATTTGGAATTAATATTACTCATACGCCCCATGAGACGATAAGTTCTAGTTAAGTTTTTTTAATATTCATAGTTCAGTTTATGTTGTATAGATCTAAATTAAATCATTTCATGCTTCTTGAAGTTGATCGCGAAGAATTGTAATTCATTTCGAACTACGGTTACTCATACGCCCCATTCAACATAACCTTTTACAATATGTAAGGGAGAGGGCTGGGTTGTGAACCAGGCTGGGGTGTGAACCATTGCCGTTTTTTCTTTCCCTAATTGACATATCGCCAATCTTTCAACTGTCAATTTTGTCTTATGATATGACTCTGCTTTTGTGGTTACACCGAAGTACAAACACGTATTGCTTGTGGCAGCAATCGAGTTTGAAAGACATCGTGTTTGAAAATCGACTGCGAAAACTTGTTGGCTTTTTTTTAAAGTGCTATCTTAGTGACTGAGCTTATTGCAAAAAGGTCAGTGTAATACATGTTTATTTAGTGTTTTGATTCTATTTTACGATGCAATATTTGTTTATGTCGAATTATGATTGGAAGTGTCGTTTATTTTAAAGTTTCCAAAATGGCATCGTGGTTGGGCTGTGAACCACTGAGGTGGCTGGGTTATGAACCACCTGTTTTTCGTACTACATTTGTTCTAACACTGTCAAATATGGACGGATATATTAAAATAAAGTCATTTTATATAATTTAACTCGATTTCGTTGTGTTCACTTGAAGTGAGCCAATACGAGAACACGTTCGTATTTCACATCCAAACATTCCGACACAGATTAGGATGAAAATTTAAAAAATTGAGCAGTTTCATTCATTGCGATTTTTTGGCCTAAGAGGCGTCATTATAACTTTTTTTCACCTCTTGAGGCTTCCTGATTAAATAAATTCTCAATGTACTTAAAAATTATGGGTGTTTTCTTCGTATTTTCTGACTTTAATAGGGATTTTCCAGATGGTTCACAACCCAGCCACTTTTTTGAAAAAGCGAAAAATCACGTTCTTAGAAAATTGGACGTAGAGAGTTAAATTTCAATCAAAAGGGTAATCTGTCTTCATAACAAAGTTGCGTTATATATTCACCTTTCCAACGGTATCTTCGATTTTTCGATATCTTTATTCTGAGAAAAGTTAGAGCCGAAAAACAAAACCCGGTTCACACCCCAGCCCTCTCCCTTACAAAAACTTTTTCTTTTTAAACTCTTTTAATTATCGTAATTCATTTAGTGTAATCTTATTCAAAACTAAATCATTGCATGTTTCTTGGAACAGCTTTCAAAGACTATAATTCAATTTATATTAAAGTTACTCATACGCCCTACTAGACATTAATTTGTGTTTTACAACAGAATTTGTTCAACCCTCTTTATTTGTTTAGTTTCTTTTTTTTGGTTTTTTGATTCTATCAGGTGTACAACTTTGCTTCCGCCGTTTTTTTTTCCAAAATTAAAAGCTTTATTGCGAAAAAGTGCTTACAGATGTATTATTCAAAGTATTGTCCGTCGCTAGCGACAACTTTCTCCCATCTTTCCGGCAATTTTCGGATCCCGGCTCGAAAAAAGGAGTCCTCTTTTGACGCTATCCATGAAGCAATCCATTTTTCTAATTCTTCGAAGGATTGAAAATGTTGATCTGCCAGGCCGTGTGCCATCGAACGGAATAGGTGGAAGTCAGAAGGGGCGACATCTGGGGAATACGGCGGGTGGGGCAAGACTTCCCATTTCAGCGTTTCCAGGTACTTTTTGACCACTTTTGCGACGTGAGGCCGAGCATTGTCGTGTTGGAGGATGACTTTGTCATGTCGAAATCACCACTCCCGACACGTTCTTTCACTCAGAGCAGCATCACCGTAAGTTTCTGAGAGCATTCGATGCGCTTCAGCTGCATTTTTTTTCGAATTGTAACAGAAAAGTAAAACTTCCCGCAAATGGCGAGAATTGGGCACATAAACGGACATTTTCGAGCGTGAATAATACGAAAACAAGAACAACTGTCACTGAAACGGCGATGACAATTCGTTAGGCACTGTCCACACTCACTTTAAAGGCATTACCATCTATGTATTTCAACCAGCCTCAGACGGTACAGCCACCTATCGGAAAACGGCGGAAGCAAAGGTGTACACCTGATAAATAAAATCATTTCCTGCGTTTTGCAGCAGTTTTCAAAAATTATTAATACATTTTGAATTCATGTTACTCATACGCCCCATTCATCATAAAACTTTTGAATTAATGTTACTCATACGCCTGAGTACCATTGCTACATATTCAATGTAATATTAAATTTTTCGATAGAAACCTAAGTTTTAACTGTTCCTAAGCAAATTGAAAACACAAATATTCCACATTTTCGTTACGCGTTTTCAAAACATTTCAAGTCACGTCATGCGGACATTTATTTACATGTCTCTCTTTTGCATCTCTGCGCCCATTAACCATTGTTGCTTTACTTCCAGTATGCATTTGCACAAATATTATTTCAACTTTCACATAAAAAAACAACAGGAAAGAAAAACAATAGTCAAGTAGTCATTTTGCTTTGTGTTTTTGTATTTGAGTTGCTATTTGAGTACGGATGCTTGACCCTGTGCTGCTAAGTCGTCTTGAAAAATTAGGTCAATGGCTGCTTGAAGACAAAGCAACACAGCAACTCAGGCCAACAACTGAGTAAGAAGCAAATATCAATAAACTTGCACAAGTAGTGCTTTGTCCTTAGAAAAACAAAACAAAAAAACAAATTGGCCAAGAAAGCAGAAAGAGCAAATATTCAGTGCAATAAAAATTAAAAAAAAAACAACCAATTGCTGCTAAACTATGAGTGAGCGTACTAAGACAAAGAAAGAGGAAATATTCAGTGCAATAAAAATTAAAAAAACAACAAATTGTTGGTAAACTATGAGGGAGCTCATTTGCTAATTTGGCAAAGCGAAGATTCTATATGAAAAATTTTGACGAAAACTGGATTGGTTCTAGCTAATTGAAGGCTTGTATATGGATGGATGGATGGATGGATCTATATAATGTGTGTTGATATATAATAACTTTGAGCATGAAGCAAAAGTTCAAACCATCGAAACTCAAACCAACTGTCCATGGAAACTAATCAATTTGGTAAAACATTTCTAGCACACCGAGACCCCAAACGGATAGCTGAGTCGTATAAAAATTATTGTTTTATACATAAAATACAAACAAGTATGAAAGAAACCGCAATAAATTCTATTTCATTAGCCATGAATTGAGATCCTCTTGTTCCTAAGTAGAGGAGCAACTGGCATGCATCTGTGACTTTTTATATGCGAACGCATTCCAAGCTGCCTCTGATTACAGCAACACGTCTCTGGGATGCTCTGGTGTCAGACAGCGGAATGTGATCTCGTTCAGGCATCTCTTGGTAACAAAAACAGAGCCATGAGTTCTTGCGCTCATTAACTTAAATACTCTCTCTCTCTCTAACTGAATAGTCTTACGAATGCTTTTCCCTTCCACATTTCAAACAACTTATTTTTTTTAACATTGATTAACACATTAGTAGCACAAATCTCACTTGTGATAACCTCAAAACTTTTTCACCCTCCTCACAAAGCGTTGACTCGGAAAACCTTTAAAAGTGTATCGAACAAAATCCGCTTGAATCGCTTATGTGGTACTTCAGTGTAAGGTCAGCGATAATATTGTGGCTCATACCGAGCTCACCGGATTCGATGCATTCAATGTTTTAAATAAAATTTCACAGGGTGTGAATACGCTCAACCACTCACATACACACACACACACATAATCTGTCCATGCGACAAGTAAGTACATGCATGTATGTAGTTGTTGTTGTTGTATGCATGTAAGAATATGCATTTCATTGTTGTAACTCGTAAAATTGGCCCATTGTGTCCGAGCGCAAAAAAGCGACCGCCCGCCCCCAGTCCGCAGCGCCAAAACACACAAACCCGCTTGTGAATCATTTTAATTCCTTTGACTTTGTCACAAAATAATGAAATAAAAACCACGTAAACCAGCCAGCCAGCCAGCCAGTTAGCTGGAGCGTTGCGCCACAGCTCATGGTCGCAGCGCATAGTACGGCAGCGGGCGGGCGGGCGCCTCGTAAGCAGTAAGCGGTATGGGGTGGCGTAAGGAATAAGGCCAATGTGTGTGTGTGTGTGTGTGTGTTTGTTTGTTTTTGCAGGCGTTCGCAATAATTTGGTATTTACTCACCCATAAAACAAAACCGAACACGAAGCCGAGCCAGCGACTGAGTGCGGGGTGAGCGACAGGGCGCCGTGGAGACAGAGAATCATTTTGTTTGTTTGTTGTTGTTGTTGTTATTGTTGTTCTTTTTTCCCACAGTATGTGTGTGTGTGTGTGATTTTTTTGGGGGGGGTTTTGTTTTACTGGTTCGACTTTTTTGCCGAGCGGTTTTATGTCATGCAGCTGCCACATGCATTGCTTTAATTCCAATGGCACACACACACACACACATAAAAGTAAAAACGCACGCTTACAGTATAGACAATAAGTGAATATGCATGCCACTCACACACACACACACACATGCATTCAATATATTACATGCTGACATACATACATACATTTGTTCACATTCTGTGCGCTGGTGAGCGCGCCGGCATCTTCCCAGCCCCCTCGCCCAGCCGCAGCATTCAGCAGGGGGCCCAGGGAGCGCAGACGATGGAGCTGGATTTTCTATTCTTTAACACGTCGCCTTTGCCGAGGACGCATCGCACACTGATGCACCGCCAACAGCAGCAACAAAAACACCAAGTATTGCAGTAACTTCACACACAAACACACACATTGACAAAGGCGGGCGTACAACAAAATGTGGCATTGTTTGCCGCAGAATGCCTCATAAATTTGTAGCACCCATTCCATTGTTTTCGTTTGACATCATTTTTAGTTTTCGGTGTATGGTGATGAATGGAATGCAAAGTTGTTGCTTTTGTTGTTGCTATTGTTGTTATATGATAGTTATTGTTTTTGGTGCTTTTGTGCCTTTTCAATGTGTATGGTTTGGAGGTTTTCGCAGCATTAAATGAGGTTTTTGCGCCCATCAAACGGCAGCAACGGTGACGACTGCGCAGTCTGCGGTGTCTGTCTTGAACAGCAAACGCACAGCCACGGCCACCCGCCACACGCCACTCTCCGCGTGATTTAATCCTTAATTTTACACCGTTGACTGTTAAATGTGAAACATTCATTTATGCAAAATGCCGAATTGCCGAACAACGACTGAATGCTGCTCAAATTTGATTCTCAGCCAAATTGGTTCGTCTGTTATTGTCCCGTCAAATTACAACGCCAGCCAACACAGCACGCAGCGTGCAACATTGAACGACACACGACAACGGCAACGACGACAGCGACAGTGACGCCTACGTGCGCGCTTTTGGCCCTTCGGCCGCAATTACACGCGCACATCCGCGCCGCCGTCCATGTGCAGTTTTTCGCAATTGTTTTAAAGCAATTAATTGTTAAAGTGTTCCGCATGTGGCGAAATGCCATGTCGGCTGCCAGCCGCATTACGTCAACGTGTGTGCGGCATGCTGCACATGAAATTTTGAAAAAAAAAATAAAATCTTTACATGCAGGTAAAATGTTGAGAAGCGGCAACGCTGACAATTGACAGGACACTACAGAACCATTCGTTCAAGTCATTCAACGGCTTTCTGCGGAGATACTAACAAGATTGAGCCAGAGTTTTTGGAAAGCTGGAGAGTTCTACTAGAAAAAAGTGGTACAAACTAAAGGCGAAATCTCTTCTGGTGTAGGACCCACGCTCGAGAAAAACGGTGAGACATTGTCAATCAGGCTGATTCTTTTGATTCCGATTTTTTTATTTTTCGTCAGTAAAGCAACCTGATTGACCACATTTGGGATAGCTGCAGAGCTTCATTACCAATAAGTGAAAAATTTAAGGCAGCTATCATTTGTGGTTTAGGAACCATGCTCGAGAGAAATGCTGATTCATGGGTATACCAAGCAATCTCATAAAATGCTGATCAGTGCATACTTTGGTCAATTTTCTGAGGTTATCGTTAAGGTATCAGGCAGATCGACCCTTCTCTGGAAAGCTGAAGAGTTCTACTATTAAATTAGTGAAGCTTTAAGGCAGCCATCATTTCTGGTTTAGGAACCATGCTCGAGAGAAATGCTGATTCATGGGTATCCCAAGCAATCTAAAATGCTGATCAGTGCATACTTTGGGGTCGATTTTCTGAGGTTTTCGTTGAGGTATCAGGCGGATCAACCCCTTTCTGAAAAGCTGAAGAGTTCTACTATAAAACAAATGAAGCTTTAAGGCAGCTATCTTCTTTGGTTTAAAAACCATGCTCGAAAGAAATGCTGATTCATGGGTATACCAAGCAATCTCATAAAATGCTGATCAGTGCATACTTTGGGGTCGATTTTCTGAGGTTTTCGTTAAGGTATCAGGCAGATCGACCCCTTTCTGGAAAGCTGAAGAGTTCTACTATAAATTTAGTGAAGCTTTAAGGCAGCCATCATTTCTGGTTTAGGAACCATGCTCGAGAGAAATGCTGATTCATGGGTATCCCAAGCAATTTCATAAAATGCTGATCAGTGCATACTTTGGTCAATTTTCTGAGGTTATCGTTAAGGTATCAGGCAGATCGACCCTTCTCTGGAAAGCTGAAGAGTTCTTCTATGAAACTAGTGAAGCTTAAGGCAGCTATCTTCTTTGGTTTAAAAACCATGCTCGAAAGAAATGCTGATTCATGGGTATACCAAGCAATCTCATAAAATGCTGATCAGTGCATACTTTGGGGTCGATTTTCTGAAGTTCTTGTCGAGGTAGCAGTCAGCTCGACCCCTTTCTGGAAAGCTGAAGAGTTCTACTATAAAACTAGTGAAGTTTAAAGGCAGTTATCTCTTCAGGTTTGGAACCACGCTCGAGAGAAATGCTGATTCATGGGTATCCCAAGCAATCTCATAAAATGCTGATCAGTGCATACTTTGGTCAATTTTCTGAGGTTATCGTTAAGGTATCAGGCAGATCGACCCTTCTCTGGAAAGCTGAAAAAACTAGTATGAAACTAGTGAAGCTTAAGGCAGCTATCTCTTCAGGTTTAGGAACCACGCTCGAGAGAAATGCTGATACGTAGATATATCAAACAAGCTGATATAAACGCTGATGAGTGCATATTTTTGTCGATTTTCTGAAGTTCTTGTCGAGGTAGCAGTCAGCTCGACCCCTTTTTGGAATGCTGGAGAGTTCTTCTGGAAAAAATAGTGCAAATTGAAGGCAGCTATCTCTTTTTATTTACGAATCACATTCGAGAGTAATGCTGAGCATATGTACCGGTCGGAATGATTGAAACACAAACATGCCCACATATACATGCGAAATCAACTCAACTCCCCATCGCAACTGTACAGCCCGGTGCGTGTGTGTATGTGTGTGCATGTGTGTGTATACAAATTTCCGTATATGTAATAACGCTGCAAGTTTACGTTGCAGCATTGTGGCGCTGAAATTACGCGTAAGTGTAATTATGCTCATAATGGAGTTGCCGTAGACTTCCTGCCTTGCGTCGAAGTCGAAACAAAAACAACAACCCCTATGAAATGCCTCTTATGTCAGCTCGAAAATAAGATTGACGTACACAATATAATCGACTAAGAAAGAACTTTTTCAAGTATGTAAAATGTTAAATTGCTGCAAAGAAAATGCAATTAAGTGAAGGTCATTGGGATTGAAGTGCAAACGCACAGAAATTATTATTTTTCTTAATGATGCCACAGTGAAAATTTCAGAGAACACTTGAACGATTAAGGACTTTTGCTGTTATACTCGTAAGTAATTGAATTTTTGTATATTTCATGATTTAAATTTTATTTCTCAGAATGTTGGTTTTAATTAATTTAATATTTGAATAATTTCAAGGAACACTTGAGCGAATAAGGAAGGACTTTTTCAGCTATAAGTACCTAGTTTTTTCAATTTTTTTATATTTTATGATTTAAATTTTATTTCTCAGAACATTGTTTTATTTTTGTTCAATATTTAATTGGTTCATAATATTTTATTATATTAGTTTATTTCTTATTAGATATTATCTATTAAATTGTACTAAATGTTATTATTTGTATCACTCTCTGAATTTTAGTTAAAGCAAAATATTTGTTTAGATTTCTATGTAAATATGACACACCTCCAAAACAAATATAAAAACGAAATATGCCGCTGCCAAACGCAGACTTGTGCGCACTTCTTTGATTGATTTGGGCATAAATTGAATGCAAACTAAGCAAACGATAAGCTCACACATCACAGACGTAAAGAGCCGCAGGCCAAAAGAAGAATACAGTAGCCCAAACAACTACAATAAAAACAACAGTAAATCGTGTGTACAGTGACCGCATAAAGGACCCACGCACACTATTGTTATTGCTATTATTATTATTTGTTGTTGTTATTTTTTTTAAGTGCGACTGCCTTCATAACTTGGCGCTACAGGCACAATAACTTTTATTATGCTTTTCCTTTTGTCGATTTTGCATAGCGTCAGGCGAAAAGGTACAACATACGAATACACTCACACCGCAGGTCGTGTGTGTATGTGTGTGTGTGAGTGTGGGTCTGTGCGAATACGTTGCGCAGGTAGCAGAAATAGTGATAATGAGATTTTTTCCTGTCTACTAAATCATTGCTAAATTGCAAGGGATGCCCCGGCCGCACCGGAAGCCGGCCGCTTTGTTATTGCAATTGAGATTTATTGGCTCAACTCTTCTGTTTCATTTTGTATTTGGCCGCACGTGGCCGCTTAATGCCACATTCGTAGCAGAAAGGAAATGAATTATTTTCCAATAGAAAGAATTCAAGGTATACTTCGAGGCGCATAACATAAATTGGAAAATACATTTATTAAATATGTTGTGCAATAAGAAATTTCATTCTTAAAGCAGTTTTAAATTATAAAAACAAAATTGCTAAAGAATTTTCTTGTAATTCCTAATGACGGACTCACCCGTTGTTCGACACGCTGCCAGTGGTTTGACGTTCAATTGCTGCCAACACCCGCAGATAGCAAAACAAAAATTTTTCACCCCTCCACGGCAGCCAGCAAAGCATTCATAATTTCGAAATGTACACAAACTAACTGCACAAAAATTTAACTTACAGGGCGATCCAACCGCGTTCGCTTCGGTGTGGCAAAGGGCGCTGGAGGGAGAGTGCCGAAGGGCGCGCTAGACAAGCGGAAATTTTTAATGCCATACAAAAGCAGCCATCGGCTCAACTGCGCCACCGAGTGGTTGCCATGACTGCTTTGGTTGGCATAATGGTGCATGTTGTTGTTGTTTCAAGTTGCAGTTAAGAGCAACAAGAAACCAGAATTTATCACATTTTCATAACAACCCCTCAACTTGTTGTAACATGAAACGGAAAGCATTTTGCAGGCGAACTAAGGCAAAAGCTAATCGCAGCAGCGTGCGCAGTTAGCACCAGACGGCACCGTTCGAGGGCGAAAGCGAGGACGAGGCACGAGGGTCGTGTAGTGTTGTGTGTGTGTGTGTGTGTGTGTGTGTGTAGTGAGGTAAAACTGCGAGTAAGTAATCTAAGCACTTGAAGGTAAATGCACTGTACACGTCCAAGTGTACCTATGCGTTCAAACCAACACACACACACACACTCATTCTCAAGATCTAAGTGCTAGTGCGATGGTATTCCTGAGTGCATTCAATTTAAAAGCCATTTCAGCCAAAACCAACGTTCTTAATGAGTGATATAAATACAGCATAACTTTAGTTAATAGGATTTTAAGTTCCCAAAGTTTTGACTAAACTGAATTTTGTGTGCAATTTCATAATTTTCATAAACTTGAAAATTTATAGCCAACTTAAATCGTTTCTTGCGTCAACTATTGCTGTAGCCGTGGAGGAAAGTTTGGCCAATTTGAAGGAGAATTTTCAGCGGTAGTTGCAAGCAGCTTTAATGCTTTTAAATAAAAAAAAAACTCTTCTATGCGGCTTAACTGAAAGTTAGCTGAATTTTAAGGCAATTTCAATGGAATCAGGTTCAAAAAAGTGTGTTGAATTTTTAAATAAGAATAGAATATATGCAGTTAAGCAATGATTTTTACCCTCTTAGAGTTCTTAAATGTCTAAACCATTCCTCTGAGCATCTTTTTTGTTACACTTCAAGTGCAATCCTATGCAAAAATAATCGCATTGCACAAATCACAACTTGATTGACTCATAAAAGTTATATTACTATCACTGTTCGACCAAACCCTAAACATTTCTCCATCGAAAACCCACGCATTACCCACTCACACATTCGCCGTAGTCTCTCGCTAAGGTAAAAGCAAACACTATGTGTTCATTATTCCGCCTACAAACCAACCTACTACCAACACTTGTGACCAACAACAGCGAGTTTAAGCCGCAATCAACTCAATTAAAAGTTCATATTAAATTTAACCGAAAATGCATTTATAAAAAATGTACAACAATTTGTAGTTTGCTTAAAACTAACAATTCTTATTTCCTGCAATTACCAGCAGCGCGCCAGCCATCGCTATGTCGAACGAAAATTTCCCACAAAAGTGAAAACTGCGCTTAATGAGCAAATGCTCATTAACTAATCGCGAGTTTTGCCGCATTGTACGTAGTTGTGGGAATTTTTTGCCGCTGCCGTAAATTGAGGTTTTACAGCGCCGCACGCATAGATAACATGAAATTTCAATTTAAGTTTCTAAATGTGCGGAATGTGCACGGCAAAAAACTTTTAATTATTCAACGCTAAAAGAACCGTTGAAGTATTTTTTCGCTGTATTTTATTATTATTTTTTTGTTGGTTTGTATGGCTGCTGCCGCTAACTCGCACGGCGCTGTATACAATTTAAATATTTAGAATGCTGCACGTAGCTAACAGAAAACCACAACACGCCGCCAGTGTAGCTATGTATGTGTGTGCGTACGTTGAGTGCAGAGTGCAGAATGTATCTGCAACTTGCATCATATTTAAACCAAAATATCGTGAGAATTTCAACATTCGCGTTCCATTAGCGGCACATCTATGCATCTGTCGAGAGGCGACGGGGCGCGACGGCGGTCGCCGCTACTTATGTTTGGCAAGGTTCATTTGCACTCACATAAAAACACACACACATACACGCGCGCGCGCACACACGGGTTGCTGCATGCATTTATGCGCTTCTATAACTAAATATAACATT
Source organism: Melieria omissa (assembly GCA_963971225.1). Taxonomy (NCBI): domain Eukaryota; kingdom Metazoa; phylum Arthropoda; class Insecta; order Diptera; family Ulidiidae; genus Melieria; species Melieria omissa. The sequence continues at coordinate 113,774,027 of OZ020267.1, forward strand.
ACAATATTGAGTAGTGGCGGCGGCGGTGTCGGCAGGATGAAGTGAATGAAGCGCACCACTCAGACTGCTGCTGCATTATTTAAGCTGCAATCGCTGGCAACATATGTGCCCCGGATGTTGCCACCGGCAGCGCTGCAGCCGTTGCCGTAGCGGCCGCCACCGCCGCAACCAGTCGCCGCCAGTGCCGCCGAACTGTTGATGTGTGGCACATTATCCGCTCCATGGAGCGTGGATATGATATGATAATGTTATTATGCAGCGACAGCCTTAGCCATCACTACATCACTACAGTACAATCTATTTAATAGGCTTCTTCTTCACACACACACACACACACATACACGCGCGCGCACTAGCAGCCAAACACATTCAAACACTCAATGACTCATGTATGTAGCTGCACTAATGCACACAGTTGCACGTGCTGACACACACACACACATATTTGTAAGTGCATGTGTTCGCTTGTATGTATGTACTGTTGCTTGTATGCTGATATTTGTGCTGCGCTCCATATACTCGCAGCCGGCACATGACTGCATTAATTTTACACTAAGCAGCGACCGCGCGCGACTGCTGGTTCAATTCAATTTTGCTTTTTCCGCATAACGTTTGTTCTTATTCTCATTATTATTATTTTTGAACAAATAATGCAACAACAACAAACACATAATACAAACATATGCATAAACACGAACATGCATTGACTCAGCAGGTGTCTAGACTTTTTCTCAAAACCTCCCAAAGACTGCGCTCGACGGCATTGAGTATTGTTGTTGCTGATTGTCTTTGGAAAAAAATTTATTAAAAGCAAAAATGTTTGTCCTAAACTTGCTTATGCAATGAAATGATTTTAAAGGTCCTTGTACACTAGGAAACATTTCACATGGAAACAAGCTATTGGAAACACATCGGAAACATAAAAGTTTCTTGTTGTGCGGAAATATGTTTTCAGTACCTTGTACACTAGAAATGAAAATCGTCGGAAACACGTTGCCGGAAACAATTTGAAATGTTTCCAAGTTCTTCCCCTACGATGTTTCCGATGTTTCCAACCTGGTATGTTTCTGGTCTTTGTACACTACGTCATTGTACAATGTTATTGGAAACATGTAGTGCTTGATTTCAACGTTTGAAATTTGTTATTGTATGTCGGTGCGTGAAAAAATATTGGTAAATACCTAAAGAAAAATTAAAAATACGGAAATAAACAAATTATTTTCAGCAGTATAACAGTATATGTTATGCTCTGTGTGGTGGACAAGACCTTGAATTCAACATCGTGACGCTGAAGGATTATGCGCCAAATGCGTCGAAAGTCGAGTGAGAGCTTCAATCGAGTTAATAACACTGGACAACAGCATGTCTGTTGCATAAAGATTTTTACATGAGTCGGAATCGTTTTTCCACGCTGTTTTCAAAACCATATTCCGTTTGTATGTAACAGCTCTAGTTTTCGTAAAAAATTGGCATGCCATTTTTTCGAATTTTCCTCGACTTTTTTCTCGTTTTCAACTGTAATTTCTGAACCAATAATCCTATCGACATGATTTTTATATCATTACACTTACAGCATCTTACGCCTTCTTTTCTGACATTAATCAATTTTATGCGTTCCAAATTGGCGTGATAATAAGGTAGGAAAATATAGAATTTCAAGGCGATTCTTCTGATGGCGAAAATTGTACAGATGCTTCATAAATCAAGTTACGAAGTGTATAAATATCTTAAGAAACATTATGCAATACATCTGAGGCAGCATTTTTGGCGGAATACTCATTAGCATCGAAATAATACCAAAAATGTGCTTATGCCAATTTCAACCCTTTTCAGCGATTTGTAAATGATTTACTTAAAAACAAAGGCCTTCAAAATATGCAAAGTTTTTGTTTTTATTTGCCACCACTTGCCAAACCAAAAGCTTATTTCCGCATGTCTTGTGGTCATGGCTGGAAACGTCCCAAAGGCAACGGTGTTTTTCCACGGCAGAAATAAGTTCGGATTGGCATCCATTGCTCCAATAAAATACTTCGCTCTGTGGTCGTTGACTCTCGCTGAGGTCGGGGACAATTTCCATATCAAAAATGTCTACTGCCGACATGGTGCGTTGCGAAATTGAAAAATTGTTCTATAGCTCTCAAAACGAAATTTTCGGGAAACTTGAAATGTTTCCTATGAGTGTTTCCATTGACACCGGAAACACGGAAACATACGGAAACTTGAGAAACTGTTTCCCTCATGATGTTTTCAAGTATTGTACACTATGTGGAAACATTTCAAAATTTCGTTGCCCAGAAACAAGGAAACAATGCCGGAAACTGTTTCCATTTTCACAGAAACAAGTTTTCATGACCTTATACACTAGGGAAACGTGTTTCTTGCCTGTTTCCGACATGTTTCCTTGTGAAATGTTTCCTAGTGTACAAGCACCTTAACGGGCTTCAACCAGTTTCACAAAGCAGTCAGCCGAGAAGTATGCTTTGAGAAAGAGAGTAGAGTTTAATCTGCTAAGTACTCAGCGAGTGTTCAAGGCACTTATGCTTTAAATGCTGCCTTACCACTCAAATCTGAGTCTTTTTGCTTCCTCTGGTAAGTTTCACCAGATAAATTTCTTCAAAGTTGGTTTTTGCTGCCCCTGCGAAGCTTAACCAGACAAATCTGACTCTAGAGAGTTGGTTCTTTACTTCTTCTGATAAGCTTTACGAGTCAAATCCAGGTTTTTCCACACCTCATAACATATATTTCTTCTTGTGCACTAAACTTGATCTTTACTTCACTGGACACTCAAGTGATATGAGGCCAAGTTCTAGAGAGATCAAAAGCTTGCGACACGGTGCCCTCAAAAGGCTGTGACTGAACTAAAACTCTTTTAACTCCTTTCAACGAAACTCACCTATGCTATGTTCCAGGTCTTAGGAAAATTCAGGGTAACTGTAGGGCAGCTGTTCTTAAAAAAAAGCTCTTCAAACGTGTAAGCTTAAACAAGTCCTTAAAGCATAGTAACTCCAGATATCAAGGAATTCATTTTAATTTTTTTACACGCCAATTCTGTTTGACTCTGAGCCTCCGTCATCAAAAAGACAAACTAGAAACGGACCAGCTGAGGACCATAAACGGGTAATTGTCTAATAGGAACACACGCACCAAGTTTGGTACAATTTTCTGTAGATTATTGCCAGATTCGCATAAATGAAGAAGTGGAGGAAACATATAATACAATATTAACATAATATTTCATCTAAGTCAGAGTATGGAACTCAGTTCCTGAAGTTACAATGGCTGTGCTAAACAGAAATGACTATGGGCCAAAAGTTTATGAGTATTTCACAGCGCTCTGATTATAGAGGATCAATGATGCTGGAAGGAAGGCAAGGCGCGTCTTCTTCTAATAAAATAAAATAAAATAAAATAAAATAAAATAAAATAAAATAAAATAAAATAAAATAAAATAAAATAAAATAAAATAAAATAAAATAAAATAAAATAAAATAAAATAAAATAAAATAAAATAAAATAAAATAAAATAAAATAAAATAAAATAAAATAAAATAAAATAAAATAAAATAAAATACAATAAAATAAAATAAAATTAAATAAAATAAAATAAAATAAAATAAAATAAAATAAAATAAAATAAAATAAAATAAAATAAAATAAAATAAAATAAAATAAAATAAAATAAAATAAAATAAAATAAAATAAAATAAAATAAAATAAAATAAAATAAAATAAAATAAAATAAAATAAAGTAAAATAAAATAAAATTAAATTAAATAAAATAAAATGAAATAAAATAAAATAAAATAAAATAAAATATAATAAAATAAAATACAATAAAATAAAATAAAATAAAATAAAATAAAATAAAATAAAATAAAATAAAATAAAATAACATAAAATAAAAATGTACAGGGTTTTCCAACAAGAGGTGTTATTTTGGTATTCAAAGAAAAATGTCATTTTTTGAGATAAATGATCGAATGGCCACCACGACCACGCTTACAGGACCATATCCTTTTCATGAAATTTTCCATAACCAAATCGCAAAGTGGCTGCCCTATGTCGTCGATAGCCTCACGAATTCTATCTTTGAGGTCTTGAATTGACGCTGGGCTGTTGGCGTACACCTTATCTTTCACGTGGCCCCAAAGGAAGAAGTCGCAAGGTGTTAAATAATCACAAGCTCTGGGTGGCCAATTGTGATCACCTCTTCCAAAGATAACACGGTCCGGAAACTTTTCCCGTAAAAGAGCAATGGTTTCGTTGCTTCTGTGGCACGTAGCGCCGTCTTGTTGAAAGTAAACGTTGTCCAGATCATCCATCTGGACCATCCAACTCGGACCATAAAAAATCATAATCATCTCTCGATAGCGCAATCCATTCACCGTAACTGTTGATCCAACCTCATTTTCGAAAAAATAAGGTCCAATGACCCCGCCGGACCATACTCATCAGTCAAGATGATTTTTCGATGGAATTCCGGATCATTTTCATGCGTTTCAAGGACCCAATCAGCAAAGACACAACGTTGTTGATAATCGGTCGGCTTGAGTTCTTGTGTTAACTGAACTTTATAAGCCTTAAGACCAAAGTCTTTATGCAAAATACGGTGTAATGACGTTTTTGGAATGCCCAATTCCAAAGAACGACGAGGATTCGACAAACCTGGGTTTTCTTCAACACTTTGGGCTACAGCAGCAATATTCTCAGTTGTTCTTGAGCGACGTGCACGGGTTTTATTCTTCACATCACTTGTCCCAACAGCTCGAATTTTTCCATCAATTTCTGTATTGAGGTCCGACAAGGTGCTGCACGACGACCCAAAAATGCTTTAGTTTTGCGAACTGTGACTGCAAGATTTTCACCATTTTTGTAGTGAATTTTAATAATTTAAATGCCTTGTTGAAGCGTGTATATTTCCATTTTTAGTAATGGCGTAGTTTCTACTTGTCAAATGTCAAAGAATAAAAGCTTCAAAAGTGACAGCTACCGAAATACCGGGTGATTCAAAATAACACCTGTTGTTGGAAAACCCTATATTTGTTCCTCATTCTCTGAAAGAAAAGGTTTGAACTGGGTGAATTCTCCTGTGATAACCTGCGCATTGCAGACGAGACACCTATTCATAGTCTTTTTAGTTTCGTTAGAACCACAAACTATTCTTTTAGCTTCTGGTTCTTATACCTTTTGGTTGTTTCGATCTTCTTAGGTATTATTTCAGTTTACGTCACTGCAATCATCCGTGTACCAAACGCCGATTTCGATGGTTTTTCATGGGCAATTAAATATTTAGCTATCAGAGCCTTTTATCGATCCATTTGAATTTCTATCTTGAATCCTCTAGAACTACTTGAGAGCACATACAATTTTAGCTAAAATAGAACAAGTTTGGTATGGTATTCTGGAACTTATAATTCAAAAAAAATATGTTATCATGAGTCTTTGTCGCCTCTAAACGAAATTTGTCATTTTTGATGCTTCAGTCATGTCTTGAAAAATTCATAGACATCTCAATGCGTACATTTTGTGCGACTGCAAATACTTGAAGCAAAATCACATATTGACAATTTTCAGTTTGAGTTGAAGCCAATCAAATGCGCTTCCGCCCGGCCAACTAAGTGCTTTACATATGAATGGCGAACCATTTAACGGTTGGCATTTAGCAAAATCCCGGCTGCATTCTTGCTGCGATGCGGCATTCAGCTGGCAGAACGGCGAATGGCGAATGGCGCGCCGCATAAAAACCGTCGGTGTACGCAAACATAATCTCGCTTTTAGCTGAAAGCCCGCACAGTCGTATTAACACGGGTTCATGTGTGTGTGTTTGTGTTTGTGTTTGTGTGTGTGTGTGGGGGTACTGCAAACAAATGGGCCGCTCGTGCTCGGGCTGGCTGGCTAACAGAACGGCTGAGTGACTAGTTGACTCGCTGGGTTGCAGTGTGTGTGCCGCTTTTGAAGCGTATTTATGAATTAACTGCGGCATTGAATACAGCAAAATTCCGCATTCAAACTGCAGGCAGTCAATTGCAAAGGCGCACACATGGCGCGCGGCATCTTCGCCACCGCCAACGCCGCCAGCTGCCATTCATGCCCCGCACGCGTGCGGATGACATAGAAATGCAAGACAAATAGACCGAATGCAGATAAAGACTGCGCGCGCTACTTGCAAGTGCCGGCAAGCATTCACATGTGAAGCTTGGGTCCTTCCACATGCGTCGGCCGTGGCGCGCCGCTTGGCTCATCTCATATTTGATATGCAATAAATTGGATTTTTAATTTCAACTGGCTTTTATTTGCTGACTGAAAGGCAACGCTTTGGCGCATTCATGCGGCCATTTGCTGATCCAATGTTCAGATGGGTTTTTATGCGCGCCGCCGGCGTCCCACCGATCCGAGCGCCGATTGCCGCCGCTATCCGGCATCTCTATTAGCGCCTTGTGCTGTCGCGGTGCGCATTAAAGTGCCGTAAATCATGGCGCCACCATGCAGCCCAAGTAGCGAAATATTTATGAAAATTTAAAAAGCAACAACAACAACGTCGCGCACCTAAACAAGCATAACCGCATTAGCGTGGAAGTTTGGCGCGGCCGAATAAATTTGCGCCGTTCGCATTTACGCCGCATGCATATTTCACTTATTTTGATTAAATGGCCTAAACATCGAGAGCGGAGAGTTTTTAATTTCTGCGGATAATTTTATGGGCGCGTTTAAAATTACACGTTTATCTCCTGCGCGAGCAGGTCGACGCTTCATCAAATTACCTTAAATTATGGCCCATAAAAGCGGCCGAGTACGTTTTTTAATAGCGCGCGCACTTTTCAGACGTTTACGGTGTTGGCCCGCGCGCGTCTTCGGCGTCGCCCCCTTTCGAAAAAGATGAATGGGAATTATTTACTTTTTTATTAAATTCCGAAAATATGCACACGTGTTCGTCAAGCGGCGCGTCGATGTGCGCTTCTTGCGGCACAGCGTGCGCAGCGGGATGTGGGATGTGTAGAAGGCATCACTCAAATGGGTTATTAAATGTTGTAATTTATGCAAATGCAGTCAACTTGTTGGCAACTTTTTAAAGCCCTGCAAGGGGAAATTCCATTTTCGAACATAATCCAGCAAATGAGCCTAACTTATATAAGCGTCTTAAAATAAAATGTGGTGTTGGGGTTTGATGCTCTACAGAAACATCTGGGTTTTTTGCTCAAGAAGCTGATCTCTTTAATATTAAACAAACCAAAAGACTCTAATTAACTCGCTGGTACTTTCAGGACGCCAGTTACATTTTTTCCTTCAACAAGTTAACTTCTTGTTTCTGACCACTGAAGCTGTTAAAGATGTCAGGAGTGCTTTATGTTTGAATGGCATTTGAAACAGTGTTGCCAGATCAGGAGATTTCCTTCTAGATTTAGGAGGTTCTTGGCCTTTTAGTTAGGGGAATTTTTAGGAAGAAGAATTATCTTATATATAAAAAAAATCTTCACATTCTCTGTGTGCCAGTGTTTGCGAAAACGGCTCATTCTTTCGGCAAATTTGTTTTGTGTATGATAGAAGCTGTCAATGCGGTGGATTATAGCGATATTGACATTCGGTACATACTTGCGATGTAGTCGTGTCATTCGACAGGGGAAATAGGGTGGGTTTTGAACAGACATGGGGGTTTTGCATTAAATTCATAGTGCACTATCCTTTTCACTACCACTAAATAAATTTTAGTGGTAGTTGAATTTTTTCCACTAATCACTGAATTTAATGACAGTGGCAGTGGTAAAAAGTACCACTAAAAAAAAAACACTACCACTAAATAAAGATCAGTGGATTAGTTGAAAAAATTCAGCTACCACTAAAATTTATTTAGTGGATAATGGAAAATTTCCCAGCAGACCTCTAGTGGTAGTGGTAGTGGATTTTAGTGCAAAACCCCCATGTCTGGTTTTGAACAAGGGGGCGTGGCACCGCCCATACAAATCATTTCTTTAACATGGAATATCTTCGGAATCTTAAGTCGCACAGCATTGAAATTGGGTACACTGTCATGGCGTAAGCGCGTCATTCGACCGGTAGAATTTAATGGGCTTTGGACAAGGGGCGTGGCACTTTTTAAATCCAGGTGTAACTTTTGATCTATACATCAATGACATTCGGTACAAACTAACGATTTGGTCGACAGAGGACATGGGGTGGCTTTTGAACAAGGGTGGCTCAGCCCATACAACTCATTTCTTTAGCATGGAATATCTTCGGACTCTTAAGTCGCACAGCATTGAAATTGGGTACAGCGTCATGGCGTAGACATGTCGTTCCGCCGGTAATTAATTGGCGTTGGACAAGAGGCGTGGCACTTTTTAAATTCCGGTGGAACTATAGCATTCACATCAATGACACTCGGTACAAACTTACGATTTTGAATTTTTTGAAATTCGGGGTCTAAAAAGGCAAAACGTGGCTTAAGGTGTTGTATGAAGAAACGTGATTTTATTGAATTTGAACTTCCTGAATATTCTAGATCAAAACTTATTCGACACGTATTTTATAATTTTTCGAAAATTAAAATTTAACTGGCACAACAATGGGTTAAGGTTCATTTACGGGAAGACTCCGAAACAAACAATACGAACCGATGGGCCTATTGACTTCAACAATTGTAAAAATAAAATTAGACACGAGTGTAAAAAAAACACGTGTCATAAAAATCAAAATCTAACGGGGACAACAATGGGTTAACAATTTGTATGGACAAACAAGATTTATTGGGCGTTTTGGCGTCAAACTTATCAAAAGCACTTCAATCGGGAAATAAAAAACGTGCTTTTAATTTTTTGGAAAATCGAAATCTACCATGGTTAACCAAGGGTTAAGAATTTGTTTGGAGTAAATGTGAAAACACAAGATTCAATGGGCCTTCTGACTTCAAAATTTTTAAAACACTCCAAATCAAAGATAGTTAGACACATGTTTTTTTTAATCAAAATCTGATGAGCTCAACAATGGGTTAAGAATTCATATCGGGGGAAACAGGAAAGCAGTGCAAAGCCGGAGGGCTCAGCTAGTTTTTCATAATCTTAACCCAAACTATCTTGCGTCCTCTGGCATAACTCATCTCTCCCTCTTCACCTTTCATTATGCCAACAAAATGACATTCGTCTTTGTTTTAGTTGACCCTGTTGGCACGTTTCCGCTTACGATAAAATGCACACTGTCAATTTGTCAGATTGTCCGCCTACGTTGATGATCGCCATTTCAGACCCCACATTTAATTCAATTATCACTGCGACTATCAGCCATTGATTGGGCTCAAATAAACATTTGGTCGAACTCAGAACACTTGCAAAGATTAAATGCAATTTCTCACACACACACACACACAAACACATACACAATCCATCGCATAAGCAACGCAGCGTAGAAAAAGGATTCGTGCACATTTGCGGTCGTCATCGGGCAAATCCAAAAAACATGCAATATAACTACACAACAACAACAACAACAAACAACCAAGCATAACATAGCATCAACAAGGGCCAGAAATAAGGCGAGCTCGAGATGAAATATTAAGTGCCATTACCCATGGATAGATAAAAACGTGATATCATGTGTCAAACGAAAGAAAAGCAATAATCATAATAATCTGTAAAAGCATTAAAGTTAATTCGAGTCAATGTCGAAGGGATAGGATGGCTTACGGCGAATGCCATAAATAGCGGCCAACAGCAACAGCAATGAGCTTCGTCTGCCGCCCGCCTGCACTGCCACAACAAAGCAGCGATGGCAAAAAACGCAAAAACAAAAACAAAACTACATAGAAAAGCAAAGAGCATCAGTAGTAAATAGCTGGACGTACATAAGTACGAACGTAGTGTGGCATAGCGAAAATCAAACGGATTCGAGCGAACCGCACAGTGCCGCACTTATTTTTATTGCCGACAACATTTCGCTGCGAAAGAGCAACGACTGTCTTAGCCTTCGCATTGACTTTTACCAAATAGCAACGGTTTTCAATTTCAGTGCTTTGTGAATTTTCTATTCACTCAAATTGCTGCTTGTTGTTGTTGTAGTTTTTTGTTTGAGCATAATTTGTTAAATGGTTGCGCTCTTTGTGCGTTTTGACGCGAGTTTTGGTTATTGAATGAATTTGCAACATTAATCGCTGCCGATTGTTTATTCGATTCAATGAAATAACCACAGTAAACATTTTATAATTCTTAGCAATAAGACGTTTTGAACGTTCAAAGGATGTGAATGATGAGTCAAAGAGCAAAACTAAAGTTATATTAATTTGTGCTTGGCTGGGCTGTCCAATCCAGTTTTGACAACCAGCAAAATCAGATGCCTAAGAAATACTAAAAATTTTCGAAATTTTCTTTAGTGTTGTATGAGTATCTCACTCACAAATTACAGTAAAATCTTGCTAGATCAACTTGTAGGTTATTGCCTCCTTTTCGTTGTATTTCCACACAAAAAGAGCGAACGAAATGTTTTACGAGAACATTCGAGCGTTGAAGAGTGTGAATTCGATTAGGTCTTGGAACTATTGTTGATCGAACGAAACCAATTTTCTTCTAATGGAATCTTCTAATCTTTCTTCTAATAGATCTGTATAGTTTCTTACTTCTTACTCGTTGTATTTCCAGACACAAAGAGCAAACAATTGAATTCCACGAGAACATTCGATACCTGCAGAGCGCGAATTCCTTAGGTCTTGGAATTTGGAATTTAATCTTAAGAATCATTGGTACGAGGGTTGCCTTTTATATTTTTTCAAAAAGCATGAAAATGCACTTTGTTACCATCGAAAATGGTTTAATTGCTTTTCAAAGTATTCTCTTAGAAGATTTATATACTTTTGCATGCACTCAAACCAATTGTTGAAGCACTTTTTCCACTCCGATTGAGACACCTCTAAAACATGGTTTTTGAATGCTTCAGCAACATCTTCTGGTGATGAAAATCGTTGACCACGCAATTTTTTTTATGTGCGGGAATAAAAAGAAGTCATTGGGTGCTAGGTCAGAGCTGTATGACGAATGACCCATTAAATCGATGCTTTGGTCGTTCAAACAGGCGGTTGTTTGAGCCGATGTGTGAGAGCGCGCATTGTCCTGGTGAAGAATGATTCGGCGTCGGCGGTTGTTTTTCCGTATTTCATTGAACACTTCTGTCAAAAAAATTGTTGTGTACCACTCAGAATTAAACGTTTTACGTTGCTCTGCCGGCAAAGTAGCCACGTGATCAATTTTTTCGAAGAAACAGGTGACCATTTTGTTCGATGTGCTGCGTGCTCGAACAACTTTTGTTGGATTTGGCTCATCTTGGAAGACCCACACGGTCGATTGCTGTTTTGTTTCGGGCTCATACGCATATATCCATGATTCGTCACCTGTCACGATCTTATAAACGTCTTTCAAAGTACCGCGATGGAATTTTTCCATCATTTCTTTGCACCAATCGACACGAGCCATTTTTTGAGCGATTGCCTAATTATGCGGGATTCAATTAGAATAAATCTTTCTGACAGCTAAATGTTCATGCAATATCGAATGCACGAATTCCACGCCATCGAACTTATGCCTAAAGATGCCTCTATCTCACGGTTTGTCACATGATGATCTTTCATTATGAGTTCACGCACAGCATCGATGGTTTTTGGCACAATGACTGATTTCGTACGACCTTCACGACCTTCGTACTGAAGCGAACGGCGACCACGCTTCAATTCGTTAAACCAATTATAAATTGTCTTGAGGGTTAGTGCTTCATCACCAAATGCGGAATGAAGGCGATCGAAGCACTGTTGTTGAGATAATTCACTTCGGAAATCGTAAAAAATTATTGCTCAAAAATGTTCATTTTTTTTACTGAGATGAATTTTTCAAGTCAGTGTAATCAACACAAATAGCGCTTGAACATCAAAATGGTCTAAGCACGTTTATGGTAAAAAACGACAAACTTTTCAATGGCAATGTCAGATTTTTCAAAAACTTACTAAACCATCCCTATTGAAAAAATATAAAAGGCAGCTTACGTAAGATTCCGATATCAGAGTACTGACAAAAATCATAGCTTAAGTTTGCCCACAGCTATTCCTGAATTAGCTAAAGCTTAGAGAGAAATTTGAAGCACAATCCTCAACCAACAGATCCCAAAACCCGCAGAAAACTTTAAAAACCTATCTATTTTTGCTCTTTGCAACAAATTAAGTCGACGCTTTAAGAATACTGACTAACTCCAGCCTAGTTTCGGTCGTTGCCTGCTCGGTGTCAAAAACAATGTTTGCAAGTCGACAAGTCAATCTTGCAGCACAATGCACTCTCACCGCTGTATGCTGTGCGAATAGGCAGACAAGCCCGCAATCTACAGCAACTTGTGAACTTTTGAAGACGACGCGCCACTTATTACACTTCACACAGTGTTGCCAACTAATAAAAGTGTTGAATTATGCATTTAGTAATTTCCATGGGATTTTGCTTGTGTTTTGCGTAACTTTATGTTGTTGTCGGCATACATGTGTAACACAAAACAGACAAACAAACATTCATACTGACGCTAAGTTTACACATGTTTTAACATATTTATATGCAAAAAACAAAATTTATTTAAAACAAAAAAATATATGTTTATATATAAATTTAGGTATACAAAATGAGCGCAGAGCAAAATTTTCGGTTTTCTTAATAACTGGTTTATAAAAAACAAAATTTAAATATAAGAAAATAACTACATAAAATAACAAAATGGGAAGCGTAAAGCAGCAGCAACAACAACAACAACGCATAGCGCACACTGCAGCATGCGGCGTTTATATTTAGTCAAGTGGCTGCCAGGGGGCGTCTTTAACGGTTATTTAGCACCTAATCAGAATTTGCAATCTCATTTGTTAGCACACACACACACACTGGCACATATGACTGTGTGTGTGCCTGTGTGACTCTATGCTATGTGCGTGTGTGTGTGTACGCGCGTGTGGCGTTTTTTGCCTTTCTTCACCACACCGACTATCCAATGTCCCAATCGCTGAACTTTGAGATTTTGCAACAACTGCGCAAAAACAACATCAACAATAACAACAATGGCAAGTGCAGAGTTAAGTGTGGAAAATGCCACTCAAGTTTTTGGCAGCCAGACACTGGCTGAGCGCAAAGCATGTATGGGTTGAGGGCATGGCACATGCTCAGGTAATGTCTTGCATTTTTCAATAGCTGACAGCTCTTAGTATTTTTTTTTTTGTTATTTTTTTTTGCTGGCATCAGGAGAGCCATTTCAATTTTCAGCAGCAGCATTGTGTCTCAGTTAATTTTGAATTTAACAATTTAAGTGCTTTTATGAACATAAAGACAACAATCGTATTTTCATGTATCGGGTTTACCTCAATAAAAATTTAAGACGATTTAATATGAAAAGTTACACAGCACAACAAAAAAAAAACTTTTTTTCTGTTGCATGGAGTTTTTCTACTGTTTCGTACTAATTTGGGTGCGGTGATTTCGAATCTATTCTCAGATTTTTTTTTAGTTATTGAGATATAGGTACCGTGTCATTTTTTCAGTTTTTCCTCTACTTTTTCCATATTTTCGATCGTAGTTTCTAAACCAAAAACCCGATTGACATGATTTTTACCTGATCGGATTAACAACACCGCACAGCTTCTTTTCCGATGCAACTTATTTATATAAGTAAAAGTTTTAAAATGCCGCGGTAATTGGACCTCAAAGTCGGAAAATATGGAATTTTAAGGCGTTTTCTTTGATGGTCAAAAACATACACATTTTTTTGTAAAACAATTAACGAGTTAGGTGTACTACTGTGTACAAAGAATTACAGGAATTTTCCCATTTAAACTACGTGGTTAAATATTTTCGCCGAATTATTTTTTTTTTTAATTTCGTACAACTGTTAGAGGCGCACACGTCAAATTATACGTCAAAATACTCATTAGTGTTTGAGTTACGCTTGGTTTTGTGAGACGCAAAAAGTGAATTCGGCGATTTTTATAATGTCTGAAATTATCCAACAAAGAAGTGCGATCAGATTTTGTTTCCTGAACGGAATAACCGCTGCGGAAACGTTGAGAATGTTTCAGAAGGCCTACGGAGACCATGCTCTATCAAAAACAACAACATTTGATTGGTATAAAATGTTCAAAGAAGGCAGAGTACGCGTTGAAGACGAAGAGGGTCCAGGCGGACCACGCACATCAACTGATAAGCAACACGTCAAGCAAGTGAAGGAAATGGTGATGGAAAATCGTCGGCTGACATGCAGAGACATTGCTTGTATTGTTGGAATATCAAATGGATCGGCCATCACAATTTTAAAGGACATTTTGTGCCTCAAACGCGTCAAATCTCGATTGGTCCCAAAAAATTTGAATTTCTTCGAAAAAAAAAACGTAGTGTTGATGTGTGTGAAACAATGCTTTCTGATTATCAATCGGTTATAAAACGCATTATTACTGGAGATGAGACTTGGATCTATGCTTACGACACGGAAACAGCAGACCAATCGAGCGAATATCGTGCCAAAGGTGAGGCAAGGCCGAAACACCCGCGCCAAAGTCGCTCAAAAATCACGGTCATGTTGACAGTTTTCTTCGATTATCGTGGTGTTGTGCATTATGATTTCCTTCCGCCGGGCCAAACTGTCAACAAGGAATATTACTTGAGCGTTATGCGTCGTTTGCGTGAAGCTATTCGCAAAAAGAGGCCGGATTTATGGAGAGACAACTCTTGGTTTTTGCATCACGATAATGCACCATCTCACACGGCATTGGTTCTTCGTGAGCATTTCGCCAAAAATGAAACTCATATCGTTCCACAGCCACCGTATTCGCCTGATTTAGCTCCTTGTGACTTCTGGCTATTCTCCAAACTCAAAAGACCACTTCGAGGACACCGTTTTGAATCGATTGAAGAGATTCAACGTGAATCGGCGCGCGCATTGAAGGCCATACCGGAGGTGACTATTTGGCATGCTTCGAAGATTGGAAAGTCCGTTGGCATAAGTGCATTGCATCGGGGGGGGGGGGGGGCTACTTTGAAGGCGATGAAATTGATTTGGAAGAATAAATAAAGATTTTTTTAATTATAAACAAATTCCGGGTATTCTTTGTACACAGTAGTATAATGAAAGTCGACACATCAAGCAATACAACACAGCCAAATTATTTAGCGGAATACACATTAGTATCGAAATAATAGCAAAACTGTACCATAGTCATTTTCATACTTTTTCCTTAAAAAATTAGGGGCCGAATTTTAGTTTCAATATTTTGATGTTTTCTGTTCTTTATATAAAGAAAAGTCACTTATTACAGTTATGCACTGTTAACATTTTCACTTAACGTTCTTTGAGAAAAAAACTCCTACTTTACCGCTCAGCCAAATTCTCATCACGTCAAACTGCACCAACATCAAAGTCGACACTGAGACGGCGCGCTAATGGCCTCGGCGCCATATCGGGGGCGTTCAATATCACACACACCCACACACACATACACGCACAGTAACGAGACACTTATTTAACGCGACCTGCTGTCAATGATAGTGCCAATCACTTCACTTCCGCCGTACGCATCTGTAGGCCAAATCGTTCAATTGGCCCGCCCCGCCTCGCCCCACCCCATCACTACCTCGGCACAATTGTGCACATTAGCCATTTCGTGCCGTGTTGTGCCGTGTCGTGCCGTGCCGCGTGCCAGCAGCGCGCGCACCTTTGCCACGCGCCGCATCGCCGGATATTCTTTCATAAGCCGATCGCACTGACGTTTCAAATTTCATTGATTTGCGAAATACATTAAAATCAGTTGTATCGCGGCACGGCGTGCACGCGGCAGCGCCTAATGCCTTGTTGGGTTAATCTGACACGTATAATGCGCGAAAATGGCTGAGGCCTTCAGCCGACACGTTGTTGGCAGCGTTGTTGCCGAAATCAATTCAATTTTGAACGCACCGCACGTGACCCGTTTAGGGGATAAATAGTCGAGGCGGCGGCAGTTTGTGTTGCTGTGCGCGTTCGAGAGGTGCACGAAATGAGCTGTGATTAATATTTATTGTTTTTGCAATGTTACTGCTTTCAGATTCTGTTTTGGTTTCGAATGCAATTTGGTATTTAGAACTGAAGTATTTTAATCTATTTTGAAAAATTGCTTTAAAATGCCCAACACAACATTCAACAATATACAATCGATCTTAGATTGCCATCAGTTCTGCTCGTGAATGTTGTTGTTTGAAAGTAAAACAATTCGTTACCACCAATTGAGCTGTTCAAGCCATCAATCCACTTGGCCCTAACGGCTCATCCGCATATCTCAATTGCTTCGCCGCACTTGGCCCGATTAAATATTCATAGTTATGGAAATGGAATTTGCTCAGCAGCGTAAATTGGCCCCGTTTCGACTGCAATATTTACCCGTACACTACATGATTATCGGCGTCGTAAATCACTCTGCGCCCATGTGGTTTAGTTATTTATTTTTGTATTATTTTTTCATTCCGGGCGGCCAGAAATCATAATCCCAATTGCGTAAATGTGCCAACCGAATAAAATACACTCGAAATAGTTTGGCCACACTCGGTGCACACAAACACGCCACTCAACCGTGTCCGTGTCCGTGTCGGTGTCCGTGTTCGGGCGGCGCGCGTGTCTCAGTGTGTGTGTGTGTAGGAGAGCATGCTGTGCCGCCCCGCTTTCTACGTGAGTTCACAATTTCGCTGCAGCCACTCGAAATAGTACATGGGCCGTTTTAATGGGGTGCCAGCGAAAGGTTACACGCTCTTGAATAAAATTACAATAAATCATAAATGCGTTTAGTTGTGTGTATGTGTGTGTGTGTATGTTATAACAACACAATGTTTGCAATCTAACAATATAGTTGTGAGCGCTGCTTTGTCTATGTGTGTGTGTGTGGGTCAATTGCCAACGCATGAATTTATATTAAAGCAATGCAAATCGCAATGAAAACATTATAATGCGCAGCAATCCATTCGATGCCGTAATTCGCATATTGTTTGTCCAATGCGGCTGTTGTGAGAAACGTATTTAAATATGCAAAACATATTTTTTATTAATAGTCAACATTGTCGTAATGTGTTAATTATGACGCAGGGATTTGCATTGGCAATTTTTCGGCGATCTAAATGCAGTTTTTAGTTTTTTTTTATTTTGTTCTTTAAAAAGAAAAGAAAAAAGTGAAATGCAGCAAAAAGTAAATGATAATAAAAATTATTTAAAAAAAAGAAGCGCGTCGTTAAATGCGATTTATGCAAAAAACAAAAAATTAAAAGCGCATCCAGCTGTTTCCGCCATTTTATGGCCACTGCAATAAACAGCACTCGCGCACCCAGCGAACGCTGCCAGTGTTGCCAATGGTGCTGTCGTCGTCGTCGTCGTCGTCGCCGCTGCTGCTGCTGTATGCATAGGGAACGCTTTGAAGGCTATTAAAAATGTTTTGCTTTGTTTGCATTTTACGGTGCGCTGCAGTCGGCGCGTTGGCGCACAGCGGCTGCGGCCTCAACTAGTCCAAAGTCGGACATGTTCGTGTGCAAGCAAATCGGACAATATTTTTGTCAGTCGGTTGGCAACTTTGAGTTATTCAAAAGTATGTAAATGTCGGCTGGAAAACGTGTTGTAGAATATCATAAAAAAGATGACTGCGGTTGCAGTAAAATATACTCGCATTGCTACCAATGAAACAATACATTCATGGCATAATTTTAGGCGCCTAAGAGTTGAAATAAAATAAAATAAAATAAAATAAAATAAAATATGTAAAAACCAAATATATAATAAAATATTTTTTTTTAATTTTCCCTTCATTGCTAAATTTTAATTCCATTGCACCACAAGTAAAATTACAAAATTGTATTTTTCCAATTGCCACACGTCGTTGCATGTAAATGCCATGAGGTCACATGCCAACCAAGTCCGGTTCGTGACTGACCGAACTTAATTTCCCGCCTAACTAGTGTGTTATTAATTAATTTCATTGCCACCCTTTTCAGCAAACGAAAACAGCACCAGTGAAATATTACAAAAAGCCGCAGCGCAATTTCCACCAGCCGACCGGCCCCCAACCAACCAACCAACCGGCCAACTGGCCAACCGGTCAAGTTGTGCAAATATTTGCACACTGAATGCTCACTTAATATTAACAAATTTCATTATGAATTTAGTCATTGCCATACAGTGCACCACGCCAAGTGCAAGACATACAAATTGATTAAGCCTCGAGTTGTTGTGATTACTTAAGCACCAATGTTGGCCAAGACAAAAAGTGCCAACCATGAAATATGCATGAAATTGTGTAATTGAGAAAATTCCAATTATGAGACAAGCTAAATAGTTATGACACCTACACAAACACACCTACACATTTACATACATAAGTAGAGATGTATTGCGTTGGCTTAGGTTGCAATATGTAATCGCAACTGGCCATACGGAGCACATGAAACATTAGCAATGTGTTGGTGGTTAGGGTTGAAGCGCTAAACTGCGCGCAGAATGCTGAGAGATTGTGGTCGCGCGACGCTTGGCAGCCAGCGATATGCGCCGACACACTCACCGGCGCTGCTTAATCCGCTTCACCGTAAGCTGTGCGCCACGAGGACATTCGCTAATTGAATGTCAGAAAATTGTTGCACGCTAGTCGAGCGAGTAAAGTAAATAAACTTTTTCAGCATTTAAGCGAAACTCGGGACGCACAGACAGCCTGACAGCCAGATACGCTGCAGCGGGCACGCCTCGACACAGTTAATAACACTTTACGTCTGCGCTTACGCTCGACGTGCAGCGCACGTAACTTACTTAGCCATGACAAGTGATGCTAAATGAGAAGGAAACGTAACAAGTGTTGCGCTCAAAGATGCAAAACTTCAACTGCAGCCAAGTTGAATTTCATTGGTACAAAGTCGGCAGTGATGGCATCAAGTCAAAGCAGGTTTTTACACACTTTCGAAAAGCTGTCAGTGAAAGGAATGAAATTTTATTAATTGATTGTGAGATTTAAATAAAAAAATATTTATAAAATAAATACAAATTATTGTATGAACACATTTATCTAACCTCACTTTTACTCAGCCTTAAAGCTTTTCGTTTTCAAGACTTTGTTTGTGTGGCCTTTATGCCACTCCGACCCAAACTTGTGGTCACTCAAAGCAATATAAATCCACACTCACATTTATTCTTCATTAATTGATTGCTGGTGCAAAATATTCGGACATTGGCATCGGCCACGATACCCTCTTATCGGTATATATCATCCGGAATGCTGCAACGTTGGGCTCGAAAAAGTGCTGTGTGATTACATTTATTGAATTTAATTTCATTTCAAAAACAAAGTAAAAGCTAAGCCAACACCAGCGTCTTCATCAACAGAAACCAAAACACACAAGCACACACAAACACACACACACACACACATACCCACCAAATAACGGAAATTGTAAGTAAAACGAGCCTAGGTGCTAACAGCAATGTTCGAAAACCTTCAAAACTGCTTAGCCGGCTGGTAGTAAAGGAAAAAGAGAGAGACAGCTGCAACCAAGAAAGCAGGAAATTCGTAGTGTGGAGGGGCGAGAAAAGTAAAGTGGCAGCCGGCAGCCGCACATGCCGTCACCGCGGCGTGAAGCCACAACTTGGCTTACTTTCATCTCGCTTGTAGTGAAAAATGAAAAGGGATCTTTTAATTTCCTGCGGTAAATTTGCACTTAATGGTGCCGTAATTAAATTCCTTACTTTCGGTGTTGGGAGCGTTTTGGCGCGTGAGCGCGTGTCTCCGTCGCACTAACGAAAATTGCTTGGCGCTTTAGTGAACGGTGCTAATGTGCTGTGTGCACCTGCCCGCAGTCGACCGCCGAACGGGCTCATACGTGACGGCTGCATGGCAGACACAGTTGTTGTATTGTAAATTTTAGCTATTTTTAAACGCTGCAATCTACCGTCACCTAATGCGTTTTATAGTCTCTGGAGCGTCTGGCACACTGACATTGACTTTGAGTGTCGCTGCGGTGCTTTTGCGTGTCAATTTCGAGTCGCATTAGCTGACTAACTGATAGTGGAATATCGACCGGGGACATAACTGGTGTCCCTTTTCACTTGGGCGCTCATTAGGAGCGAAAGTGATAGGCCAAAACTATATGCAAAATAATCGTTAACGACTGGGTGGGAATGTCAGTAAGTGACACGAACGCATGCATTAAGAATCGTTAAAGACTTAAAAAGTCATACGAGTTGAGAGCTCAATGTTCAATATTGGAGCTTAAGTGAAAAGTAAATGATTGGGAGATTTGCAATAACAACATAGCTTATGCTAAAAAGGTTGGATTAAATGGGTTCGGTTGGATAACTAACGCTTAAAGAAAAGACACATATACATACATAATGTGTTAGAATCTCTACTAATCGAACCATTCTGAGTTGTTAAGTTTTAGTAGCTAAGCAACTTACGTACCGGCTGCAGTTAAGAAAATGCCTAAATAA
The DNA here is from genome assembly GCA_963971225.1 of Melieria omissa. Lineage (NCBI taxonomy): Eukaryota > Metazoa > Arthropoda > Insecta > Diptera > Ulidiidae > Melieria > Melieria omissa. The sequence continues at coordinate 113,794,493 of OZ020267.1, forward strand.
ATAAATGATTTTTTGAAAATTATGAGATCTTCTCGCTCTGAGATTTCAGACAGTAGCGCTGACATTGCTCGACACTTGTGATCTGGCAATTTTACAACTAAAAACCATGCACAGTGATTCGACTTCATACAAGCGCGGAGCAAAACAAGAAGGAGTGGTCCGTTCTCCATAAAATTGTGTATACTAGTTAATCATGGTTTGCTAAATTGAAATCTTTATTTTGTTTTTCTTAAACTGTTGTAGGTTGGCAATGCCTGAGACTTAACCCTTCACTGCATGGCATTGCATATATGCAATGTTAACTTTTCATAGATTTTGAAACTATTCTATTCAGCATTTTACAGTCGTTTATTCTTCAGTTGCATCTTTTATGTTAAACCAATTGATTACTAACGGAATTTTGCGATTAACATTGAAAGTATGCGCAAAAGAATCGAAAAAGCAACAAGTGTTTCGATTTGGTGAAATAATTTTGGTTATTGATGGCGATGGTGATATGGCGATCGCCTTCGCTCAGCTGTTAAGTGCATTAAATTACGAGTATAAAGTGACGTCTGACCTCTGTTTGACTCCCCGTAGTTGTCAACACTAAAATATTGATAAAGCCGACTTTCATTTCGGCGGTAGCGCACTTTTTAGGATACGGAAAATTCAACAAAATTTCATTTTTACCATCAGAACTTAACAAGCAACAAGAATTATATAACAGACAAGTTTTTTCTTCATGGAAATTAAATCATGCAACGAAGGGTTAAATTTGCAAATTTCGTCATTTTTGTAGAACTATAACACCAAGTGTGTTGGCTATATTTTTCAGATTTTACATTTAATCGGTAACGTCAACATTGATTATTCCAAAGAGTAACAGAAATTGTCTTAAGACCCTCTGGTTTTGCAATAAAAACGATAATAATGGATGTATGTTTTGCATTTGTGCAGATTTTTTCATTTGCTATGCTGATTGCATACTTTTAGGGATAAATAAAATAAATTAAATTTTGTCGAAAAATACGTGTTTACCCCTATTCAAATTTAATTATTTTCTGAGATCGGAAGATATCGGAGGATGTAATTACATTATCCCACAAAGAAAGAATGCTTCTTAAAATAAAAAAATCCAGAAACATATTTTCAGAAACTTTTTAGATATTTTCCTCTAAGTTTTGCCAATTTTCAGATTTTTAATTTAGAAAATTATTTTGAATTAAAAGTGCACGCAAAATACACAAAAACATCAGTTTAATTTGTGAGGAAGATGGTCAGTCGATTCAAAGAGTTCGGAAATGGTGACGACGAGCCGCGGAGAGGCAGGAAGAGAACCACTCAGAACAAAGCGGATAAGGCGATAGTCCGAATGTTTCATAACACTCCAACTCTTAGCCAGAAGCAAGCGAAGGAAACATTGTTGCAGAAGAGAGTCTGTTGTTCTGAAATCGGGCATTCCTCATAGAAATAAGATGTCGAAATCGCTTTTCGGTAAAAACATGTGGAAAATCGTCTGAAATAGGATAGAAAAAATTTGGGGTGGAAACACTGAATTGGCCATCTCCAAATACAGATGCAAACCCAATCGAAAATGTTTGGTCTTTAATGAAGCAAAAGCTTAGAGGAAAAATAATAGCAACAACAAAACAGCTCCTTTTGGCATTAAAACGGATTTCGAGAAGGGTTTGTTTGGAGTGCACTCAAAAATAAGCCAAAATTGTAACAAAAGATGCCAAGCTATTACTGACAACAACGGAGACTGAACAAAGTTTTGATAATAATGCGAAAAATATTTTTGCACAGCAGAAAATATATATAATTCATTACTATACCTTCTTTTGTAAGTTTTGTAAGCAACACTTATTTTTGAAACGCACTGTATATCTACGAAGAAATATTTTGATTCCCAGTTTCCTGTTTAGGTTTCAATTTTTCACATTGTTAATTAGTCTGTAAGAATTATATTCAAGGATTGAAATGAAGTAAATAAGTAAATAAATACGTAAATAGATCAATACATGAATATATAAATAAATATAAATATATAAATAAATAAATACATAAATAATGAAATCAGTGATGAAGTAAATTTTCCGTTAAATAGTTTCAGGAAGTGTCGCATTTCGGACCAATGGAATCATGCAACAGAGTCATACAAAGTTGAACCTCCTTGATCGATTTCTATGAACCATTCCAACGATATCATTTCTGGATCAAATGAGCTTTAACCCATATCGGCCCAATGTTCGATTAATCGAACAGTAAATTTTAGCATTTTCCATAAATTTTTGTGGGCTCTTTTTTAAACTTTAAACGCGAAAGTTTTGCGTTGATGATGGTCTGATTTGTAGTAAATAATAACAAAAGTTGACATGGGATATTTTGTATAACATGCGATAAATATATTAATTTCTCGCACCTCTTCCCAGTTGTATGAATTCCCCAAACAAAAGACATAATTTCAAAAGCACCGAAAAACATTAAAAAACAATAATATTTAAAAAAGTCACTATGCTTAAAAATTGATCAAACTCTCGAAAATATATCTACACTTTTCCCATAAAACAAATATTATAGCCACAATATATATTTATAGTTAGGTGTTCGATTTATTAAACACCAAATATCTCGAAAACCAAAAATCGGAAAATTTTTTGACCCCAAATTTGAATTGTCCGAATTGTATAAAGGTAAATAAAAAAAACTATTTCATTCGGGTTTATATGGGTTAATCCACCATACAGTTCACATCCATCACATTCTACACCCAACTCTTTTGATTCACTGTTAAACTTCAGACACGCTTAGCAAAAATCCTTTATAAGTAATCCAAGTATGAAGAATTCTACGAATGCCGAAAGTTGGTTTTCAATTTTAGTCGCAAAGTAAATCACCGAAGTAGACGAATTGCTTTCATACTTTTTCGAAAAACTTCGCTCCGAGAAACGCTCAGTTCATTTGGCAAATTAAGTGCGATGCATTGCAGTAATCAGCATAGCCAAACAGCATTTTTTTCTATGCCTGCAATTATGGCCAAAAACTCCGAGTCAACGTTCTGCTACAACACACAAATACGCTCGTCAATGCACAAACACTCACACAGCCAGACACTAGCACACACACACATACAAACGGGGCCACACTGCCATGCACATTGCTACATTATACGTCAGTGGCGTCGAGCTTTGTGTGCGAGCCAAAAGTTGCTTATGTATGATAAAATACTTTTAGGTGGCAGAGGACGAAGCAGCAGCAACAGCAGCACGGCAGGACTGCAAAATTATATTTTCCATGCTCGCACAAACGTCATCGCACTGATGCCATCCATCCAGCGCACCCTCACAGTTGTTTAATGGACTGGCTGCAAAGTGTTTTGAATGTATCGTCTGATTTTGCTTACAAAGCGTAATTTTCACATGAGTGCAGGTGCTCGCCTACATAGATGTTTCTGTGTGTGTGTGGGTGTGTGAGTGCGAGTGTTTTTGTGTTGACTCGATATTATGCAAACATAATGGACAAACTGCTTCTGCTGAAGAAAATCAACATCGTAAAAATTGTGAAATGTTTTGTAAGTACGCAAATTGATTTCTGTGCTGGCGAAAAATGCAACGCCAGCACTTGTGGCGGCATTAAGCCATTCAATTGTGGCTCGTATATCTTCGATGTAGTCACTGCCGAAGATACAAATGAGTTGGATTGAGCAAATGAATTATGGATAATGCCGGCAGCGGCTGATGCCCGACGCCGATAAAGCGCCAATGACATTACTCATAATTATGGCCAACATTACGTCTGAAGTAATGAAACACTTTGCTTTTGCAGCAGCACAGCAATTTTACTCGAATTGGGGTTGCCACATAGTGGAAATTGATGCATAAATTTATAATTTATTGAATAGAATGGGGGGATTTACATGACGCTCAAGGAAGCGTTGAAAGGGTTGTGGTGAATGTTGAATGATAATGATGCTTTAAAGTGGTAAATTATGGTCGCGATCAGTGGCAAATGGCTGATAATAATTGCTATGATAATTCCGAAATTAAAACAGATATTGAACTCAGCAACTTCACTGCCTCTATTTCATTGTCAGCAGGAAATGTTTTAAAAAATTCTAATATATCACAACTATGACTTAGCTTATGATATATTGAAAAAAATTAACTTTATATATTCAATAATTTAGATATTCATCTGACAATGCCAATAACTTTGCCTTGTTTGTATTTTCACCACACACAATAAAGAGCGCACTGCCTTTCAAACCTTTGAAAAGGCTTCATCAAATTTCATTGTAGTCATTGTTCAATTAAAAAAAATACAAATAATAAATATAAATAAAACGAAATACCCAATATTCAAATTGTTTTTCGGTTTGGTCCCACTCGTTGCGGCATGCAAATGTTTTGTCTATTCATTGAAAAGCGCCCAACAATAGGCAGCAAATGTTTGCTGGCTACTTTTTACCATCTAGCACAATAAAATATCTGCCTGACATGATAAAGAAATTTGGAGGTTAAATGCTCTGACACACACACACACACAAACTGTCGTGCGCACACGCCTAGTGGATCAAAAAGCGAAATAATAAATGAGTAAAGAGCAGCGCTTGAATGCGTCTGCTGCCTGTGATTGAGTACGTGTAGGATTTCCATCATATGCAAATATAATAAATAATTCAATTTTCACCACACTCCCACACACACACACACACACACCGACACGTCAAATGAAATATTTCATAATATTTTAGGGGAAAAAATAAAGCAGAATACTTTTGCCCAACGGCCAATTGTGCACTATCGAAATGTGTAAATTTTGTATTAGCATAAAGGCAACACTCACTCACGCACACTCTCACACATACCTATGCAGCTACGCACAGCGGTACTTCGTGGCCAAACAAATTGTTTCGGCAAGAGTTATGGTCCATTTTTAATGCAAATGAATTTTATTGCCCCAAGCCAGACAGCAGAGCGACGCAGCGTGCGGCGCTACAGTTGTGCCGCCTGCGGGCTCCATGTGTGAATTGTGCATGATTTGTGGCAAAGTTATTGATTTGTTCCGCTTGCCCGAGAAGAATGAGTTGCTATTTTTTCTTTAGTTTTTATTGTTATTGCTGTAAGTGTTTGTGGTGTTTTAGCTTAAATTTATGACCAGGGGATTTGAAGCGATTGACTTTAAATTAATTGCATAACAAGTTGAACTATTTATTTGCTGTGCCCAAAGTGACAAGCAGTGTCGGTGGAGTTGTTATGTCGTTGGGTTGGTTTAAGAATACATTGAGTGAGTTTGGACAGTTTTGCCAACAAATAAATCAAACTTCCCTTATGTCCATTTTTATTTTGCGTTTTAGGTGACGTATAAGTGATTTGTTGGTGCTTATGTGAGCTTACATGAGAAGACTGTCACTTGAGCCCAACATGGCGTATGAGCGATGCGATGGCGATTTTGAATATATGAAGTATCGAATGTTACTCATACGCCAAGTTGCTTACTTATAAGAATAAGGGACACCAAATCAATCAATATTGAATGAAAAACTCAGCATACACTCTGGGTAAAAGGTTTGGTATTTATTTCATATTTTTTCAATGGTTTCTGCTGTAAGTCTGCACATGTATCTTAAAGGAATTTGAACTGCAATATGTACAAAATGGATTAGGTGTCGAGTCTGAGTAGAAGGAACCTAATGAACTGCTTTGGCTTTGTTTGGTATGAAACTTTTCAATACTTTCACTGCTTGCGAAGTCTTTTTGTCAGTGCACAAAAGACGCTTCACTTAAGTAGACGCGCCACATAGTTGACGTTGCCACATAGTTGACGTCTGAACAAACCATTCCATAAGTGTCATGTTAAACCAGCAGGACTCGAAAACCCAGATGTACAATAGAGTGGAATTAGTGTTGTATGGAGATTCTTAATAATGGGTTCTCGATGCTCATTACATGTGGGCAACAATGCTGTCGCAAGGAGCGTGAAACTCATTAGAGACTATAATGACGCCTTGTGACATAGAAAACAAGTTTTGCTCCAAGCTGCTTACGCAAGGATTACCTATACCGGCTGAATAAAAAATTCAATAACCCACCTGTGCTATATGAAAAAATTTCAAAATAATTTGTTGTTTGAAAATACGTTCTGTACCAAAACCGACACTAAAAACGTGTCTACGTGTTTTACCTGCCAGGAAAAACGTGCTGTATCTGTAAAAAAACGCACGGCAATGCAGTTCCTGTGTTTTTCTAACATAAAATACATTACGAAAATATACTTATATTTCTAGAGTACTGAAAGTAAATTTTAAATTTAACGACAACAAAAATAAAGGTTAATCGACACAAATAAATTGACACATTGACAATTGCTACTCAGAGAAATAAGTGTACGTCATCTACCTGTTACACTTTATTGATTTCACTATGATAACTTCTATTTAACACTCACTTACGATTGCAATTATATTCAAAGTAGGGAGGTTAGTGGGGTTTCGGCAATACATTCTGATTTTTGCTTTGTAGAAACCCAAAAGTTGATAACGTCACAAATCCGATCATATGGGAGACGCCCTCTGGTGGTGAATTTCTGAACCTTAATTAATTTTGTATTTTTGGTACTCAAGAATGTTGGTGATCGCTGAATAAATCATTTAAATCGGTTCAGTAGTTTCCGAGATAAAATGTTTTCTCGCTTACTTAACTACGACATCTACAAGTGGGAAGCCAATGGCATAGAAAATGGTCAATTTTGTTTGGCAGCCCCCTTAAGACTTGGAGTTAGCGGGTAGGTATGTTTGAAAAAAACATTCGGAAAAGAAAATAAATGGGTGTCGGTCATACATTTGATACATCTGGGGGCAACCTGGGAGCAATGGGAGCCAATTTTATAAAGACGACCATTTTGTATGGGAGCCCCATTAAGGGTTGGAGATAGGGGATGAGTGTGTTTGAAAGAAATGTTCAATAAGGAAAACTAGAGGAGTCGGTCTTAGATTTTAACCCCCTAAGAGCAACTTCTGACCAGCTCTGAAGAAATTTGTCGAATCTCCCAGCTTTTTTGTGAACTTTGACCTCGATGCAACGCCATTTAGCCCCACCCTAGCTCCAAAATTGTTTGACTCATGCACTTTTTTACTAAACCGCATAAAATGAGAGGTTACGGAGCATCGAAATCGAAAAAAGGTCCACTAATTCCAGTCTAATGTACAAACATGGGTGAACTCTGGGCTCGAATTCACAAGCTCGCTGAATGCAGTCAGACAAGTAGACATAACCAGTAGGCTGGAGTGAAAATGGCCAAAAAAAAATTTTTTTGGAATATCAATTAGCTAGATATCTCAAAATGTGCCAATACATCAATATAAAGCTGTGTAAAAATTAAAAAGAAATTAAACAATTTTTTGATCTCCCATCGCAACTTTTAATTTCACAGTATTACGCGACATTAAAGATAGTCATCTTAAAATTCAATTAAAAATCAAATACGCTTCTAATTACAATATTTAATGATGTCAAAGTTATAAACACATGGTTACAGGGTGAAGTGACAAAAATCACGTTTCGACTCGAACGCCGGCATTTGCTGACGAGAAGCAATGCGTGCACGGATGTCGCGTCGAAGTTAAGTTTTGCAGGAACCTTGAACCTCCGTATTTGTCCACTGGGGACTGCTGTAGCTCTGGCCTTCATCACTCGTCGTAAGCCCAGTTCACGTATATGTGGTCGATGGTCCGTCATCATGGCCAGGAGCACATTCTCCGGGTGAGAAAAGTACGCGTTACGGTGAATAACGGGGTCAACGATTCCCTTGAGTTTGGAGCTGAGGTAACGTGACTTGACAAGCATCTGGTGAATCCAGAGAATCCGTGTGGGTCTGTCGTCCCGCCATCGAGTGACTGGAATAGATTAAGTCGCCGGATAACGCCCGATTTTTGTCCCGTGTTTACGTTTGTGCCGTCACACCCGACAACTTTAATATTATCTGTCTTCGCATTTTGCTCTTTGATACTAGCGACTAAGTACTCAGCTATGTCTTTGCTGCAGCCTGATGACGGAGACGTATGGTTGAAGTACGAAGAACCCGGCTCTGCGATGATGGTTATGTGTTCTTCCGATATGGTTTTTCTGTGGTACTTGTTGTCGACGGCGAGGACTTGTGTTAAAGTTTTATCCTTGCGGCCATCAAAAAATAGTCCATCTATGCCCTTGTGAGTGTGGTCGTCTTCATTCTGCCTCAGTTCCTTTCGAATTTTACTGCGTTTTCGACGGATTTTGCTTCGGTCGATTACTTTGGATCGGTCGTTGAGTGATACGAGACCAAGATCATGCAGAACTGTTGTTAAGATTAAGATTAAGATTGGGTAGCGGGAGTCGAGCACTACCTGCCCGAGACACTGCGTCCAGTGTTGAACTATTGTGTCACGTCCCTTTATCTTACTGGAGGAGTTCGTATCCTCCAATATTATCCAGGAACTCTTTTATTTTCCTTAGATCAAATTCAGACAGATCCTTTGTCTGTATCAGTTCCCTCCCCAATACCCGCTTTCTTGCGTGTATGAGGGCGGGACATTCCGTTATGATGTGTACAGAAGTCTCCTCGTCTTCCATACAAAATCTGCATAGTTCGTTGTCCGTGATTCCCAGTCGCGCTCTATGCATATTTAGCAGACAGTGTCCGCTTAGGATCCCCGTCATGAATCTAAGCTCTGCTCGGCTTAGCTCCAAGAGGTAATTAGATTTCTTTGCAGAGTAAACTGGAAAGAAGAGCTTGGAACAGCGTTGTCCCACTGTGTTCGACCATTTGTGATTAGCTCGATTTAGAAATTCCTGTTTTACACAATGTCTGTAATGAGTCTTGCTAACACTTATGATTGGTTCAGGTCCGTAGGGTCGTCTTGCCGCCCCCTCCTTTGCCAATCTGTCCGCCTCCTCATTACCATCGTGTCCACAGTGCGCAGGTACCCAGTGTATTATCACTTGGTTGTCCTTAGAAAGATCTTGGAGGACAGCGACTGTCTCCCAGACCAGTTTAGAGTCAAATGTCGTCGAGTTCAGAGCTTTGATTGAAGCCTGACTGTCAGACATTATGAATATCCTCTTCCTTTTAAAGTTAAGTTTTAGTATTGTCCTGGCACATTCATTAATGGCATAGACCTCAGCCTGGAAGACTGTGGCCTTGTCCCCAAGACTGACTGAAAGTTGGGAGCCAGAGCTATAAATTCCCGCTCCTGTTCCTTCTTCCGTCTTGGACCCATCAGTGTACCATACAATATCATCACACCTCGGACTGATTCTATTATCAGCCCAGTCCTTCCTGTGCGGTATGTACGTTTTGTACCTTCTTCTGAAGAGGTGCTTCTGAGGCATCAGATCAAGGGGCATCCAAAAGCCTCCATCTCGCCTCCTGTCCCTCAGCAGTGATAAGTGACCGATTGCCTGTGTATTCTTCGGTATAGATCCACTATGCATCAGTCTGTGAGTGCTGGCTATTGCAGCCATTTGCACTTTGAGTTCCAGCGGCATCACCCCCAATATAACATTAAGGGCTGCCGTCGGAGTCGTCCTGAGACATCCTGTTATGCAGGTATTTGCTAGTCGTTGTAGTTTCTCTAGCTTAGTCGCAGTTGTTACTTCTGTGGTCTTCCTCCACCAAACTATCGCCCCGTAGGTTATCGTTGGCAGAACTACCAGGGAGTATAGTTTTTGAAGCCACTTCGGTCTCAATCCCCAGTTTTTACCACAGATTCTTTTGCAACTCCAGAGGGCATTGCCTGCTCTCTTGATAGTGCGATCAACGTGGGGTTTCCAGTTCAATTTACTGTCTAGAGTTACCCCTAGGTACTTGACCTCATTCGAGATGTTCAGCACCTTACCAAAGATCTCCATCTGTCCAAGGTCAAATTTCCTTTTAAAGGTAAAAGGCACAATAATTGTTTTGTCCGGGTTCACAGACAGTTTCTGTCTTACACACCAGCGCTCCACAATTTTCATCGCGTTCTGTAGCAAGTCCGAGACTGTATGTCCGTCTTTGCCTCTGACCGCAATGACTAGGTCGTCTGCATAAGCGATGACTTCATATCCCTGCTCCGTAAGTGAGCGGATTAGTCCATCAACGACCACAGACCACAGCAGTGGGGATAGTACCCCTCCCTGGGGACATCCCCTCCCTGTTCTTGCAGATAGCTCTACCGCCCCTAAGTTGGACTGAATCATCCTACTTTCAAGCATGGATGATATCCATCTTATAAGAGTGGTAGGCACCTGAAATTCTTCTAGCGCCCTTTCAATCGCTTCGAAGGTCGTGTAGTTGAAGGCCCCTTCTATATCTAGGAAACCTGCCAGACAGATTTCCTTTTCCTCCAGGGACTTCTCTATCTTGCCTACCAGCGCCGATAGGGCCGTTTCAGTGGATCTACCTTTCTGGTAGGCATGTTGGTTCGCGCTTAGGGGGCATCGAGGAAGAATGTCTTCTCTCAGGAAGCGGTCAACGGCCTTTTCCAAGCCCTTTAGCACGAACGACATCAAGCTTATCGGCCTGAAGGATTTTGGGTCCTTTTTGTTGGATCTTCCAGGCTTGGGGAGATAGACCACGTTCACTGCTCTCCACACCTCTGGAATATGCCCAAAAGCTAAGCTACATGAGTAGATTTTTGTTAAAATAGGCGCTAGTATATCAATTCCCTTTTGCAGAAGTGCCGGGAAAATGCCATCTTTTCCCGGCGCTTTGTAAGGGGAGAACGATTCCAGCGCCCATTTCACTATTGGCGTGCTACACACAGAACTGTTGTTGCTAATACAGCAGCCGATCTGTCCGAAACTCCGGTCCGATCGCAAGCTATAGCGAGGGAAGGCAGAGAGATAGTAATTTTTTGGCACTCTCGATCCTGATTTGGCTTAGTTTTGAGTGATTCTCTATCTGGGATGTACTCATCGACAGTGGGACTGTCAGACGAGTCCGTGTCGTATTCGGAACTTTCGGCAGAATAGGGTTGACTTTTGCTCGCATCGTCATCGATCTTCTTAATCTTCATTCGTTTGAGATTTGCTTCCTCTCTTTCAGCTTTTCTCTTCAATTTTGATGTTACCACTTGATCTGTACCACCGATTATCATCTTTCTTGGCCCTCTCTGGTCTTGAAGGAACTGCCGTTCGTTTGCCGGAATTTTGTTGAGTTTCGTACATTTGCAATTGGCCACCATATCGGAGCACTTGCATTTGCTGAGATCAAACAGAGTGTTAGCTTTGTCACGAAAATCCGATAATCTCCGTTGGTAGTTTGGTTGATTCCTTTTACATTTGTTGACTTTTAGCATTGTGTTGTATTTGTCGTGGAACGATCTAAGTTTTTCTATCGCTTGTGCATGCGTTACTGTTGGAAGTGAGGCCCTTTGCCATATCTCTTCGACTTCATAGCACAGTTTTTGAGATATGTCAAAAAATTATGGGTATTTACCATTGTCCGTCTTCAGATCTTGTCAAAGTTGAATATATTTCTTCATGAGATCGGTGTAGGTCGGCAGAGTATTGGTCGGCAGGTTTCGTGGAGCGCCAAATATCACGCACGAAACTTTGTCTCTTGTAACTGTCATCTCTTTAAAAATATAAAGAAATAACTAGTAACCCTTCACTGCCCTACCTTTTTGCGCACAAGTTCAGGTACTCACCTTTTTTTTGTTTTTTTTTAATTAAATCAGATGTAACGTCACAAGTTTATTTCGAATCGGTCACTTCACAAGGAAATCGTGAACATTCAACAATCATAAACAGAATTAAACTAGCGGGGTTTGCCACATTCCAACGATTAAAACACGAATTGTAATTTGTAATATTTTATTCGCTCAAACAGGACTGCTACAATAAATAACTTAAAACCCGCAAACCTAAAGCAAAGGCTACTGAGATGTATTTTGAATCCTTAACTGAGTTGAAATTACGACTTTCACTTCTTTCGACGAAAGTGAAAAAAGTATTACAAAAAATTATTTCAATTAGGTGATGGGCGATCAAGGAGTTGTTAGAAACTAATATAATTTTGCAGGATTGGTACCATGGACATTTGGCACATTTCCAATATACTAGCTTCTTAAAATTTTAAAATCAATTTTTTCACTCCACCCTAATAACCAGCTGGCCACACGAAACACGTTTAGACACCTACTGGGTCCTTAGTAAAACTCTTTCCCCACCTTACTGCATCCTTAGTGACGGGAATTTGTTTATGAAGCAGTAGCCAAAGTAGAAGTAGTTGTAGAAGTAGTTACAGAGGCAGAGGTGTAGAAGTAATTAGAAAGGCAGCCACCATAAGTTAACCTCGTGAGCCATATTCTCAAAATAGCAGAGAACCTGCAGAGAATATGATTAAAAGTTTCGGCAGTAGCCTTTTCCTTGCATGTTCTGTATTTGTTTTTCAAGTCCATCGTGTGCGCTTAAAGCGCCACAAAATATTTCAACGTCAACAAATCTCTGCTCTACTAACTCTCTGCTTCAAATTTCCTATAAAATCTCATCTTAATATTTTCAAAAGTGCATTAAAATACGAACCAGTAAAATTGCATGCATGTCGATTGAATTTATTGCAAGTTAATTAGTTTAGAATGGTGTCGCAACAATTGCAACTTGCAAGAAATTTAATGAATTCCCCAATTGAGGACGCTTTGTAATTACTTTTCAAGTGCTGCTTGTAACTGCGAAGCAAACATTTCCGCACACAATGCGCCACTTTGCCGGCAAAGATGATTTCGTTATCTGCAAGTTTGCAATAATAACTGAAACAATTTTTGATTGTTGCCATTTTATGTTAACTGCCTTGTAGTTGGTGTTTGAAGTTGCCACGGCAAGTTGCAGCTGCAGTAGGCACTGGCTGCGCAACTTTTCCGCACTTGGGCGACATGTGCGCGCAGACTCCCACACACAGCAGCAGTGGCCGTCGTGTCAGCTCGTAATGTGAAACTATGTTGAAATTTTTCCGCCATGCAATGCGCTACAACTCTCAGGTAATATCGTACTTGTCGTTTGCAGGCAACGCGTGCAAGCAGCGATGGCGATGGCGACAGCAGCAGTGTTGCAATTCTGCTGCTCTTGCACCACCTCCACTTACATTGTATTTGATTTCAGCGCAATTTTACTGGTTTCTGCTGATGCAATGCAATATGCACGAATGCGACTGCCGGCGAACCGAAAGTGGCGCGCCCGGTAAGCAGCCAAGTCAACGACAGTTGGTCGACATGTCGTATGAGTGCTTTCAATTTTACATGCACACTCGCTGCTGGAGAGTATTCGCGTATGTTCGTATGTGTGTGTGTGTGTGCAGTTGTGCTTTTGTGTGAGTGTATGGCTGGTACTTTGACTTGCATATCGCACGTTACACTTAAATCACAAGCAAACTTTACACGCTGATCATAAATTGCATAGTATGCGCCCACCTCCAGCTCGCGATGCCCCCTCCCCCTTGTCCCCACCTCCCGCATGTGCACTATCTTAAGAAGTGGAAATTTATTCTTTTGCCGCCAAATGCTGCAAGACAACGGCACAAACGCAGCAGCAAATATGTGTCGTACAAACTTGGCGAACAGCAGTAATAGCTGAAATTTGCTGCAGCTCTGCAGGACACATGTCGAAGCACACTTGAACGAAAATTCTACGCTCATATTTAATATTAGCTAGACACCTTTGTGAGGTGTCCTGGAACGAGCTGTGTTCGACATATTCTTAAAATAATTTTTCTACTGAAAAGTTTGTGGCCTGAAAATCGTCGTCTTCTTCTTCTTATTGACTGGCACGACAACCATCCGTGTTGTGCGTGCAAATTTGTACACGGTTGGAAAGGGCCTACAGTTTTATGCCGATTCCGAACGGCGAGTTGGCAGCTTTTTTATAGGCAATTTTACTCTTAGAGGTTTGCCATTTCCTGTTGAGAGAACAGCCGCCGAAAAAAAAATTATTGTTTTTCCTGGCCTGAAAATACTAAAACAAAAAGGTGAGATGGTTTAGTCTTTTTTTAGAATGCTTTAATCACCATAGGGCCGCCCCAGTCATATCCCATTAAGAGGCAGTAGACCTAACAGCAGCAACGATTCAATATGCTAGAAACAGGGTACTGTATAGACTGACGTAACGGCCGTAATGTGTAACTTGAGGCAATAATTGCGCTGGTATGTTTAGAACTGCAAGTTAGCCAATGCTATCGAGTACTGTCCAAAGTAAATAGTTTTCTTCTTTAAACTTCTATCGATTTATTAGGAAAGTTTGAAGTAGAAAAACAAACAATTCTCTGGTCGAAAAAACAATTCTCATATTTGTGAGCCACTGTCCACACTGTCCTCTTTGGTGTAGCCATTTCCATTTCTAAAATTGCCACTCACATCGAAAAACAAAAAGTAAACCCAGACAATTTTCACAGTGCACTGCTGGTTGACTGGATTGGGGCTATAAATTTTCGCACTTTATGCAAAAGTAATTTCTAGACGACCAACTTCAATTGACTCACAGCGCACAAGCCGACAACAACCAACATTGCCCCGTAATGAGTTCAGTTCAGGCGACGACAAGTGAGCGCATTAAGGTGAGAATTCCTTAAGGGAGACACTCAGCTGACAAATACAAACACAGGAAAATTCATTTCATTGTATGCACGAGTGTGTGTGTGTGAAATGTGGCAGCCACAGCAATATTTCACAGTAAATAGCTAAATTTAATGTAAATTATTTTGCTGTTTCCATTTCATTTCATTTCGTTTAGTTCGTGCTCTGTGCTCTCTATGTATGTGTGTGTGTGTGTGTTTTAGTGTGCTTGTAAAATTGAGAAAATTTAGATTGACACTACTGTTATAAATTACGCATTGCCTTATCAGTACGCAAACACACACTTACTCACACTACTACTATGGGACACGCACACACACACACACACACGCACGCATGCAGCACTTAAACGCAACGCTAAACGGCCCTGCCGCAACGTGCCGTGCGTTGCGCCGAGTTGTCATGCGCGCACTGACACCAGTGGCCAACAGGCAACAACAACAATAACAACAATACCACTCACGCCATGTCGCAGTTGCTGCGGTGTGGGCGTTGTGTTGTGCGCTGTTTACACACACATTTTGCACAGTTAGTCGCTGTCGACGGCGGCAAGCGGCCGGTCTTCTTCTTCTTTTTATTCGCCCGAGCACACTCCATGCCATTACACACGATGTTGTGTTGTTTTGAGTTGTCATGCACACTTCCGCATGCAGTTGCTTCGTGCTTTGAAACTTTGATTAATTGTGAGATTATGCATGCGGATTTTTTGCTCGACTCTGCGTGTATGTGTGTGTGGGTCTGCACACACGCCATTTATGCAAAATGCCAGCTTGGCTGCCGCTTCCATTTGGCGTAATGTTTTTTTGTTGGCGATTTTCGCCACCGCCACCGCTACCGCTACTGCCGCTTCCATGCCAATGCCGCACTTAAATATTTCTACTCGCAAATTTGCATGTCCTCGCGGCACAATTGGCAGACATTGTCGTAAATTTTCGCACAGTTTTGGGCATTTCTATTTTTAGTTTTTGCCATTTTGGCGCTGAGCTTCAAAATTAGGCAACGTGTGAAGCGACTTTTCTGTAGGACTTTTTGCCATGTCTCTATGTGACAATCACATTTAAATGCAATGTAAATCGTACAAATTTATCTTTTGATTGTTTGCAATAGGCTCCTCGGCGTATAAGATATATTTTTGATTGTTATGCACAGAACGTCCCATGGCTCTTCCCAAGCCTAACTTGGAAGTATGGGCAGCATTCAGCACAGTGGGCCTGAGTGCTTGAGAAATTGGGTCTCGGGTTTATACATCTAGCCCCTCAGATCCATGGAGAGCATTTCTCTTGCAGCATTTTCATTACCATTAATATTTCTTTACCTAAGAATCCAAGTCTTAATATAAGTCCAAGTCTTTTATGTCCAACAATAAAACTGTATATTAGCTTTTCTTTGACTTTAAGTACGGACGAAGGACGATTTGACTTAGGAAAAAATTTTGTTAGGTAACAATTAACCCCAGTTGGACCCAGTAACACCACAAAGCCATACAAATGTCGCCACTTGATTGATTCATTGCCTAAAGACCGAATATAATTTGTAATTTGAGTAATGATGCAGTAAAATGTTAAAATCCTTTTGTAGATAGTTTCATCTGCAAGAAGCACTTTGAATACTTCGCTGAATAAAATCTCAATTATGATGTTTAATTTTATTTTTTTGCTATTTTGTCTATAGACATTTTTATGTCGAATTCAATTAAGAGTCCATTAATGGAATTACGAAAAACAGAAGTGACATGGCGGAAAATAGACCAATACAAACACACACACACACACACACACGCATCATTGTGTGTGTGGCATTTGTATGACATTTGCTGACTCAGACCACTTCACGTACGGTAACCGCATTATATGCTACATTGAAGTGGATGCACGCGTTGCTAAATACGTACACAATGTACTCGTGTATGTGTACATATACATGTGTAGTATGTATGTACCCTGCAGGAAAGAAGTAGTCAGTTGGCAAAAGTAACTAATTTTAAACTAATTATTTGACAACTAATTTGTAACTGATTGAAAAATCATGCATGGCAATACAGTTCACGAGCGCATGCGCCGCACTCGTTGCGTTGTTCGTAAAAACGAAAAGGCGCCTGCGCCATGAATAAGGGCTGCCTATTGTTTGAAAATTGATATTTTCTGGGTTTGCGTTGGCGACCCTTAGCATTTTTAAGTGAATCTAATGGTTTGGCAACATTGCTAACCAAAAACGACGCCATATCGTGTGTATCCGTCGAAGCGTGCGCGTGGAAAATCAAGTGCGTATTAAAAAGAGGTGCGTAAAATAATTGTGTTAATTATTTCATTTTTAAAAATGAATGCAACAAAAGCAAGAAGCATTCGCCGAAAAATAAAAAAACAGAGAGACATTTATCTTAACCGACTTACAAGTGAAAAGACGGCTGAAAGGACGAGTGAAGACGTGCAAGTTGAGCATTTGTGCGCGGAAAATTACAGCGAGCCTGAGGCAGAAAGTACGCCGCCGCAAAAAACACGTTCCTGTTATGTTTTTTTGACTTATACAGTTTATAAATGGATATCATTAGAAAAATATATGTTTTTGTTACTAAATGAATTACATTGTTATTCTTAATGAAATGCCTTTAATGTTTTCTATTTTGTTTGGTTTTAGTTATAAGATGTAAATATTATATTTATTTATTTATATTATTTTAAATAATTGCACTTTGTTTTTGAAAAATTTTAATAAAACAATTATGAATTGAATCCAATATATTTGAAAATTCATTTGAAGGGGTTATATGTAAGTAATTTGTAATGAGTTACTATTTGACTAGTTTAAAATCAGTTACAAACTAACTAATTTTTAACTAGTCCCAAAACAACTAGTTTTACATCAGTCGATTGTGGACTAATTATTAATTGGTTTGAAAACAACTAGTTATAAACTAGTTGGGAAGTCATGCAGAGGTAGACAATTGATGTGCTGCTAGGACATCGCCACGTTAAAATAATCACTTCTTTTCAAGCAAAATAACTAATTTGTAATCAGTCCTGTACAGAAAAGGACTAGTTATAAACTAGTTTAAAATTAGTTACTTTTCCTGCAGGGTATCTATATGTGGGCACATGTGCTGTGTGGGTGTGTGTGTGGGTGGGAGCGTGCCAGTGTGCGCTCGAGCTTGTGAAATCGGCAGCATCACAGAATATTTCGCAAACAATTTATTTTTGCTGTTTATCACGCACACTGCTGGTCAGTGCAAGTCATTACTTACACTAGAATACAAATACATAACGCTACGCTTTGCTACGTTACGTTGTGTTGTGATGTGTTGCGTTGCGAGTGCAGTGTTGCCATTTGCCGGCTTGGCTTTTGATGCTAAATGTTTGATGACCTGCGCCGTGTGCCATGCCGCAATGACAGACACAAAATGCCGCAAGCCAACGAGCTGCGTGAGACAAGTCGTCAATAGACAATTCCAAAATTGGTGTGGGAGATTTTCGCCCAAGTCAACATGGACATTAAGACTTCAGGCAACAAGCAAAACTATGGGATTTTTAGATTGGATTGAGGAACGGGAGGATCAATGCTCCATTTGAATGCATCTCAAGATTAAAGACTACAACAAAAACTAATAATGCTAACGGCTAAATAGTTAATGACTTCTCTTGCCTTTAAGAGTCTCTGTCCAACTCAGTCGTTAATCTCAAGTAACAAATTTAAGTAATTGCCACAACTGCAGAGGCGACCATAACAATGAGTTAACCCTTTCGCTATTTTGTTGCCATATGGCAACATGCCACTTTGTGGGCATCTGAGTTGTGTATGGTTTAACCCATTGCTGCCGGGTACCAGTTCCGCCCATACGATTTTGATAAAATTTCATACACGACCTGGAATTGACCCAGCTTTCTCTCTCTGCACGTTGCTGAGATATTTATTGGGTATTTTGTACCCATTAGGCAGCAATGGTAGGTTTTTTCCATACTTTTTAAAGTGATCAGCTAAACACGTGAACAAAAGAAGTATTGTTTACAGATG
Organism: Melieria omissa; assembly: GCA_963971225.1. Lineage (NCBI taxonomy): Eukaryota > Metazoa > Arthropoda > Insecta > Diptera > Ulidiidae > Melieria > Melieria omissa. The sequence goes on from OZ020267.1 coordinate 113,813,058, forward strand.
AGTTAGGGGGCAAATTTTTGTGAGGTTCTACCTCCGGAAAATTCACAATTTTTGGAGTCTGGTAACTCTAGCTAGATGGCGGAATTTTAGGGTGACCTCCACTGGACTAAGGTAGTTCCATCTTTACCCCAACCATCCTTATTAATGATTTTGAGGTATCTCTAGCACGAACTTTTCTGTGATTTTTTTTTAAAGGTCAGTTTTCATGGGTAAAATTTTACCCATTATGGGTAGTTGGCAATGGGTTAAATTATAATTTTTGTGTTGTTCCTTAGAACATTTTTAAGTTTTAGGAATAATAAGAAATTAATAAACTGAATATTGAGTTTAAAGAAATTACACTTTTTTTAATGTTTATGTCTGAACATAGTAAAAAAAGAAGAAGCAGAAAACAATAACATACATTTTTAATTTAATCTCATTAAATTTAATGTAATTGTGATGTAATGTAAATTAAACTAAAATATTTAATTCGAATACATTTTTAAAATAATTTTAGCTAAAGTAAATGCAGAAATATTTTATTTCTAATTGTGCCTAAAAAATTATGTTTAAGTAACCATTACAGCCAAAACGATTTGGTTGCTATCATACGACAAAACTATAAAAACACGGTTCGGTAATAAAAATTAAAACAAAAATTTTTTAAATGTTTTAATACGGCAGCACCATAGTTTTAAGTTTAATAAACTCGCAGCACCGGAGTTCAGGGAATACGACCCTGGGCTTCGGTGCTGACCAGCGGGGACGCCATCTTCACTTTGATTGTGACGATTCAAGTGCGCACACGCAACCACGGGAGCTAAATAAAACCATATATCTTAAAAATTATGGAATGTTGTTGACACAAACACACAAAAAACTAAATGGATAAAACTCAGATTCTAACTTTCTTCAGTAAAAATCTGTAGCAAAAGGGTTACCAAGTTATAGATGACTTCAGCAACAAACTCTCTCTCTCTCCCTTTTACCTTATTTCTCTCGATTGTTGATCTACAACTGTCGAACTACGTTTTACCTGCACTTAATTCATTGCTCAAAGTTCTGCAAAAGTTCCCAAAACTTAAATCATCAAAACATTTCAACTCGCTCTTTTCTGGCACTTTTCTACAAGTTTTAGTGAAAAAAGTTCGCGCAGATAAACTTAAATTTCATGCAGTTACAAGTATTCGAATGTGTCACACTTTTAAGTTATGCCACCCTGATGGCGCAACATATGCGCACAAAGTCATTTAAACCTGAACCGCATCGACCCCAAAAAAGTGCGTTTAACGCTTATCTTAATAGGATGTCTTCAAAGTTTAACCCCTCCCCCCACCACGCTGCTATCTTTACCCTCCCTACTGCTGCTGTCCAACGCCTGCAGTATTTGCCATCAACCATTAGACATTGCCAAGCCAGCCAACTACCCACCGCCCCACCAACCAACCAGCGATTCGTCCTTTCGCGTCCAATACCCGCGTGTGGCCGCTTCGGTGCAGCGGCAAAAACATTTGGCATGCACTAAATTTTTTAACTTCCAGCCAAAACAAACTTTGCTGGCTGACTGACTCGACAGCCGGTTGGCCAAACGATTGCGGGCAAAGACGTCGCGCTGAAAAAGTTCGCATGGAGCGCTTCCAATAATTTACCAATATGGCGCGCGCGCGCGGTGCCGTTGGAGCGCAGCGTCGCGCTGCGCCAGTAAAAACTGCTTTGTGTATTTTAGACTGTAATGGCGCTAATGTGTTTTCCTTTTTCCTCCGTTCTGACTTTCTTTGGCACTCGTAAAGTCGTTGGGTCTTTCAACTTTCCGCCAGCACGCCAGGACATTAGCAACATGTGTTGCTGCTTGCGCAAAACTTTGCGCTGATTGTTTTAAAGGGTTGCGCATAAAATTTCTCAAGCAAAAGCAAAAGCATTCAGCGAAGCGGCGCACAGAAAAGAGTTATAAACAATCTTTGGCATTGGCAGACATAAATCTATAATGACGCATTTTAGTTGCGGCCAATTTTTCGTACAAACAGGCAACAAAAACTTTGCGATAGCAACAATATCACTGTTTCGTTTCATGGACGCTGTTGTTGTTGTTGTTTTTATGCAAACTATTTGAAACAGGTGTGTTCTATACACAATACAAAAGTCGAATATTAAAATTTTGATGGGAATTCATGAGATTGATGGCTCAATAGATGAAATTTGCTGCCTTCAGACTTGGTGTGTTAATCCTTGAAGACTTGCTTGTTCAGCGTTTCTTTGGACAAAATCTCAAACGGCCAATGTAATTGTATGTGTCAAGGTTTTGGAATCTATGTAACCTATATTGAAGTCAAGTTAAGTCAATGATCCATGAATTCTTTCTGTACGCTTGGATCCTTAAACCGAAGCTAAGCTTTTCACTTGGTAAAGTATGTGACTTTTATTTAATAACGCAGTGCAACACTGAAAAAAGGGACAAGGCCAAACCCATCTCATTCGATAGAGGACCTCAGTACATGAAAAAGTGCGAAGGGATTTTTCCCGGAATGTTCGATTTTTTTTTAATTGGGTTTAAAGATGGCGGCTTAATTCCACTTACTGAAACTTTTAAAACTTCATATCTCTTGACTCAAATGTCAGAAAAGAATAATTTTTACGTCAAATGAAATCTAATGATATGAAGTCGACGACACAATATCCTTTTTGGAAAAATTTTATGAAAAAGGATATGAAGGACTTCAATTAAATTTGTATCCTTGAATATCCTGGAAACCGTGAGAGCCAAATTTATATAAGTGACTTCTGGTGAAAAAGCATTCAAACATCTATACTGCTTATAAATTTCATGTAAATAACTTTTAAAGTTAAGACTCTACAACGATTAAAAAATGTGCTTTGCTACATTCGATGTTTTTAGGAAGCAAACATAAATAAAAACATGAATTCAGGAGTGTATAATTTTTGAAGCGCTGTAGTGGCTTAACAGTTAAAGTGATTGAAATGAAATTAAAATGCAGTATAGATCTTTGAATGCTTTTTTACCAGAAGTCACTTGTATAAATTTAGCTCTCACGGGTTCCAGGATATTCAAGGATAAACATTTTGTTGATGTCCTTGATGTCCTTCTTCATACAAATTTTCAAAAAAGGATATGGTTTCTTTGACTTCATATCATTAGCTTTCATTTGACGTAAAAATTACTCCTTTCTGACATTTGGGTCAAGAGATATGATGTTTTAATAGTTTCGGGAAGGGGCTTTAAGCCGCCATCTTTAAACTCAATTTAAAAAAAAACTCGAACATTCCGGGAAAAATCTATTGGCACTTTTTCATCTACTGAGGTCCTCTACCGAATGAGATGGGTTTGACCTTGTTCCTCGAAATTTTTTTCTAATTTGTTGCAATGTGTAATCAATTGAATTAATTTACAAAAATTTCTTTCTAAACATTTCTTCTTCATTATACATAAAAAAGAATGTAAACCGAACTCCTATGCAAATTTTTTTAAAGACTCTATGCTCTTAGCTCCTTTCCAGTTACACATCCGCCGCGCGCCCACACTCGCTTTCAGCACATGAAAAAATTAAATCGCTGTCGTAAACGATTTTCAAATTTTCGATCGCATATTAGCTGCGGGCCTGTGTGTTGCCAATTCGCTCTCAGTTCGCTGCTTAGTCTTCTGAGTTGGTTTTGTTTTTGTAATTTTTAATTATGTGCCGTTGAACTTGACGGTACTTTGCACAGCTGAAACTGAAACCGAAACTGTAGTTGGAGTTCGGTGGAATTTTATTTTATGTATTTATGAAAATTATGCAAAATACTTGGAATCGCATGTGTGTGGGTGGGGAAATGTTTGCCACCTGTGCGCCAGAAAAGTGCTTGCAGGTATATCTGACTTAATGCGCCGGCACGTCAAAAATGTTGGTGTAAGATTTTCATTTCCAGTTTATCCACTCAGCAGGAACGCGACCGAGCACGTTGGGCGTCCGGGCGGCTGGAACACACCAATCAGCGCGACGAATGCCGGCTGTGGGCTGCGGGCTGTGCTGCATGCACGGCGCGTCATTAACGACAAAGCGCGCAGACAGCGCGCATAAAGGAAGCTGTCAGCGCGGTGCGGCGCCGCCATTGTGTACCTAGCAAGGCGTAAGTGAAGCATCATTTGTTAACTTCTTTGCGGAAGTGTGTAATGTAAACAAATATGATTACTCGGCGCACATCTGCCGAACGGTGGGCGGGCGCCTGGCGCCTGCCGACTGCCTGTCAGCGGCCATGTGCGACGCCCGGTTGGCTGGCGGGCTGGCTGGCTGCCAGTTTCGCCGGCTGTCGCTTGCTTTGGCTCAAGTTGACGTCGCCAACGTCGCATTTTAGAAAACATGAAAAGAACTTTTACAATTAATCAAAGGATCCGTGCTCGGCTGCCTTCACTTCCCGCTCCGCGCAATGTCGGCGCGCTACTATTTTAAGCGTTGCAAAATCTGTATAAATAATAAATATTGTTTGTGCGCAATTTTAGCGAGTATCAAACATGTTGCTATGTGTGTATGTGTGAGTGTGACCCGCTTCAAATCATCATAAATTTAATAGAATAAAATGCCAGACTGGCGCAGCGTTTGCCAAGAGAAATGAGGCAATTTCTTAGTGCTTGCTGCATATCCAGATAAATTCGTACTGCAGCTGCACATGCGACGACCCACACGCTAAACGCTATGTTGACTTCAGCACAAATACGGGCAATCACCAACCAACGCACACTCACTCACACAAATACACTGCCAGGACGGCCGCTTTGCTGTTGTGGCTGCTGCTGTTGCTGTTGCTTGTGGCGTTGGCTGGTGGCTGGAATGCACAAAAGCGCACTTTGATAAGTGCACAAGTACATTAACCAGCAGCCATGGCCCGCAACTGCGAGTAAAATTTTGTGACAGCTCAAATTGTTGGCAGCTACACATAAAGCACCAGCCACCCACCCTCACCGCCCACTTTCGCTCTACGCTTCAACTGTGTACGTAAACACACACAATCAGGCAACTAAGCTACGCGTATGTGTTGTGTGTGTGTGTGCGACTGCAGCACACAATTTTAAAGGCATTTTCAAGATTTCTCACTCGAAGCAACCACTTTGTCCCATAAAGAACAACACAGCATCGCTTGCTGTCATTGTGCACGAAGTACGCATGCTTAAGCCAGCTTCCAAATCACTTACGCGTTGCACATTGACAGCAGAGCCCCTCGCGCCCCAACCACACCCACCCGTGCAACGCTGTTAAGCGCGCGCGCACACACACACATACACTCGCAACACTCACAATACGCACACAAGTGAAGCGTGAAGCGTGAAGCATTTCTGTTCGGCGAAAGTGATTTATTTAACCCTTATGTCGACCGTCACATCCTGCCGCACTTTAATGGTTCTCAGCGCAAACGCGTCCTGGGAGACATTTAAATCGAGAACAAGTTGACAAGTATACAACTTTGATGCAGAGTTGGCGCTGTTGGCCAGAAAGTGGAGACGAGCTGTCGAGCATGGATGTCAAAGTGACAGGTAGTTTTCAATAATTTTAAATGTTTGCAATACAGACGAAAAACTGACTTTCAGAAGATTTCAGTCTTTAGTATTTACACACACGCATCAACAAGTGAGGTTAAAGAAAAAATCGAGAGACTATCTATTGTTTCTTTCTATTCTATCTATAACATGAAAACTAAGTACTAATAAAAATCCAAAAACACACACAAAGGTTAAACTGCTAAATGAAAGAAACGATTTAATTCAACTTACTTTTTGATTCCCAACTTGAATTCTTTATTAAATGGAAATTGCAAAAAGACTTTTCCAGTTAAAAATTATATTTGTTTCGTTGGAAACATACCTTGTGACCGAAAAGTTTCCGGAAATTCTCATTTAAAATTCGCGCGCTGTATATTTTTCGATATTTTAAGTTTCTGTAGGTTGGTAGCACTGTCCTTAATTACTATGCCAAAAATGAGTGCGATCTGTCAGACAGTTTGTTTACGGCAGCTGTTGAAACCAGTTCACCTCAGTAGTGCGTTGCGATTTTGTTGAGAATTTTCTTCAAAATGAGTACCGTGAACAGGTCTCTTTGGACGTGCTTGATCGTGCCAATTCCGATCCAACTTTCATGGAACGCATCATAACTGGTGACGAGACATAGGTCTACGAGTACGACATGCAAACAAGCCAACAATCATCGGAATGGAGAGGAAAAGACGAGCCGAAACCAAAAAAACCACGCCAAAGTCGCTCGAAAATCAAGGTAATGCTGATTGTTTTCTTCGATATTCGTGGTGTGGTGCATCATGAATTCGTCCCTGAAGGACAAACAGTCGGTAAAGACTATTATTTGACTGTTTTAAGACGTTTGCGTGAAAATATCCGCCGTAAACGGCCTCAATTGTGGAAGGATAATTCATGGATTTTTCATGACGATAATGCTCCCTCGCACCGAGCCAACATTATCAACGATTTTAAGGCCAAACATTCAATAAATACCATCGAACAGCCACCGTATTCACCTGATCTTGCACCGTGTGACTATTTCCTGTTTCCCAAACTCAAATTACCACTCAGAGGAACGCGTTTTGAATCCATAGAAGACGTAAAAAAGAATTCGCAGAGGGAACTCAAAGCCATACCGGAAAGCGCCTATAAAAAATGTTTTGATGATTGGAAGAAACGTTGGCATATGTGTATCGCTTCTAATGGAGCATATTTTGAAGGATATAAAATAAACATTGAAGAAGATTAAGAATTTTGCGTTTTATTTAAAATTTCCGGAAACTTCTCGGTCACAAGGTATACGAATGCAAGAAATGCTACGAAAAGATATTTTTCCAATAAAGCAACAAGTTTTGTTTTTCAGAAATACGATCTAAGTTAATCAGGCAGTAAGGAACATTACATAATTTATTTTGTTGAAAGAAAAATAAATAAACAAAAATTAATTTTGGGAAAAATATAAGGAATATATCAGGTGTACAACTTTGGTTCCGCCGTTTTCCGATAGGTGGCTGTACCGGCTGAGGCTGGTTGAAATACATAGATGGTAATGCCTTTAAAGTGAGTGTGGACAGTGCCTAACGAATTGTCATCGCCGTTTCAGTGACAGTTGTTCTTGTATTCGTATTATTCACGCTCGAAAATGTCCGTTTATGTGCCCAATTCTCGCCATTTGCGAGAAGTTTTACTTTTCTGTTACAATTCGAAAAAAAATGCAGCTGAAGCGCATCGAATGCTCTCAGAAACTTACGGTGATGCTGCTCTGAGTGAAAGAACGTGTCGGGAGTGGTTTCAACAGCGGCCACAATATCAAGAGCGACATGACAAAGTCATCCTCCAACACGACAATGCTCGACCTCACGTCGCAAAAGTGGTCAAAAAGTACCTGGAAACGCTGAAATGGGAAGTCTTGCCCCACCCGCCGTATTCCCCAGATGTCGCCCCTTCTGACTTCCACCTATTCCGTTCGATGGCACACGGCCTGGCAGATCAACATTTTCAATCCTTCGAAGAATTGGAAAAATGGATTGCTTCATGGATAGCGTCAAAAGAGGACTCCTTTTTTCGAGCCGGGATCCGAAAATTGCCGGAAAGATGGGAGAAAGTTGTCGCTAGCGACGGACAATACTTTGAATAATACATCTGTAAGCACTTTTTCGCAATAAAGCTTTTAATTTTGGAAAAAAACGGCGGAAGCAAAGTTGTACACCTGATAGTAAATAAAAGGTAAAAAAATTTAATATTGTTAGTATTTTGTGTATGAATAAATAAATAAATTAAATTACATTACATTTTTTAAATTTGAATAAATGAAAATTTGAAAAAAATTAGAAATTAGTATTTTGTGTATGAAAAAATGCAAAAATTCATGTTTTTTAAGTAAACAAAAATACTAAAAATTATCAGTATTAAAATATATAAAAAAATTGAATTTTTAAGTAAAAAAAAATATTAAAAATTATTAGTATATTGTGTATGAATAAATAACAAAAAAAAATTTACTTTTTATTACAAAAATTAAATTTGTTGTGTCAATAAATTTATATATATAAATATATAAATTAAATTAAATTACTTTTTTTAATTTTAATAAATGAAAATTTGAAAACAAAAATTAGAAATTATTAGTATTTTGAGTAGGAATAAATAAATAAATGAAATAAAATTAAATTTTTGAAATTTTGAAAAGTTTTAAGTATTTTGTGTATGAAAAAAAAAATAAATGAAACTAAATAAAATTTTTTAAATTTTAATAAATGAAAATTTGAAAAATTATTAGTATTTTGTGTATGAAAAAATTCAAAAATAATTTTTTTAAGTAACAAAAAATATTAAAAATTATTAGTATTTTGTGTATGAATAAATAATAAAAACATTTTTTAATTTTTATTACAAAAATTAAATATTGAATTTTTTGTATAATTAAATTTATAAATTTTTTTACAATAATTCAATTTAAATTTTTTTTGTATTTACTCATACACAAAATATTAATAATTTTTAATATTATTAAAATTTTCATTTATTGAAATTTAAAAAATTTAATTTTTTTCAAAACTGCCAAACGATAAAATTTAAAATTTATAATCTAATAAGAAAAACAATAATTATAAATAAAAATATTATTAAAATGTTAATACAGTCATGTCTGGGTATAGTGAACATCCGACATAGTAAACACCTCGATATAGTGAACACCCAAATTTTGATATGAAGCCTCTAAATACTAAAAAAAATTTTAATCAAAACACAACAAAAAGCAAATAAAACGAGTTTTAGAAACAAAAAGGTTAACTTTGATATAGTGAACAACCTCGATACTGTGAACAGGCCTTGCAATAATTAGTTCAATATATCCAGACACGACTGTATAGTTATTTAAATTTTTTGCAAAATAATTACGTCATTAAATATGCCAAATAAGGCGTGGTTTAAAATATTTAAAATTATTAAAATAAAAATTAATTTAATGAAAACTTAACAACAATTAAGTGTCACTAAATTTTTAAGTTTAAAATTTAACAAAAACATACAAAAAAAATACTCAGTATTTGTGTGAGAACTTAAATTAAATAATAATCAATTATTCACATTTCATTCAATTGTGTCACAAATATCAGCTTTTCTACAGATTATTTTTAATTTTGTTTAGCAACAATTTGCCATATCACATAAAATATTTACATTTTTAAAAGAAATTGAAAAGCACTTTTCACCCAGTTTGAGTAAAGTAAATGACAGTCGGCAGCTGTCATAAGCCCATAGGGGCCTATCGGATCTGAAATTCATCACTCCAATCAAGCAATTACTCTCAATACACACACACATACATGCATACATCTTATAAGCTTACTCAACACATATGCAAATTCCCCTCATATGACCTACAAACTCAAAAATTGTCAAATCATAGACATAACATTGCCTCACAAAACAAATGTCGTATGTCCTCACAAACTCCATGGAACATGCAACATTCCTCTTCTGAGCTACATATGCAAAATATGTGTTGTAAATGTCTGTCTGTTTGTATTTTTTTCTCAACATTTTGCAGCCCATGCAAAAGTCACCACACAAAAACTTTTGCCTATCACGAAAGCAAGTCGAAACTTTTGACTTTTTAATTTATTGAATTAATTTCGTGCACCGCCTTGCCAAATGATTTTGCATGATTTCTTCTTTCATTTTTTTCTTTCTTCATTCATTTCGTATGTTGCACGGTGTGTCGGTTTTTCTTGTGCGCCGCAAATAACAACGTTAGGCAAAAGTTGCCGCACTTATTGACGATTTTGTCGCTTAATTGCTTTCGAGAGTTTCCTAAAGAGGTAATTTAAATGCAATTGAAGTGGTAGGGCTGGCAATATTGTGTTGCGTTCCATTGTTGTTGCGGTCACTAATGCATTAACGGAAGACTGAACTTTTTTAATTGCGGCCGCCAATGATCGACAAAAAGTGTACGAGCGGCAAAATTGCAATAGAAAAGTTTCTTTAGTTGATAAGGTAGGAGTCGACTTCAAATGAAGTCATTTGATTGAAAATACCAAATAGGCAGGAAATTGCATGAGGAAATTATGCGGATTTCGGTAGAAATTCTGTGCAATTCAATATTAAATGCGAAGCCAGAGAAAGAAGAATAAATGTAAATGAAACTTTGGAATAGAAATTGCTCTGCTAATGATTGTGTTGAAAGTGATTTCAAGTGCGCAGTTTGGGAGTCGTTGTCAAATGTGACAATTAGTCGAATGGGCCAACTTTGAAAATGTGAAATATTTTGCCAATTTCAAATGTATCCCGGCAATCTCGCTGAGTGATCGACTAGTCCAGGGATTAAATCTTAACTACAAGTGATTGTTGGAATTTTTCCTCTATCCTATTCGTACCAAAGTATCTGAAAGCAATACAATACTTGTACATGCATTCCTGAGAGTCCTGAGGAATTCACAGAGTTTTGATTTGAAAAAATACATTGTGGGATTCGTGTAATTCTCTCTCTTCTAGCAATAGAAGTAGACAAGTGTTTCCGCCGGCCGAGTGGGGAATCGAACCTAATGAATCTGGGTTATCTTTGTTTATGAACACAAAGTTTCAAAATCAACACGAACGACTATAGAAAGTGCCCATTTATACCCATAAATTAAGATTTTTACGAGAATTGCATAAACTTGTAGTAAAAAACAAGAACTGCCGTGGCTTTTTGGTGCTTTCTGTCACTCAAATGGAATCAAATTTTTTTATAATTGTTTTTTTATGTTCTGCACAAACATGCGAATAATTGACATACAAATTTACACCCCCTAATAATAATATTTTTCCAGCTTTTCTGCAAGAATTACGCTACAAAAATTAGCTACGTCAACGACAGCAGCAACAACAGCAGTGAGTGCAACAACAATAGCAATAAAGTACTTGCGTAAATTTTGCCACAACAACACTCACAGCACTCAGATTATTTTACGCTACAATGTCAATTTGAAATGTTGTAAATAAATTTCGTTGTAAATCGTGGCACGCCATGAACGCCCGCCCACCCACTCACCCATCGGACCCACAGCGCTGCCGCAACTTGTAAAGTGCATTTGCGGCAGCCATCCATTCTCCCCTGTTCGCCCCCTCCCCACTCGCCATACATTGACGCACAAGTGGTGCGCCCCGCTCAAGCTCAAAGTTTACAAAATAACAAAGTGCAAATTTTGTGCGCCTCAAATTATGCTACAGCAACACAAGCGACAGCTACAGCGACGGCGACGGCAACGTTGGCGACACAACGCTCGACGCAATTTGCATATGACTCTATCTGGCTGACATTTCATGTTGCGCAGGAAGTGTATTTTAATTAAATTTTCATACTAAAACACAACGGCACTATTTGTGTTTGTTCTGCATTTTGTTAATGACATGCAAACCTGCAGCTGAATTTGGCAGCACCGACGCCAGCAGGACATATTTACACATGCAAATGCAGTGCAACTGTTGTCGCTTGCAAAAACAAAAACATGCAAACAAACAAACAAACACACATGCGCACGCATGTCCCATCAACGGGCAAAAGCTACGCACAAAAGTGTTGCGGGCGCCAGTCGCAACAAACGAAGTCGAACAGACAGCCGACACACACCGAAGCAGCTCGAAGCACTCAACTCACCGGCGGCATTGCAACTGGGGAATCGGCGCTGGTGCACACTTCACTTTGTGGTGGCCCAAAGAAAGACACATGCACAAGGCAACGCACAGAGATTGTCGAGTCGGCACTCGGCGTGGGGAAAACAACCGGACGTAGCCATGACGGTCGTGGCGCTAAGCGTTGCTGTCTTCCAGCGTAAACTGTCTCCCAGTCTAAAAGCGCGAAAAATGTGCTTTTTCTGATATTGAAAAACTCAAAATTTTATAAGGTGAATCTGGTCGGGGCTATAAAAACGGAAGATACTGAAGATTTGAAGACTTTTTTATATTAGAATAACATGAACCCCACTCTGATAGATTAAGTTTCATTAAAAACTATTTTGAAGTCATGTCAGGTCGATATGGCGTTCTAAATTCGCCTCAGTTTTCGGGTACAAACTCCAATCCAATCCAATCTGTAACTGAGGGAATATATGTTCATATGTTATCATCGTTTATTTATATTTTTTACCCGTGAAAAACACTTTTGTATTTTTTGTACACCTGTGAAAGGTGTTTGATTGGCTGTTTGCAAATTGATTCAGAAGTAGAAACCTTAAAGCGAGTATAAAAATAATATTAATGTTAATGTATAAAAAGATTTTTAAAATATTCATAAATTCATGGAATAGATGTTCTTTTTTTATCATCGTTTATTTATATTTTTGACCAATGAAAAAAACAATTTTGTATTTTTGTACACCTGTGAAAGGTGTTTGATTGACTGTTTCCAAATTGATTCAGAACTAAAAACCTTAAGGCGAGTATAAAAATAATATAAATGTTAATGTATAAAAAGATTTTTAAAATATTCATAAATTCATGGAATAGATGTTCCTTTATTATCATCGTTTATTTATATTTTTGACCAATGAAAAAAACACGTTTGTATTTTTGTACACCTGTGAAAGGTGTTTGATTGACTGTTTGCAAATTGATTCAGAACTAAAAACCTTAAGGCGAGTATAAAAATAACATTAATGTTAATGTATAAATCGCACACCCACTTCAAAAGTGACACAACTCAAATTTAATTAACTTTCATTTTCTGGTCTATGTGTTAATACTGTGCACAATGCATCTATCTACCAATAAGCAAAAGCTTAGTCTATTTTGTTGTTGTTAACTGTTGCCAAATAACAGTTAGATCTCCCTTCATGTTGAAGAGTTTGATGCCATTTGATCGCTGCAGCTCAATGCAAAAGAGTCCTAATTCAAATTGTGACACTTTTGGCAAACAAAATGTTTGTTGAAGTTAATTTTAAGCAAAGTTCTGGCAATTTAAGTATATATTTTCAAATAAAAAAATCAATTTCGAATTCCCAAAATTTTTCTTTTAACTTTTTAACAGTCATTTAGAATTACACTGCAGAACAAAATCAAATTTTTTTTTAAAACCCAAGGTTCTGACAACGGATTCTGATAAAGGGGACCAACAAAAAAATATGCGTTTATTGGCGTTTTGAAAGTTTACATCTGAATTTTTTTTTAGGGGGGATCAAAGTTGACCCCTTTTCGCGCATTCTCATGGTGAATCGGCATACGAAAACCATGTAACATCACATTTTAGGTATATATTGTGTTCAGCAATTTGGTGTAAAATACTACGAGGAACATTTCTGTGGAGCATTTTAACCCTGTAGCTCCTATTTTTATGGGTCACTTTGACCTTTTTTTCTAAAATCCCAAAAATGTCCCGTAAAACAGGACTTTTTATGGACAAAATGTACCACAAAAATATTTGCCATTAAATTCTACTATAGGTATCTGAATACATAAAAGCTCAGAAACTAACTTGAATGCCAGAATCAAGCCAAAACTGAGAATGTATTTATTGAAATTGAATTTACGCTTTCTGAAATAGTTTTACACTTTCTGAGATTGCTTTTACGCTTTCTGAAATTGCTTTTACGCTTTCTGAAATTAAATTTATATTTCTGAAATTGAATTTACGCTTTCTGAAATTGCTTTTACGCTTTCTGAAATCGAACTTGAAAAGGTGTAGTATAAAATAAAAAATCGTTGTAATTTATCCTAAAGCATAATCTTTAGGGATTGTGTACTGACCGGTCAATTCAATTTCAATTTCAATTTATTTGGTCTATACGTTATTAAAAAAAAAAATATTTATTCAGTTAAAAAACTATTTTTTGCGTTCCCTGAAAAATTAAAAATTTGGAGTTGTCACTTTTGAAGTGAGTGTGCGAAATAGATTTCAAAAAAATTCAAACAAAACTTTCAATATTAATCCATGGACTTCGTTTGGAGGTAGGGTTCTGCGTACAACTTTTGAGCCATTGAATACCATTCGAAACAATATTTCGTACAAGAAATTTTGTGTTTGTTTTGTGTTTTCTAGTACTCAACCCAGTAGCGCTCAAGCAGATCTGTAGACATTTTAAACTTAACGAATTCTATAAATTTCAACGTTTTGATCTCTTGAGCAGATTTTCTGTGAATCATAGCCAAAGTCATATTTGCCTAATTAGCAGAATTTCCCCTAAAAAATCGCAAAATTGTCCCCAGAAAAAATGTTACAAACAGTTCAATAATTGAGATTTATGAGTTCACATCATTTGCTGCGCTGTTCAACTGCATCGAAGCTAATTGTACATAATGTTTTGACATGCATTGGAAATATTTCTAGTGTAATTAAGCTCAAAACAAGCCAAAACTGCATTAATCCAAACAACCATAGTCGGCCATGTTAGTGTGTGTGTGTGTCAGTGTGACTATGTGTGTGCCAGTGACACACGTGTTTTGCATAATTTTGAAGGGAATCGACGGCCGCCCAATTAAAATGCGAAACTCCACGCACTCTTGATTTATTATTATAATTATAAATGCATAACGGCTCGACAGGGCGGACAGATATCAAACAACAACACCATTGCAGACTATCGCACGCACAATCGGGTGATTGATACTGCCAGTTGTCATTGCCCGTAATTATATTTCGAATTTCGGCATTTAGCATTGACACGCACACCCACACACATACACACACACACAGCCAATGTGGCGCCGCGTAAGCCATAATCCGTGAGTAATGTGGCGTGCGCCCATGTTTGGCGCATTATTAAACAATAACTGTCGTTCACATTGCGAGTCAAAGTAAAACAGATTGTCGATAGTAAAGTGAGTGAAAAAATCTCAACTTGAAGTAACTGCAGTAAATGTTCTTCCTGACAACAACAGAAATGAATCTGCTGCGCCAGCTACACATTTGAGTAGAGAAATGTTAATTGCCAAATCCCAGAATATTCGTTAATCGCTGGCAATAAATTAGCTTTATTGGCAATTTCCACTTCATTATTAGCTTAACTGATGTTGAATTTTGCCCGCCCTCGCTGCAAGCCTGTCCGCCCGCTAGCCCGCTCGCCACGCCACCTGCCGTCGTCTATGCCCAGCTGGATTCGGTGGCCGGGCAAACTTTTAATATACTGACCTGTGTGGTGGCATTTAACAGACTCATTCATTTTGTTAATTTCTTTTTCGATTCTCGCCGGTTACACCTCTCCCTCCGCCCCCCCCACAGTCACGCAGCCAGCGCACAATTGCACTTACACACACTGACACACATGTGGGTGTTTGCGCTGACGCTGCTTGTGTTGGTGCGGTTTAATTCGGAGCCGGCGCTCGCAGTGAACTTTCGACTGGCAAACCAAGAAATTTATGGCTTCGCGGCGGATTATACTTTCGCCGGCGCAGCACTGGCGCAAGGCCGCGCATCGAACTGCACAATTAGTTTATGTTTGCTTCGTTTACCGAAGACAACAGCAATTAGCAAAAAATACATTTCGCATTTTCGGTTTTGCTGCTTTTGCGCTTTTCATTTCACTGTTGTGCGATTTTTCTATTTTTTTTTTTTTGTTGTTACTATTGTCGATTTACGTTTTGTATGTGGCTAAAGTTGCCTGGCATTTTTCAATTCAATGGGTTGCAATGTGAGCGAAAACAAGCGAAAACAGGCGAAAACTTTTAAATGTGCTGAGCTTTAAATGCTACGGGAATTTGCTAGAAACTTTTGCAGAAAAATATTTTAAACACAAAAAGTTCTCCTTAATTTTGTATTTGATTCAATCGAAAGTTAAGTTAGTCAACAAACTTCGAATCCTGTTGAAATATTACAGAATTGAGGTTTTCGTTAGATCTGAGCTTGAAAATAATCCATCTGAGAAAACTCATTCGTTTTCTAGTAAAGACAAAAGCCAGCTGAGCGTAATGAATGTGTTTTTTATTGGATAAACAAACCAGCAAATTGATCACTTTCTAGTTGATAAAAAATCAGTGAAGTATAATCACCGCTTATCTACTTCAGACAATACTCAGAAGCTAAAATTTATAACGTTTCCAATTGGCAAACCTAAATTCACACCAGTTTTCTAGCTAAAACAAAAACCAATTGCAATTGGTCAAAATTGTCCCAGTTGAGAAAAAACCCAGTTGCCAAGAGTCATAAATTTTCAAGCTAAGGCAAAAACCATCAAGAATCGGTCATGTGTTTTCAAGCTAAGTCAAAAACCATCAAGGATTAGTCATGTGTTTTCAAACTTAGGCACACACCAACTCCGAGTAGTCATCAATTCTGAAACTAACCTGCAAACCATCAGTAAATAATCAATACTGAGAGACATCTAATGAAAAGACTCATTAGATGTCTAGTAAAGACAAAAACCATCTGGGCGTAATAAAGGTTTACTGGGTTTACTCAGCAAATTGATCACTTTCTAGTTGATAAAAAATCAGTGAAGTATAATCGCCGCTTATCTACTTCAGACAACACTCAGAAGCTAAAATTTATTACGTTTCCAACTGGCAACAAACCTTAATTCACACCAGTTTTCTAGCTAAAACAAAAACCAATCGTAATTAGTCAAAATTATCCCAGTTGAGACAAAACACAGCTGCCAAGAGTCATAAATTTTCAAGCTAAGGCACAAACCATCAAGGATTGGGCCAAACCATCAAGGTTTTCAAACTAAGGCACGAACCAGCTGCGAGTAGTCATCAGTTCTGAAACTAAGCTGCAAACCAGCAGTAAATAACACTACTCGACAAAAAATGGGTTCATTGCATGCTCCTAAAAACAAAAGTATTTTTTAGACTAATCTTCGGCTGCTGAACACGAAACTGAAAATCAAAAAATTTTCTTAAGAAGCATTATCGAAAAATCTTCGAAAAACACGTTTTTCCCCTCATATCTCAGTTATAAGCACATATCTCGTAAACCAACCATTCGACTAACACATGTGGCCCGTCGTTCAGAAGGTAATTAACTAACCTTTCCAACGATATATGGATTGTTCAAATTTAATGAAATTTGGGGAAGTTACTGACGATGAAAGTTGAAAAAATTGAATTTGTTGACCATTTTCAAAAATTATACATTTTTGAATGGTTTTTTATAGATAAAATAAATGAGCTTCTCTGGTTTTAAGATCTAAGAGGAAAGATATATTATTTGAGCAAATATTAAGCCTAACATCAATAGAATTGAAAGAAAAATTACAAAGTTATAATGCACGGAGGGAAAAAAATAAGAAAATTGTCTCCTTTTAAATAAATTTTCTATTTTGAACTTTCAGAACTTTGAAATAGAAAACAATTTAAATGATTTCGTGTTCAGCAGCTGAAAATTAGTCTTAAAAATACTTTTATTTTTAGGATCATTTTTCGTGTCGAGTAGTGTAACCAATACTAAGAGACACAACAGCCTAAGTAGACATTAGTTATCTAGTTGGAATAAACGTAAAAACTTATTTAGTTACGACAACATCTTGTCACCAATCCAATTCATCAATATTCAAACTAATACACAAACCAGCAACGAATAGTCACCAATTTTCGAACTAAGGCACAAACCAGCAACGAATAGTCACCAATTTTCAAACTAAGGCACAAACCAGCAACGAATAGTCACGGCTTTTCAAACCAAGCCACAAACCAGATGAAAATAGTCGCCAATTGTTGTGCAGTCGAATGATCTTATGATCTTAACCTTCACTCTGTGCATGGTTTTTATACCCTAATCCCGTGCAATGGGGAACTGAGTTCTCCATTTTTGAACCAGTATAGTTTGTATGGGAATGAGTAAAATAATAATTTTTTGGGAAATAATTATATTATCATTATAGTATGAAATATTATTAATGTTGTTGTTGTTAGTTGTTTTGTATTAGTATTTTTATTTTATTTGTTTACCGTCTTTGAATCTGTTATTCCACCGGTGAGTGTGCTTGAGATTTAGAACTTGAGTGGTTCAGAACTTGGATAAGTTTTGCATACAAAATGTATTGGTATAAATAACGGGGTCATTTATTCCCCATAGTACAACAAACAGTTTGTGTGCTTTTTTTGGCTATATCTGCCTAAACATACTTTAAATGAGATATCTGTTTATGCTTTATGATTCCTCTCATCAATACCTTTCCAATGATATAAGTATAAATATATCGTTTAGAATTAAAAACCTTCACAATTTAATATTTTATGTCGTCGTGGGGAACTGTATACCCCAAGCACGGAGTGAAGGTTAAACTCGCCCATTCGAACTGCGAATATTTTTGTCTTTTCAAGAAATAGAACTTACTTACTTACTTACTTTACAGCTGAGCTACATATAGTGGGTCCAAAAATCCATATTCTTATTGAATTTTGAAAATACTAAATAACGCTTAAACTGTTTCACCATAAAAACGCTTTAGAAAAAATGCAAAAATCTCAAAGATCTCTTTTGTAGCTTTTAAAAAGCTAACTTGACAAGCTCACTTTGCTCTAAAATCAGTCATTTCACCAACTACTAAATTCGATATAAAAATATCTTTGTTTTGGTATTTTCTTCTACAAAATCATAAACATTCTCTTCCTCCGCATATCTCAGTTTCCAGCTGCTTGTTAGTCCTTTTGCGACATGATTTCCCAATGTTTCCGTTCCTTTGCGCAAATATTATATGTTAAGGTTATGTCGAAATCCATACTTCATATTTCGCTACAGTCACTATCCAAACATCTAATCGCGCCGCCAACCATTTGATCAAACCGACGCTAACAACGGCCGCCCCAGCTTTGGCCGCCGTACGCGCCGACAAATGAAGGATGCTGTGTGTGCCTCGGGCTTGACCCGACATAATATTTTATTTATTTATTGCACTCGCCGCTGCAATGTTGTCCAATTTTATCTGGCAGCGCTTGTAGAGCACTTTTTACAACATATCCGCTCGAGCATAAATCATGGACGCTGTCAACGTTATTTCACGTGACTTTACGTGCAAAAATTTATAATTTTTTGTATGTGTATTTTCCTGTATTTTCATTTTTAACGCGAACGCACAGAAAATTACGAAAAAAAAACACGCGACGCGAGCATAAAAGCGGCCGTAACGCATGCGATGCGCGTCCGCTTTGGCATTGAGTTGTAAAATTTAATTGCACACGTGTGTGTGTGTGTGTGTGCGTGTTGTTGCTGGCACATCGTAAAACTGTAGGCAACACGAAAATTACCTTCCTGACACTGTACATTAAACTTGAATAGGGCAACTTGAACTTGACGCCGCCGGGCGATCAATCATTATCAATCTGCCACTGAAGGCAGCATTTGCATCTTGCCGCACTGACAGCTGTCCCGGCTGCTACACGAATCAATCTGCGCGCGCACAAAAAACCGGCACAACAAAACTCAGCGCCACGCAAAGAAAACTTTTCGTTACGCCATCGAGTGCGAAATCGCTGGTGCGTAGAGCGACGGCAAGGAAAAACTGCTGCTGCCACGTTGCCAACAGTGTTGTTATTGCTGCATAGCAAATCTCAGCAGATTGTTGTGCTCTCTTCGTATTATTTGGCCCCTTGGTACGGCACAATAGATTTGCATGTCGCGTGTGAATTGGCAAAGCTGTGTGGGTGTGAATTCTGTGTGTGAATTTGTGTATTGTTGCTCGAAATTTGCAAGTGGAAAAAAATATTAAACGAAATAAAAGAACAATGCCGCGCAACATTTGTGCCATGTCTGCCTCTTTTTCGATATTAAAAAAAATGTGAAAATGTAGAAATTGTGCTGGGCACATTTTTCCACTCAATTAATTTCGTAAAATGTTCACATATTGCGTTCAAAGTTTCTTTGTATGGATTTCATGATTTTCAGTTGCCTTGGTGCTACCTGACGACACCACATTTGGCATTTTTCCTTAACCTCCCCCGTGAGGATGCTACAATTCCCCATCAACTCATCACTCTACGAGTATGACAGAGGCTTTTTTAGTTTTTATTTTGTCACTTTGATTGGCTTGATCTCCTTCTGTTCTCTTCAACGCATTCCCCTCTGATGTCACTTACACAGTTCGTGTGTTGTTTCAATTACCAACAATCATCTGCTCCCTGTCTGTCTTCCAGGTTTGTCCTCTTTGTCTGTTTATTATCTACTTACACTTTCTTTTCAGTTAATTTTTTTGTTTCTTCCCTTTCAGTGCCTCTTGGCCTTCCTTTTTGCATGCTTTTTCAACTAAAGTTCGTCTTTTTCTGTTTTCCCCTATTTTCATCTACGACAACGACAACTTCTGCCTCAATGTTTTGCAATCTTCTCTTTTGAAGATGATTTGCAAAAAAATCTCTAGAATTAACTCTTCTCTTGTAACTCTCTTGCTCATCCTTCTTTTCTCAATCAACTTAAGAATTTCTTCCTCAATGTTTTTCCTTCTCTTTTGTGGATGATTTGCCAAAAAATCTCTAGAACTACCTCTTCTCTTTTAACTCTCTTGCTCATCCTTCTTTTCTCAATCAACTTAAGAATTTCTTCCTCAATGTTTTTCCTTCTCTTTTGTAGATGATTTACAAAAAAATCTCTAGAACTAACTCTTCTCTTTTAACGCTCTTGCTCTTCCTTTTTTTCTCAATCAATTTTAGCTAAATTTTCTTGTTCTAAAGTGAATATTCATTTTTATTCTTTTCCCCTCATGTAATTTTCATGTCTTTCCAATCGCTTCACTGGCTTCTTCTGCCAAATGAAACTTTTGAAAAAAAAATATCTCTTGGAACAAGAACGTGGAGTGTGTCTCCCCCACACACCGCAACCGCCGCAACGCATTAAATACTTAAATAAATTTTCATTAGATTTAACACAAAAAGGAAATTTCGCTTATTTCCTTTTAACGCTTCCATATCGAAAAGCCATGAACGTTCGCATTGTTTGACTGGGCGAGTGGCTGGTGGCTGCTGGCCGCCATAAAACTCTGCGCTAGGTCCCAGCATTTAAAGCCTCACAACAACAACAACAACAACAACAACAACGTGCCGTGCTCGACATGAGCCCAATGGAAGCCGAAGGCAGGGGGGCCAAACGAGCGCATTCGATACACGTTAAAGTGCTTACCTTGTAATTGCAATGCCTGCCGAATACATTTCCTAAACAAACATTTGCAAAGGCCACCATTTCGGTTCGGATATGCATTGAATGCTAACAATGGCATGCACCGTCGACCCCGCCCGGTCCCGGCCACACCGGGTCGCCACAGCTGCGCCCGGCAGCGGCCAAAACGAGAGCAAAAATGCGAGGCCACCGCAACCAAGTCGACAGTGGGTTGTGCGATTATTGACAGAACTTGTGCGGCAAACTGCGACTGGCTGGTTGACACAGCAAAGAAAGGCAAACACAATAAGCACACAGCACACACAGCGCACACGACACAGGACACACGACACAAAGGTGTGTTCGCATTCGCATTTGAACGCAACGAAAGATGTAAAATCCAGCTCAGCTCAGCACAGCCGCCGTGCCGCACTCGGCCGATTACCGGCGCCACGGCGAGTGCAGCGCAGTTCAGCCAGAGCGCTGGTCATTCACTGGCTTTGTCGGCGCGCCAACTAAAAGCCAAATAAACGTTGGCGAGCAATAACTATTTGCCAAATTGAGCCAACCGCAGACAGTTGTGTCTAAATGAGACACAAATTCTCGGCGAGCATTCCGGGCTGCTTGACTACTTGGCTGCTGGTGATGGTGTTGGCTTTTATGGCCACTTGGGCGCATGTGTTCCGCGGCCATTCGGTTTCTGCGCAAACATAAACACGTTAATCGCCGACACTGTGCAATTATAAATTTATTTAATGAGCACAATCGCACACAGTAAAGCGTCACGCGCTGCAACAAAAGGCGCGTAATTGAGTGACGCCCGAGGGTGATGGGGGGCGAAATACGGTGATGCGTTGTTATGGGCTGTAAGGATGCGAGAACAACGCCATTTGGCTGCTGATTATTAAATTAATTGCTATAATTGCCAGTAATGGCGGGCAATGACTTTTTTATATTACAAAATATTTGAATAATAAAAGAGAATTTCTAAACATTACAAACAAATACATATTTGATGTTATATATAGAAGCAATTGAAAGCTTATGAACTGAAAGCTAATTAATGTCATACAAATGCAAAACCTGAAAAGAGTCACTGAATAGAGTCACAAAATTAGGTGAGTCAATGCTTTGGCGTATAAATTGAAGCACAATAGAGTCAAGATTAGTGTAAATTTAGATGTAAAGTTTATGAAGGAGTATTGCATCTGTGTAGGTGTTGTGCAAATATTACAATGGGCCTTAGAAAGGTGTAAGAAAATAAAGATGTTCAACACAGTTTTAACTCACTTCAGAAATATGTGTATGAACGCCTCACTCGAAAGTGGATACGCATCAATACGCGTCAATAAGAATTAGCGGGAACTTAAAAAACTTTAACGCTTAAAAACCGAAACTCGCTTGGGCCATTAAGCCCAACTGAAGCATCAAAGTGTGCGGTTTCGAAGTGTCAAAAGTTCCGAGTTGGATCTGTAGCACCGTTTCAAAATAGAAAAAACACGGCCGACACGATTATTTTTTTAACTATTTTTTTCACCAAATTTACACTTTATGTTGAAAAACACAGCCGACACGATGATTTTCCGAACCGTTACATTCACTAAATTCATACTTAATGTTGTTTGCCTTTGTATGGTAGTGTTGCCACCTTGGCCGAAACGCTCCTTGCGCATTTTAGCGTTGCCACGTGGTGTATATATTCTATATCCAGCTATATTCTATATGTTTGTTGTCTGTATATTTATTTATTTCTTTGTTTATTTGTTTGTTGGTCACACGACACTTCAACTCGAAAACTAGACAGCCAATTGAGCTGAATCTTTTACGGAATGTTCGCCTTGACTAAATATCGGCAAACCATATAGTGCGTATACGACCCGACAAGTGGGCGTGGCACCTTCCATACAACATAAATTTTGAATATGGAATATCTTCGAAATTATAGTTCAGACAGCGGTAAAATTTAGTACAGGGCCACCATTTAAGTGTGTCGTTTCACTGTTAAATTTTCATGAGGATTAGATAAGGGGCGTGGCACTTTTTAAGCGACCCAAATATTTTAAATAACTTTGGAACTACACATCACACATCAATGACAATTGGCACAGGCTTAGGATTTAGATGAGCCCTTCAATAGGGGCAATGTGATGGGTATTGGACGAAGGGGCATGGCACCGCCCATACAACCCAAATTTTTAATGTTGAAAAGCTTCGGAATAATAAGTCTGATAACAGCGAAATTTTACATAATGTCATCCCATAGATGTGTCATTGTACTGCTAAAATTATATGGGCGTTGGAAAAGGGGCATGGCAAATTTTGTGTGACTAAAAATTTCCGCGTAACTTGTAAACTGCAAGTCGCACATCAATGAAACTGGGTCACACCCTTCGACTGGAGGTATGGATTGGGCATTGCATAAAAGGGGCATGACGCCACCGAAGCAGTATTGTATGAATAAACTTGACTTAAAGCCGCGTGATCCTGCTAGTTTATATATATGTGTCACATTGCAGATAATTGAGCTCCGCTGCAATTCAACGAAATGTTTTTCAATTACACATTTATGTCAAACAGATATAAACTTTATTGTCTATATTATACTGAACGATATGTGTGTGCAAAATTAAATGCGTATTTCGGCGAACTTAAGGGCTCATCGTTTCGCAGAAAACCATAAAAAACGTTTTATGAATGAAAAAAGTACGCTTTTTTTTATATTTTGCTTTTTTTTGTTTTAGAAAAATGGTTTTTTATGGATGCAAGTTCAAATACCAAGCAAATTTTTCAAACACACCGAACGTGTTTCAATAATCAAACGCGTTCACTTATTTACTTAGGCAGTAAATTCGCACATGAATACATTTTTAACACTATGTGTCATTAAAAAAGTTGCACTATTCAGATTTTGCAGTTTTCAATTCTCTCTGAAGGTAAACTAACTAAATATCAAAGCTTACTAATCAAAATAATTAACACAACTTATACTGAAAATTCGGTAAATGAAAAGATGTTTCGTTTTTATTATTGAAAATAACAAAATTCATTCATATTTGATAAATATTTTCTAAGAAATTTTTTGTAACAAAATTTTTAATTTTTAATTTTAAATTACATAAATTTTAGTAAATTTTTAATTTAAATTTTATGTTTTTTAATGAATAGTTAAAAGCAAAAATTGTTAACCACTAACCTGGTCTCGAAGCATTCCAGTGCCGTTTTCATTGACATCGAGTGTACCTGTGTAAAGTGAATTCGCAAAATTATTATTAGCGCAAACTTCATTGCAAATTCATTGTTTATTGTAATAGACAACGCACACTTATGGCCACCTGAGTGGCCAAGTGCGCATTTGATGGCCTTCGTACGACTGCAAAGCAGCCAACTGCTCATCTCCGCTCGCATCGTTGTGGCTCTCTGCTGCTTCGCTTTTTTTAACAACTCACCATAATCGTAGCCGAGCAATATAACATTTGTGGTTATCCGCTTGATGGCAATTTGAGTGCCAAATTTTTCCGATACATTCAATATTTATTGCAAATATTCACGTCTTGGCTGTGTTTATGGGCGCGCCACACCTTCCTTGCCTTGTCGCACAAACGATTATGTTCGATTGTTATGGCCCCGCAGATCGCACTAATCAGCGTTTCGAGGGTTTATGCGGCATATTTATTGCTGCCGGCTGCCGCAAATCAACTGTCATCTTAAATGTTTATTCAATGTTTGTTTTTACTTACCAAGGCACTTTGTTATTTTATAAAATGTTTCGCTAATAAAACTTTTTCAGCATCGCATACATACAGACAGAATTAGCTAAATAATTGTCTATTCGTGTATTTTGTTTCAGTGACATTTCACAATTAATTACATTACGTTCTCGATTTGCAATTATTTGGAAAACTTCAATTAAATCAACTTCCTGTTATGGCGCCATGCATTGTTTTTGTTTTGCTGCGCGTTCGGGATTTTCATGCAATTTGTTTTTATGGTTATTTTCTATTTAATGCATTTTTTATATATATTTTTTTAACGTACGGAAATGTAATATATTTGGCGCAATTTTGGCCACCTTCCAAACGCGCCCGCAACCATATTGATTTATGTGTGCTCGGACAGTTTTACACACACATACAGAACTACACACACGTTCGTACCGAATGGCGCCGAAATGCAATTGAAATGCATCGAGTGGTCGCTAGGAATCATGGAGATGTGACTGACTATCAAATACAAAGCAACAACGCAAAAGTTTAGAGTATTGAAAATAGATTTCTGTAGACCTGAAAGTAGGAATAAATTAATCAATTGAAAGGTCAAAGTTGAAAGGTCTAATCGATAATTAAATAAATTCACCACAAGCGGAGGACAGAGTCTGAAAACTGTAGATGATCTCAATCGGCTTTGAAGAAGCCCATTGCTAATCTTAAATAAAGAACGTTGAGTTGGTTGGTTGGTAGTGGTTGTATTGGTTTCATGCTGAGAAGTTGCCTGTAGAATACGTTTACAGAAGTAGATAACGATTGACAAAGCTTCTATTAAGATCCATTCCATGAAGATCCATTCTTTTGTTCAAGCTTTAGATAGCTAAACATGAACGTAAAAAAACACCTAGGGGATTCGATCAATCTTCCAAGAATATGTATAGCAGACTGACAACACATGTTCATAATTTTATTAATAGTTGATTTTAGTAATTTTCTATTAATTTTGTGTATTTTTCAATAAACACAATAAGAACTTTATTAATTTTTTAATTTTATTTTATTTTTTTTATTTAATTTTATTGTATTTATTTTATTTTCTTTTATTTTTTTTTATTTTATTTTATTTTATTTTATTTTATTTTATTTTATTTTATTTTATTTTCTTTTCTTTTCTTTTCTTTTCTTTTCTTTTCTTTTCTTTTCTTTTCTTTTCTTTTCTTTTCTTTTCTTTTCTTTTCTTTTCTTTTCTTTTCTTTTCTTTTCTTTTCTTTTCTTTTCTTTTCTTTTCTTTTCTTTTCTTTTCTTTTCTTTTATTTTATTTTATTTTATTTTATTTTATTTTATTTTAATTTATTTTATTTTATTTTATTTTATTTTATTTTATTTAATTCAATTTAATTTTATTTTATTTTATTTTATTTTATTTTATTTTATTTTATTTTATTTATTTTAAATTATTACAACTTTTTTTGCTAAATAAAAAACAGTAAAGAAATTCCAAAATTAGTTAGGTTTCAATTTTTCTACACAATAATTTTGTTTTTCCTAATTTATTACTATTTTTTAATTATTTTATATACTAAATATTTTATAATAATATTTATATTTTATTATTTTATATACCAAATGTTTCTGTATACTATAAATACAAAAAATTGTTTTATTCTTGAATACAAATTCTAACTTTCTGAACACATTTATCTTGCAATATTTTTCCTACTGGCTACGGCCTCGCACTCGCACCCAGGTATTTCGAAATGAATTCCAATCGCTGCCAAAACATTTACAATTAAAACGTTTACAACAACAAATTCATTGGTAATTCGCGTTTAGTGTTCATTGTATGCGAGTAATCGGAGTACAGAGCACTCCAAAACTTTTTAAACGCATTTTCGCAATCGATTTTGGAAAAATTTAACTCAACACCAAACTGTGCAGATAATATTTCGGTTAATTAAAAACACTTAAATTCAAATACAAAAAATTCTATCAACCGCAATGCATATGTGGCTCTATAATTTCACTTTCACACTTTATTAAGCGGAAACAATTAAAACGATTTAGTATTTATTTGAATCTTTTATTCGCAGCTAAAAATACTTTTGTAGGAAAATATCACCAACAGTTATAAATGTTCAATTTTCATGACAGTTTATGGAACTTAAGGAGCATAAAGGCATCAAAGTGCATCCCAATGACTGGCAGTTAATAAAGATGCACACTCGCTGGTCGAAAATATATATTTTTGATTTTTTTTGGTTTTATTTATTTTGTTTTTTTTTTTCTATTAAAAAAAATGCTGCTACTTGCAGTGCAAATAAATCAGAAATCAAAACGCAATGCACTTCAATTCCGAGCGAGTAACAGTCCTGCATGAGTTGGCAATGGACTGCTGCGCTTTCGCTCTCTCCCCCCACCCCTCCCCTCTCGTGGCACCACAGCAAAGTAATTGAATGATAAAATCGCATACGACCACAACAATAGCAACAACAACTAAAAATAGCTCATGTGCTGCTGTTTGACATACAAAATGGCCGCTTCAAACTAAACCCCTGGCAATAGCAACAACTACAACAGCTCCATGAAAGCAAGAAGAGAATTGCATTCGAACTGAACTTATCAAATACTTTTTCTTTCCGTTCGTACACAGTTCAGCTCTTTCTTTTGGGGGGGGGGGGGTACTCACTCAATTGGGCGTTTATCATTAAATCTACACTGAATTGATTTTTGAACATTTTCAAAGCAAAGAGACTGTGTTGAAAGGTTCAAGTGGTCTTCTTACAATCAATTAGTTGTGGCTTAAATATTATAAAAACCAATATTTACAAAATTAAATATTGAAAACAAGTTCTTGTGTGTTCTTTGTGTTAAAGCTTGGTTTGCATTATGTCAAATGGAAGCACAAGCATGAATAATAATTTAACGAAACATTTTTAAATTTGATACAAAATCTAGCTCTCAGTTAACTAGTAAAACACAAAGAGTGTCATTGGCTATAATGAAAACCGCACATTATATTACACTTCCATAGGACACTTTACTGCTCAACCTCGGAAAGTGTTAAGTGTTCATGTATGAACGAGCCGCTGTCACGACAGGCCAAGAACACCAGACACTAATTAATTCGTACCGCCTGGCTGACAACTATTAAACTCGTATAAAGTAAAACTTTCCGCACACATTGGCCACAATCGCCGGTATTGTCGTAATTGGCGTTGATTTCTTGTGGTTGTTTATAGCAAAATTTAATCGCTGGGAATTGACGGGAACTGAGCAGCCATTGCGCTGTGTCGCCACTTGCTGAAGTTGTGCTCAACACGACATAGTTAGTTGAACACACCAACCCAACCCAAACCCAAACCCACTAACCAGATGTTGTTAAACCGGAAAGAGGGTCGTTGCCATAAGCACAACAACAACTTCTAGTATCAAATATACAATTTACTCGAGCATAATTTAATAAGTCTTGAATGTGTTCGCTGGGGATGGACTTAATCCGATTGTATATGGATATTTCAATAATTTACAATAACAAATAAAGACAAGAACACATACAACAATTGCCTAATTACGTCTTTAACAATGGCACAAGAACCGTGGGCGAAGATCCTAAACAGCGCCAGTTGAAGATTTTAAACACCAACAGGTTCTACAATACTTATGTTAATATTATAATATATATATTATATATATCTTATATTATATAAATAAGAATATGTTAATATTATAATATTTTATGTATCATTTAACATTTTATGTATCAATTCTGATTCCTGAAGCCTTCAGCAGACGTTGGCATGTATGTTGATTTATATAGAATTAACTGGTTAAACATGTCAAATCTTTCAGAGAATCTCAATGGAAGAAGATATATGTACTTGTATGAGGCTTTTAAGCAGCATATGAGACCTTCAGCAGCAGTGGCGCACACAGGATTTTATTTGGAGTAGGATTTTCATAAGACTTTTGAGCCAAACTCAACTTGAAACCATATTTTCCATAAGCAATTTTCATTTTAGAAAAGGGGTTTGAAGCCCCAAGTTCCTGCCACCTGTGTGCGCCACTGTTCAACAAAGATTTTGAAACCACAACACAACTCACCCAAAATAGTTTTTTAATTTTTCTTTTTATTTAATAAAGATTTGTATAATGAAAACAATTAGTAAACGCAGAAGAACTAGAAAAGAGGTCATCAGCTGCTACGATTAGTATTTCTTTAAGCAATAATAATGGCAATAAATTTTTTTAGTATTTTCACCACCAGCTTTTAATTTCGGCGCCCATTACGGGCCGCTTCGTTTGTGTCGATAACAGTTGAAACTGCAGACAGAGCGCTGCGGCGAGGCGCGACGATGAGTTGCAGGGCGCGCGCACATCCATATCCTGTCATTGCTAAAAGCCTACAGGCCGCAATATACAACACTACACAGCGGCAACAGTAACAAAGCCAACAACACCAACAGCCGGCGTAAAGCGCGCTGATAGGCAAAGCAATTAAGCGCACCGCTTTCGCAATTAAAATCGATTTTCGGCATTTTGTTTTAGCGCACACCTGCTTTTTTGGTCATTTTAATTGCAAATTGCACAATTTGCACCGCGGCACTTTTGCGGGCACAGCGGCAGCGGTAGCGTTTGAGCGTTTGAGGCGCTCGACTATCGAATATCGGCCGCCAGCCGGTCACGCACCCACACACGAGTGCTTTCGACCGCCAATGGTCGACGATGCGTTTGCGGCGTAATGAAATTAGAGGCGCCCGACACGGGTTAATACTGGGCGCACCACTTTGTCTTTGTGCCGCAGCACACGGAAATTGTTGACTGACTACATGCGGGCGGGCTTTGTGCGACGCTGTGGGTCGTTGTTCGGCTGAAAATGGGTCGAATTTAAAGGCAGCAATTTCTATTGATCGACAATGCATAATGGAGCAGCGAAACACTTAGCGGAAAGCAGTTGCAAGCAAAAATTTAATGACAACAAAGAGCAGTTAACTGACACTAAATTTTTGAATGGACGCTAATATCGAAATGATCAATGCGTAGTCGTTAAGGTTGGAATGGCTCTACGCTGACATTTGCTGGTCTTTGTATTTCAGGCCTTTAAATAGAAACTATTTGAACCCAAAATGTGACTTGAACAAAGCCACTCGAAATGAAGCAGAAATGTTCAAGTGTCAGTTTGGTTAGTTAGTTCTTATTAAAGTCTTACAAAAACAAAAAATATAGGTCTGCAAAACACTGATATTCCTAGTAAATCAAAGTAAATGATGCCAGGGGCGGATTCAGAAAAATATTTTAGGGGGTTTCAAAAAGTAATTCTTTAATATTCAATGTCAAAAAAATGTCAAAAAATGGCTTTTAATTTATGTAGTTTTAGTTTTATGTATGTAGTTTTAATAATAGTTTTATTATTTCGGGGGTTTTGATCCCCAAACCCCCCCCCCCCCGAATCCGCCACTGAATTTTGCATTCATTTAGTCGCTAAAGAAATCTTGCAGGACTTTAACTTGTACAGTATTTTTTTTCATTTCCCTAAAAATAAACATAACAATGTTTTTTCGGTCTCAAGGACAAATTGGGTGTAAAGAGAAATCAATTACTCATTACATTTTTAGTTAATAAAAACTTCATCTTCAATTCATAAACTTCATAAATTCATAAATTTGTTAACAAAAAACCACAACTAACTTTTTCCATCATTTCGTTCTCTCTTTGCATTCCCCATCCGTAGCACTCGACCGATTATTCGGCTTCGTCCATTTGCATTGTTCAGTTCCATTCGTTCCATGCTTGACTCGCTTGATTTGGTCCAATCTCTCGTTCACATCTGATCACAACTGATACTGTGATCTCGAACTTGTATTTCGAATCGAATTTTTTCTATACATCTTTCAAAAGTCATAACTACAGTCGAACCCTTTGGTACAGCAGCCCCGAAGTGCGCTAAGGTCACGTTTTCTACAAGCATTCACGTTTACTTTTCACATGAATAAAGATGATTCAGAGCCCCTTCTGACGTTTTCGAATGACAGAAACTACACATCTCCCCATTTGTGTCAACTGAAGTCAGAGGCGGATTCAGAAATATATTTCGGGGGGGTTTCAAAAAGTAATTCTTTGATATTTATAAATTGTCTTTTAATTTGTATGTAGTTTTAATGTCGATCCTAATATTTCGGGGGGTTTCAACCCCCAAAACACACTCCTGAATCAGCCACTGACTGAAGTCGCTCTAACGGCCCCAATACGCCACTGCAACATTCATAGCATCTGTTAATAAACACCACCACAACTTTACGTCTTCCTGGGCGCATTCAAGCAGTCAGTGCGCCAAACACCGACGCCCAGTTGGGGGTGGATTCGCGACAATTAACACTTCCTCAACGATTGATGATTTTTAGAGCCAGTTTCACCTCTTCAAATGCCCAAAAATCGTGACGACGCGCACCGTTGGCGGTCTCCGTCCACGTCGACATCGACAGCGCTGGACGCAAACGCAAAGCTGCTGCGCCGAAATTTCCCCGCCGCCTCCTCTAATCAACGTCAAACAATTAATAACGTCGGCTGGCAGCGCAGTGAAACTGTCAAATCGCAGCCGAGCGTCACAGCCGAACAGCTGCCAGCAACAGGAGTACAACAACGACAGCCGCACAGCAGAAAACAACGCGCGTGCCGACGCGAATATGCAAATTTCGTAATGACAAACTTCAAAAGTTATGCACAATTTAAACTGAAGTGCAAAAGAATCGCGGCGCGACAGCGACAAGGAGCGAGACGTATGCATGAGAATCTTGCAGCGAGGGCGGCACAAATGGCAACGGCGGGCGGCCAGAAAACATATAAATACGCGTAGGTACACCGAAATTCCGCAATTAATCAAACTTGAGAAAAAATGTGAAAGACAGGCAGCGACACAACACAATAACTCACAGATATGGCGGGGAAGAGCGGGCGGGCAAAAGAATGCCAACAAAACAACCGAACAGATGGTAAGACAGGACGCGACGATGGGTCAGAGGAGGGGGGAAAGGCAGTGCTTTTTATTAGGCAAAAGCAAACACACACAAACAGAGAATTTTGTGCTACATTTTTTGTTTTGATTTTTTTGTTGTTGTTTTTGTTTTGAGTTGTTGCGCAAACACTTAAAAATAGGAAGGACATGCTTTCGTTAAATTTACACAAAGACACACACACACAAACGCACACAAATATGTGCGTATGATGCGCTGATGTGTGTGTGCGCTCGTAAACATGCATGCGTGTGTGTGTGCGTGTAATGTTACATGCGATTGTTTGCATTGCTGTGTGTACACTGCATGCCGGTTTTGATAACGCAGAGCCTAATTTATTAGCCCAGTGTCAGTTTTGTTGTATTTCATATGAGCGCCCAACAGCAGCAGCAACAACAACAATACAAGTACGCACAAATATGCGTTCGCTCTATCTCTACCGATGCATTCCACTGTACTTTGAACTTTGCACATATATTTGTTGTTGCTGTTGATATTGTTCAATGTGGCTTGCTGATGTTGTTATTGTTGTTGTTATGTTTATGTATCATCATTAAAATGTGCGGGTGGCGCCAGAACGAAGCTTTGCCAGCACGCCAGCAATTTTACTTCTCTGACTAGCAGCGGCCAATTGCATTGGTGGCGCTGCTGAACAGTGTGGCAACGCCGGCAATGCGTGCACTTTGCTGCAACTGCAATTTATTAGTATTTATTGTGCCACAATGAAGCTGTTCACCAATGCTTGAGGTGCACGTTAAGTATGCGAAACGAACCCGCTGAATGTGGAAAATACAGTTGTCTAGTTGCTTCTGTGCCCAGAGACAAGTTTTAACTGATTGTTCTGCCCATCTGAAATTTGTTGATTTTTTTACAATTAATTCTTTATTTATGCTTAAGTATTTCAATGAATTGTTAATAAATTCAAATTAATGTTTAGATACTTACTTTGAATTTATTCTTAATGAATTAATTACTTTTTAATTAATTTATTTTTAATTTATTTTTAATTAATTAATTTATTTATTTTGAATTACTTTTTGTCAGTTCCAATTATTTTTTTTAATTAAAATTTAACCGTAAGTTCCAAGCTAATTAATTGGAATTAATTCGTTTTATCAATTCCAATTAATTTTTTTTTTAATTCAATTTTATTTTTTTTAAGTTATACTCTAACTAATTCGAATTAGTTAATGATCATTTCTTTATAAATTCATATTCACTCTTTAGAAATTTCAATTTACTTACTTCCAATTAGTTACTCAAATATTAAGTTTAATTATTCAATGATTTCAGAAATTTTATTTATTTTTTTAATAATATTAATAAAATTTTTACAATTCACTCTAAGTTATGCTTAAATTGACTTTTAACTAATTACTTTGATTTTATTCTTGATTAATTAACTCAACTTAATACTTGATTTCGTTTTATCAATTCCAATTAATTTTTTGGAAAATTTAAATAAATTTTTTTAAGTTCTACACTAACTAATTCAAACTAGTTCTTGATCATTTCTTTATAAATTCACATTAATTCTTTAGAAATTTCAATTTAGTTACTTCCAAATCGTTACTCAAATTATCAGTTGAATTATTTAATGACTTTAATTTATTTAATTAATTAATTAATTTAATTTATTTAATTTTTTTTTTAATAATATTAATAAAATTTTTTACAATTAATTCTTAATTTATGCTCAAATTGACTTTCAACTAATTACTTTGATTTTATTCTTAACGAATGAATTAATTAAATAATTATTCTTCATGAATTAATTAGTTCCTGATCATTTCTTTATAAATTCATATTAATTCTTTAGAAATTTCAATTTACTTACTTCCAATTCCTTAGTCAAACAATTCGTTTTATTTAATTAATTTATGATTAATGATGATGATTAATTGATTAATTAATTCATGATTTCAGATATTTTATGTTTGTGCTTAAAGTTTAATTCATTTGCTTTTACAATGAATCCCTAAAAAATTAAGCTCAAGTATTTCTATTAATTGTTATTTAATTCAAAGTAACTTTTTGATAATCACTTTGATTTAATTCTAAAAAACTTAATTCAAATCAATTAGTTTTCTCAGTTTTTTATTTACATTTATTCGTAACTTATAAACTAAATTATTCGAATTAATTCTAAATTATATTTAATCAGTTCCAATTAATCTTTTAGAAATTTAAATGTATTCTTAATTCTTAACTTTTAATATTTAATTTAATTTTTAATTTAATATTCTTAATTCGAGTTAATTCTGTAATTCTTAATTCTCGTTTATTTAAACATTAAAATTAATTCTTCATAAATTTCAAGCTCTTAGTCAGATAGTAATTTCAATTTACGTGATTATTTCAATTACTCCTAAATTATTTAAATTAATTCCAACTAAATATTAATTTATTTCAGTTCACTCATACCTAAAAGTAATTAGGTGCAATTAATCCATTTTTTATTTTGATTAACTCATAATTTATTCTACTAAATTCTTACTTGAATCGAATTGATTCAAATTAAGACTTTTTTAATTAAAACTTTATTATTTTAATAATAAATTAATATAAATACTTCAGTTCACATATACCTAAAAGAAATTGATTGTAATTAATCCATTTTTTAGTCTAATTAATTCATAAAATAGTCTTTTAAATTCTTAATTAAATCGAATTAATTCAAATTAAAACTGTAATAATTAAAAACAAATTTTAATTATTTCATTGATTAAAATTAATATAAATAATTCATTCCACTTATACCTAAAAGTAATTGATTGAAATGAATCCGTTTTTAATTTTAATTAATTTATAAAATAGCCCTTAAAATTCATCATTATATCGAAATAATTCAAATTAAAACTTTTTTAATAAAAAACAAATTTTAAATATTTCAATGACTAAAATTTAAATTAAAAACAAATTTTAATTATTTCATTGATTAAAATTAATATAAATAATTCATTCCACTTATACCTAAAAGTAATTGATTGAAATGAATCCGTTTTTAATTTTAATTAATTTATAAAATAGCCCTTAAAATTCATCATTATATCGAAATAATTCAAATTAAAACTTTTTTAATAAAAAACAAATTTTAAATATTTCAATGACTAAAATTAATATAAATAATTCAGTTCACTCATAACTAAAATTAATTGATTGTAATTAATCGATTTGTAAATTTTAATTAATTCATAAAATAGTCTATTAAAATCTCAATTAAAACTAATTAATTCAAAAAAAGCGTCATTAATAAAAAAACCAAGTTTTAATTGTTTCAATAATCAAAATTAATATAAGTAATTATTATTTTTTCCATCACTTAATTCTTTCTTTTAAGTTATTTTATTAATTTTTTCTGTAATTATTCAAGTTATTCACATAAATAATTTTGTTCAACTCTTCAATTCATACAAACGCATCTCCATCTCAGTGAGTTGAATTCGATTTCTGCGCAAATACGCAAAGTTTTATTTTTTGTAATTAAATTCGGTTCGTGCCCCTGCAGCAAAAGTTGTCTTTATTTGCAAATATGTCGTTACAAGTTGTATAATCTCTCTTTCCATAAAGAAAATAATTGAACTTTTATTTTGCCAGCCAAGCAGTCAGCTTCGGCCACACTTTGCTTCGCCGCCTTTGTGCGAGACATTACCTTTGTCGTTTTTTTTTTTTTTTTGAAATTCCCTCTTCATTTATATATTTTCGGAATTGTAAATTAGTTGCAGCGGCAAAAAGTTTTATTAACCGAACCCTTATCACAAGCCGGCGAAAAAGGCGAAAACGCTGCAAATCTGCCCAGAAAATACGAATCGCAAAGAAACGACAAAGTCAAGTTAACGCCAACGTGTGAAACCTTAAAGAGGCAAACTACACGAAAAAGTTTGTCGGCAGCAACAGCAGCAGCAGCAGTGAAAAACGAACAAAGCAACTTCGAGGCAGGCCAAAAAAAAATGGAAATGGGGTGGAAATGCCCGAGAAAAGTTTGCGCCCCAAATAGTGAACACAGGCAAACAAAAGGACGAGCAACAGCAGCGGCCGCAGCTACGACAACGACAACGACAACGGCAGAAGACATGGCCAAAGCTGAAATCTTTGAGAATATTTTGAAGGGAAAACCTTTTAATGAAGTTTTCATGTGGACATTTCGCCGAGCAGCGCCAGAAAAAGTTGTGTTTTCACACGAAGATGAACAATTCCGCCTTTGCCGGAATTGAACTTCCGGCCGTCCTTTCCGTTCGGCAACGCTGCACGAGACGGCCGAATCTGTTGCTTTGACAAAAGATAGCAACAGCAACAACAACAACAACAACAATGCACATTTCAACCAAACTGAGTGCTGAAAATGATCACAAGGAAATTGAGAACGGGGGAAATGTGCACCGCACGCAGTCAACGTTATGCAAAATTTCCGAGGTGGAAATTATCGGCCGCCGTTCGGTGCGCTGTCGGTTGTGCTCATTACAAAATACAACCGAACCGACTAGTCGACGCATTAGCTATTGACTTGGCCATTAATGTTTTGCATAAAGTAAAATGTGGCAAGCGCGCACAACGAGCGCACACCGAATTGGCTGGACGCATTATTGGGAATTTTTGTTTTCCTACTTGTTTTTGTTGCATTCGTATGTTTATTTATATGTTCATTAATAATATAACCGCAATGGGCATAATGTGTTGCTGTTACTGTGGTTGTAAGCTGCTGGTTGTTGTTGCCATTTCTACGGTGCACACACACTCGAACACATCGAACAGAATTGAACTCATGTAGTTGTGCGAGTGTGTTTGAGTGGGTATGAGTGTGTATGAGTGTGTGCGTGTATACAAAATATGTCCAAAGTTCAGTTGCCAACGAGGTTATTTTTCGCATAGCTAATTTATGGTGAACAATTTACATTTTTAAACAAAAAGATTTAGCGAAATTTATGCAAAATGCAAATTGCAACTAATTTAATAACATACGTTATTAAACATGGCGATACAATAACGCCACAGATACATGAATGCTGTCCGAACAAAAGGCACAACGATGCAGATCTATGCGGCGCATAGAAAAAGCGATGCACTGCGAACAAATTCGTTTGGAAGCACTTTTGCGAAAATTGGTTAGAAAAAAAATAAAAATAATAATAATAAAAAAAAAATACTCAAAAAAACTGTTTTACTAATATATGCAAAATATAAAATAATTATAATTATAAACAAATATGAAAATTTCAGAGATATAGCCCAAAGAAAAAATGGCATACTTCAAGTTCGATGTGTAAAAATATATTTTTAGAGTGTAAAGTGAACAACATTTTCAAATAAGCACACAAAACCAAAATATTGAATTTGTTTGTCAGCGTGAGTGTATGTGTGTGTGTGTGTAGATTTTATGGCTTTATTGAATTTTAAGCTAATTTCCAAAAAACAACACAACATTTCTAGTTTTAAATGTGCATTTAGAAACAATTCCAAACAGCAGTTAGTACAATTAATGCAAGAAACAACAACAACAATATCGACTACAACAACTTCAAACTATGCAGAAATGAAATACACTTGAAACAGTAGCCGACCGCCGCATAATGCAGGTGCGGCTCGATCGGCTCTGTTTGCGCACCACTCGACGACGAACGTTCATTCATTCATTCATTAAAAGTGTAGCGCATTGCAGGGACATTTTCAACAAACACAAACAACAACAACAACAATAGCAACATCAGTCCAAACAAAACAAAACACAAGAAGCAACAACAAAGGCACAGAGACAACAGTGCTGGTTGTGCGCTACTTGCTTGCTGGCTTGTTGGGTTTTGTCTGGCAACTTCTTCTGGGGCGCGTCGTGTTCGTTGTGCCCGCATCACGTCGCTTCAGACAATTGCAGCGGCAGCGGCAGCCGGCCAAACAACACGCAGGCGAACGATTCGGCCGCATAGTTGCGGCTGCCCGGGGCTGCTCGGGAATGCAGTCGACAGAATTGGGCGACGCGCGACGGTTGGACGGCATGCGGGGGCCGGGCGTCATGCAGCGTGACGTAATTTTTCAAACAAACGCACTGATAAACAAAGCAGCCTAATACAATTGCTGTCAGTTGGAGCGCACCAAACAAAACCACTCGTACTTGCTTTGCCTTTCAGCTACGACTGGCGCACAATGCCGCGCTTCACGTCCATGTACGTGTGTGTGTTTGTGACTGTGATTGTGTGTGTGTGTGTGTGCGCTGTCACTGCAGACAGCAGAACACAACGCCCGGACAACCGGGGCCGAGGCCGAGTAAGTGCCCGACGCATTTGTGGCATGCATTTTGCCAGAATGCGCGTGTAGTGGTTTACATACATACACACAAATGATATATACATATAACAAGGTATATACATATCTATGTAGATATATGTTTTCTCTGTGTGCGCTTAATGTGAGTAACTGGCGTAGAAATCGGCCCAAGTTGTTCGGGCAGCCGCAATGTCGCACAGTGGTTGAGTTTTATGCCAAAATAAAAATTTGTATGAAAGAAATCGCTTTAGAATAGAGAATAAATTCTAATATATTCCAATAAATTCGAGTAAAAAATAAAAGTTTTTCGGGCAGCCGAAATGTCGCACAGTGGTTGAGTTTTATGCAAAAATACAAATTTTTATGAAAGTACTCGTTTTAGAGTCGATAATAAATTCTAATAAATTCGGGTAAAAAATATATATATATGCATATACAATTGATCATAAGAAAATTTAGAATTTTTTTACAGATCGAGCAACAATTAAACTTAATTAAAATTTAATTAATTTCCATGAAAATCAGTAAATGCTTAGAAATAGGAAGAAGCCAATGGCGCACACATGATTTAATTTTGGGGGCTTATTTAGTACACAACTTTTGAGTCAAATGCCATTTTTAACCATATTTGTTACTAAAAATGTTGTTGAAAAAGTTTAAACCCAAAATCCCTCACAAGGAGGAAGCAAGGAGCCATTGTGAGACCTGAAAAGTCTCTTATTTCGATTCGATTTTTTATAAGTCCCTTCTCCAATTTTCATATCACAACTTAATCTATCTCAAAGTGTCATAGAAACCCCAGGTTTCAACGGAAGTTTGTGAACAACTCATGAATAAATCTCCATCTGGTATCGCTAAGGACCTCAAAGGAGTCAACTGGCGACTAGTCAGTAGCAGCTACCTACCTAACCTGTCCACCCTCCTGGAACCTACACAATACTCTCGCATACATAGAGGTATCCCCTTGTTCCTAATACGCGTAAAAATGCCTTACTTTCTGATGTCTAACCTGTCCAACCGTCTATAACCTACACAATACTCTCGCACATATAGAAGTATCCAATTAATCCTAATTACCTTAAAAATTCTTTTATTTCCGGTGTAATCGAACCAAACTGAGTTTCAAATAAATCTAGTAAGTCCATATCCCAATACATATACCCATTCAAGTCATATGTCCCAACGCTAAAAACTCTCCCTCTCCAATTGACCTGTCGACATTCATATCACCAAAAACCGCATAAAATTCTTCACTATTTTACCACACATCGTCCACTGTGCACCGTTCTAATTGTCGGATGTATGTAATTGCTTGTGCGTACTCGGTTGCGTATGCGGCACATTTAATTTAAATACGTACAGGCACCGACCCACGCCGCGGCCACTCAACGCAAATCTCACTCGAGCCGGGTGCGTGATTAGTGTCGCCGAATGCAAATTGTTCATTTAACTTGACGCAAAGAACATTCAGCGCAGCAATTTCTGCCACTCGTCTCGACAAGAAAACCATTTTCGAAAACTTTAAAATGACCCACTTCCGCTGCGCGCACCAGCCATTATTGCGGCCGCAACAATTTACTGTTGCCAGCTGCTGCTGACTGCCAACTCTCGACTGCGGGCGCCCTCATCTATTTTGCTTTGTAATTATTTCGCTGTAAATACGGCCCGCATAATCACTATTAATCACTGACACTACGGCTGCGCGTCCGCTCAAAATGCCATCAATACCTGCACAAATGCGCCATACACCGCGCCCCCGACCCGCACAGCCCACACCCCACTTCCCGTAAGAGCACAACAATTGTTTTTCAACTTTTTTTTTGCCATTTGTTTATTTTTGGCAGAATATTTTGATTTTTGCACCTGCGGCATTTTGCTCTCAAATTTCAATAACCGCTGCTCTGCCTCCGCGCACAATGCCCGAAATGCTCGAAATGTCAAATTACAAGAGTAAACAGTCAACAATGCTGCCCTTTGGTCCTTTTCGTTTTCATTCTCATTTGCCACTTTTCCAACTCACCTACGAAAATCATTCTGGCTTGCAATCGCATTTGAAATCGCCACTGCTGCGTGCTGCCGTTGCCGCTCGTTCAATATTGCTGAATATGTGCACAAGGGCTCATAATTGTTTTAGAGTCGCCGCTGATCATTTTAAGGCCTCCACCAACACTCCCACTCACACCCGCGCCGACGCCCGACGCCGCCTCGCCACTCGTGCATGGCCGCCAACGCAAAGAGTTATGGCCTCTTTGCGTTTTTTCGCGTTGCGTTGCTTGTGTGCCTTGTTGTCGTTGTCGTGGTTGTTGTTGCTGCCATTTGTCGTTATTTTGTTGTTGTTGTTCTGTGGCATTAATAACACGGCCAAGTGAGTGGTGTTTAAAAAAATTGCACAATAATTTATGGCCGCTCTGTTGGGCTCTTATGTTCTTTTGACAGCTTTTCAACCTGTACGCCAGTGCGTGGGTGCACGTGAAATTGTTCCACGCGTTTTTTTGCTTGTTGCTTCAACTGCAAAGATTACAAAATTAATTTCATCACGTGAATGGTTTCATTGTAAATACGCGTAAAATTCAGCAAGTGGAATATGACTGTACATGATGACATAATGCGAAAAACATTGGCTCCAAAAACATATCGCAGCACCTTAAAACTGTAATATTTTAAGTCAACACATGCTGTCATTGATTTATAATCAAAAGAGAACTTAGAGAGGTAGATAGGTAGTAAATAGAAGAGGCTACATTCAGCCAGATGAGACATGAAGGCTCAGATATGCATGGTATCTCATTAATTGTGTTGTAAAAACTGCTTGCCTTGAGTTACTAGGGTGTATAATTGATGTGCTGCTGATGCCACCCACTATAGAAGTTTGTTCTTGAACAAATAAAATCTAAATATAAAATACAACTTTTTCTATTATATTCAAACAACTCGACTCTAAGACGCCACTTCGTACAGACTTAACTGCTGCCAACTGTTCGTTAATGAAGTATTTCCAAATCAAACCAACTCGTTCGCCTGCTTTTTTATAAATGTCACACAACTCGTCTCAAAGACGCCACTTCGTACAGAATTAACTGCTGCCAACTGTTCGTTAATGAAGTATTTCCAAAACAAACCAACTCGTTCGCCTGCTTTTCAAACAAATGTCACTCATACGCCCCGTGTCTTAATTACTATGGAATACCTTCACTAAACTTTTTCTAGTTTATTTAAGCAACGCGTTTCTAAGGCACTAATATTCGTACAACAACAACTGCTAGGACCTTTTACTACAACTTATCTGACATTTTTTTACTTATGAAGTACTTCTCAACCAAATTAACTCGACCATCTCCTTTTCATATAAATGTCACTCATACGCCCAGTGCCATAATTAGTCTTCAATACTTTCACTTAACTTTTTCTATTATATTGGAGCAACTCGTCTCCAAGGCCTCAAGAACAACAACCAAGAGGCCATACAAAAACAACTACTAGAAACTTTTATCAGAACTTATAGTCAAAAAATATTTTCAAACTAAATGAACGCGTCCGTCGCATTTTCATATACATAAATGTCACTCATACGCCCCGTTCCCTAATTACTCTCACATTTAAGACAGCCAAAACAATTTCTAATTATAAAAATATAAATTTTTAATTTATCACCATTTCTTAACTTTTCTATTCAACAATTTTCCATATCATGCGACACTAATTTTTGTTATTGCAGAAAATTGATACCACAAAAAACATTCCACGGTACACCTATTCCACGTTGATGATTTCGCCTGCATTAAACTGCACTCATTTTGCAGTTGTCATGAATAGCACTTGGCTCGTATGAAATTAGAGCAAATTGCCAATAAGCAATTGTCAATTGCTAAACAATACCGATTCCACACAGAATCTTCTCATTTCTATTGTGTTTTCGTATTTCATAAAATGCGAATTCTCAATTCTGCATGCAGGTTGCTGTTGCCGTACTAGTTGTTGTCATTGCTGTTGTTGTTGTTGTTGCTATTGCTGTTGCCTTTAAAGTTCTTTAGAACAACTGAAGCATCTTGCCGCCACTTTACACTTGTATATGTGTACGTGTATGTGTAGGTGCACTGGCACTCGCATGCAAAATTTTTCCAATCCATTTAACTCGTAGTGCTTTTATCTTAACCCAAAGAGAATCGAGCATTGCATTTGCATGCTACGCAATGCAATTTGGATTCGTGTGGATTACATCTAAAGTTTTACACAAATGAACAGATCATTTTAAGTTTTTAAACACAAATGCCGTTTAAAGCATTTTAGGCTTTATTTGCACTCAATCCGATAAATGTGCCAAGTATGAATCAAAGGTGGTATGGCAGTGTTTTGTGTGGACAATTTAAATGTCAAATGGCACAATTATGTCGAGCCGAAGGCACTTGAATGCAACTAAACTGAAGTTCATTTCGAAAATGCTTATTCTTGCAATTTATTTACCGCCCACATTCCATGCTAAATGTTGTTTGCCAGTCGGACTTCTTTTCTTCACATAAACTCAACATTCAATTGAATGCAATGCCAAATCAAGCAAAGTTGTGCTGTAAATAAATGCCAACATACTGAAAATTACACATGCAGATTATCAGTCGCAATAACTCACGCACACATACATAGCAGTATACAGAACAACTTCTATTGCAGCAACGCCGTCAAACGTTGAGCATCTCAGTCGCACTGCTTTCATTGCTTTCACTTTATGTATTTTTTTTTCTATAAGTTTTAGTATTTATTTATGTAATCAACACCTTGCTGCAAGTACCCACAAGTTTGCTGCACGTGTGTTCGTGTGCTCATCACAATTTCTCATTTGATTTTAGAATTTCGCCTTTGATTTGCAAATTTACGCACGCATTCTCATGAAATCAGTTCCCTCTTTCTATGTGAACATTTTGTTGCCTTGCATTTTTGCTGCGCATATTTTTTTGTATACTCTGCGCCGTCATATTCCACTCCGCCTTTTACATATAAATAACTTTAGTTGTGCCAGCATTTGCATCATAATATATTGCGTTTTTTTTTCTCGCAGCGGAAAATGCCATTTTCAAATTGGAATATATACTTGCAAAATTTCTATGCATTTTATATGAGTTCCTGTTGGCATATTTGCGCAAATGGC
The DNA here is from genome assembly GCA_963971225.1 of Melieria omissa. NCBI lineage: Eukaryota > Metazoa > Arthropoda > Insecta > Diptera > Ulidiidae > Melieria > Melieria omissa. The sequence goes on from OZ020267.1 coordinate 113,856,142, forward strand.
AAATAAATTGAATATACAAATTTCTCTGGTTTCAAGAAAACGTGAAAATGAACGAGAAGTGCACGGCAAGCTGCACCAGGCAGGCAAAATCGCTTCGAAAATGTGGTAAATACTAAAGAGCTGCACAAAAGGTTCTACTGGCCACACTTCACTACGGCACAGTACTGTCAAGTACTGTACTTCATTGTCGCGTTGACAGCGAATTCAAATGCTCAATAGTTCTATTCTGCAACAAAGCAAGCACTGCATCATTCGAAAACCTTATTGCTACAGCAGCGACAGTTCTTGTGTTCTGTTGTGAAGCAAAACATCAAAACAGAAAGCTATAATGTTGTTAAGTAACGGTAAATCACAGCAACCACACCGAGTGAAGCAGAACTTCTACTTCACACCGAGTGAAACAGAACTTCTACTTCACAGCGAGTGAAACAGACTTAAATAAATATCGAAAAAACATGTTTTAAACCTGCGTATTTTTACATTAATGTTGTTGTAATGCTTGAAACGCAGCCCAGATTCCATACAAAATACCAACAACAAACATCAGCTACTCCGATGGTGCAAAACAAAATACGGTGCTTGAAAATGTTTTACTTCAGTGCTTCACTTCAGTCTTGTTTTACTTCAGTGTTGTTCTACTTCCGTGTTGTTCCACTGCAGTATTGTTCTACTTCAGTGTGGTTCTACTTCAGTGTTGTTCTATACTTCAAGATGCTTGAAGTTCTATTGTCGTTTCGTGCAGTATTCGCATGAATATCAAAAGCTTTCTTCCCTGCAGTGCTTGTTTTGTAGTGAAACTGAAGAAGAGCGACAGTGTTTGAAAGCACAGCAATGGCTTCCAAGTGATTTTTATGGTGTTTGCGCCACTCTTTAATAAATGCATACAATAATTATTTAAAAAATATATATATTTTAGAAACATTAAAAAAGAAATGAAAATAATAAATTAAAAATTAAAAATTAATAACAAAATTTAAACAAATTATGAGTAACATTTTTTTATTTATACAAATAATTATAACTTAATAAAAAATTAAATTTTCATTTTTTCCCCCAATTTTTGTGCCATTGAAAATCATTTCCATTTGGAATTTCATTAATGGGCGGACAGCTGAATGGCCTTTTAATTTAACAATCATAATACTCAGCTCAACAAAAGACCAGCAATCCACAATGCATTGTTGTTGCTGTTGCGTGCGTCGTCAGACACGTTTCAATTCGGCAGCGGCATGCTAAGTGCTGCATAATCTGTCCGAATAATTGCTTTTCACTTAATGTGAACTTTGAATATTTCTGATGAAAAAAGCACAATGCTCTCCTTAAAAACCAGCAGCAGCGACAGTCATGTCGATGAATTCACCCACTCACACATACGCACACGTTTTGCTTGCGTTGCAGTGGTTGTAAATTTTAACCATTCGCCGTTGTCCTCGTGCTGCCCTCAGCTCTTGGAGCCACGACGCATGCATTAGTGTTGTTGGTGCTGATGTCGCATTTAATCTTAATTTAATATTCTGACTCGGCACGAGCATTTAAAAATGCATTTAACACTATGAAATTTCTCGTGAAATACAGACAATTTCCTCCGGACTTAAAAATGCATTTCTTGCGCATTTTTTACATAAATTAATTACTAATAATGACTGCCTGCCAGGGGAGCTTGCAAATTTATGTAAAATGTGCCCGAAAGGTGCCGTTGCACGCCGACACGCCGCATGTGCGTTGCCGTCAGCAGCCGCCCGGCGCGCACAGTGACCCCGCACTGGCGGCACGCCCAACCCACACACGCCCACCGCACACACTCGAACCGGCTCGACGAGTGCAGCGAGTGCAAGTGCCGGACGCGCTTGGCTGCTGGCCGACCAGCCCAAGTCAGCGGTCATTGTTGTTGACTGTATGCCGTGCAGATTGTATGTGTGTGTTGAATGTGTGTATGTGAGTGTGTGGAAAATTACGAGTGCATTTTTTGTTGCCGGGCGAAACTTTGTTTTGCACTGCATAAATTAAGACGCCGTGGCCAAGTGTTGAAAGTACATTTACATAACAGGGACGCAGCGAAGCGAGAGCATTTTCGCCGGGCACCAACTGCGTTAATGAAATTAAACAAAAAAATGCAACCATGAAAAGAACGAAATACAAAAAAAACGAAGCAAAAAATGCAGCAACAACCGAAGAAGTGAATAAGCGGCAAATGTGCAAAGTAAAAAATATATTTTTAAACCGAAACGAAAGCTTGACAAATGTCCAAACGTTCGCCATTTAGAGGCTGAAAAAAGCATTTTCCCATATTTTTTTTTGCTTTAGTCAATTCAATTAAAACACTATTTGCTATAAAAATTACAGCAAAACTAAGTAAATCCGTAGTTCACTGCATTTCAGACAAACAATCAAGGAAGGAAGGAATAAGCAACCACTGCTGACATTTGGTAGGTCAATCCTTCGCTGAATCGCCTGACTGACTCATGGACTTATTTCGAAAAGAATCTTAGTTGTTGACTGTACTTCCGGTAAAGAAGACTGCCATGCTTTGCTTTAGATTAGCAGTGATCTCACAGACAACAAAAGCTACGATTGATTTATGGATTTAATTTAAGTAGGCACCAACAAACTAATATTTTTAGAAGTGAATTCAAAGCAAATTACACAAATTTTACTCTTAACCGCAAAATAATTTTCAATAATTTGCAGCGATATCAGGGAAAGTTTGTATCCTAATTGAAGTCTACGATTTGGGCGCGTTTGATCAAAACCCTGTTTTTTTTTACTTATGGTTAAAAAAAATCAAAACTTGATAATTTTGTATTTTTCCATACATATTAAATAATTTTTCTGTAATTTAAAAATATTGATACAAAATTTATTTAACCCGTTTTAAGCTAAAATTGTTCAAAAGTAAATTAGCTCTTGAAGTCTAACAAAGGGACGTGGCGACTTCAAATGTATCGCGTATAACTTTTGAGCCGCATACCATTTGAAACCATATTTGGTACCAGCAAGTTTTGTGTTTGGGCCGGTGAGGTATGAACTCAGCTCAGGGCACCTCTTTCTTTGTCTGGAACCAGGAACGGTTTTGCCATGGTCTTCTTGAATTGGTTCATTGGTCATCAAACTCCTGGTCTGCTCATATCCTTAGCCGCTTCTAAAATAAGGAATAACGTGTTAGTAATTTGCTCACTGCACTTAGAAGTCGTATTCTGCTCAAGTGCCTAACTTGCTCAACTATCTGCAATGTGTAACAAAAATCGTAAAAATCCTAAATGCCATTCCTCACTTCAAATATGTATCTCTCAATCAGAGTAATCAATCATTTTCACAGCTCTAATCTATTACTTCTTACAACCCCTAATATGCCGTTTTACTTCCTACAACCCCTAATATGCTTTAGGGTTAGATTTGAGTAATTATTCCCTCAGTAATGTTCTATATCCCCAAACAGGCTTTCTACAGACCTCAAAGTTCTTTTCTACATTTTTTTATATTATTTTTTTTTTAATTTTATTTTAATTATGGGTTTTGCCAAGCTGCATCTGAGAGTTATTGAATTATGGTTCGTCATTATGTTGCACGAAATGCTGCATTGCTGCAATTATTTTCGCCAAAAATAATAATTAATGCATGCAAATGCAGAAAAAATCGCCTGGCAATGCTCAAACAAAGTAATTACATTACTTTTGCCGCTTTCGGCGCTGTGTGGCCGAGTGACGCCTTGCGTCCAGGAATCAACGCGTGCGAATATTTTAATTTGTTCAATTCCAATGTCGCTGTCAGCGGGACTTGTTTGGCATAAAATATTGTAATTAACATGCGAAAATGACATTCGACGAGTTAATTGATGGGAGGTGCGCAAGTCGGTGCAATTTTTCAAGCAAACTGCGCGCATCGCACACACACACATAAGAATATCGAGTGCCATCCCTACAAGAACACTACCGGTTATATAAGCGGTTATATAACTGGTAGTGTATAACTGATACATATATCTGTTAGCGTCCGGAACAAAGTTTCAGTTAGATTTGTTCAGAGTGTGTGAAAACTCTGACGGAAACTCTTGTGTACATGTGATTTTGTATCACCTTCCAACGCACGCACTTTAAAGTCTGGACAAACGTATAGCCATCTCGCTCACTTAAGTTAGCTATAACGGATATATTGGTTAAACATACCAGGTAGTCATAAGGTACAAATTGGGTACATCTAACCGACATGTCAGTTAGACATACCATGTAGTCATAACGTATATATTTGTTACGACTAACGTACAAATCGGGTACATCTAACCGAAATATCAGTTAGATCTATCGGGTAGTTGTAAGAAGAAGAAGACATATTTATAAAAAAATATTGGTTTTTTATTTTATTTTATTTTTCTTTCATTTATGTATTCATAAATTAAAATATTCTACTTCGGCGAAACATTTTCAGTTGCCATTACAGTCATTCTCTTCTTCATGGGCTTTGAACCTTCGTCGTTGTATTTTCCGGTCTTGAACGTATTTTTGTACATTTTACGATGTGTAAAGAAAATAATGCTAGAATAGATACACACAGAGGAGAAGCTAGCATATTGCTTACTAGATTTCTCAGGTTTTTTGTTCATTCTTATTATTATTATTATTCTTTTTATTTACACTTGAACTCGAAATTCGTGAAACTCGAAAACGTGATAATCGTAAGTTTGGCGGTCGTGTTTGTATTATATCAGGTGTACAACTTTGCTTCCGCCGTTTTCCGATAGGTGGCTGTACCGGCTGAGGCTGGTTGAAATACATAGATGGTAATGCCTTTAAAGTGAGTGTGGACAGTGCCTAACGAATTGTCATCGCCGTTTCAGTGACAGTTGTTCTTGTTTTCGTATTATTCACGCTCGAAAATGTCCGTTTATGTGCCCAATTCTCGCCATTTGCGGGAAGTTTTACTTTTCTGTTACAATTCGAAAAAAAATGCAGCTGAAGCGCATCGAATGCTCTCAGAAACTTACGGTGATGCTGCTCTGAGTGAAAGAACGAGTCGGGAGAGGTTTCAACGTTTTAAAAATGGTGATTTCGTGGTGAGTGAAAATGATGAGTCATCCTCCAACACGACAATGCTCGGCCTCACGTCGCAAAAGTGGTCAAAAAGTACCTGGAAACGCTGAAATGGGAAGTCTTGCCCCACCCGCCGTATTCCCCAGATGTCGCCCCTTCTGACTTCCACCTATTCCGCTCGCTGGCACACGGCCTGGCAGATCAACATTTTCAATCCTTCGAAGAATTGGAAAAATGGATTGCTTCATGGATAGCGTCAAAAAAGGACTCCTTTTTTCGAGCCGGGATCCGAAAATTGCCGGAAAGATGGGAGAAAGTTGTCGCTAGCGACGGACAATACTTTGAATAATACATCTGTAAGCATTTTTTCGCAATAAAGCTTTTAATTTTGAAAAAAAAACGGCGGAATCAAAGTTGTACACCTGATATTTAGGTTAGGATTTACATCTGGTGGATATGCCATGTGTATATCGCTGTCTCATTCTCTCATGCAGAAATTATTAATTGCTTGAATTTTCTTTTTCTCGATAACGCACAGTGTCGCGGTCCCATATAAGCCGTGGCCAAAAATACTTAGCGTTGTCCCATCTCGATGAAACTTGGTGAGAATTAAGATTTGTGGTGTAAACTAAGAAATTTACAAAAAATCATTAAAATTGGACCACTGCCACGCCCACCTCCCATACGAAATGAACTGTAATATAGGAATAACTTGCTTAATATTAGTGATAGAATTATTAAATTTGGTATCTGAGCTTAAGATAATAACTTTAAAGCTCACACCAATGGGCGCAATCCGATCATAACCACGCCCACCTCCCATAGTAAGCAAACTTTCAAATTAGCATAACTTCTGTTTTATGGAAGGTAATGCCATGGAATTCGATGTATGCACCACTTGTTTCAACACAAATCAATGGTAAAAAATGGGCGCAATCCGATCATAACCACGCCCACTCCCATAGTTAGCAAAAATTCAAAATAGCATATTTTTTGTTTTATAGAAGGTAGCAGTACCAAATTGATATTTGGACATTTATTTTCATTCATTATTTTCATTCATAAACATAAGCATAACTAAAAGTATAAAATACAGGTACTTATATAAAGAAGGGGTTGATTGCGCGACGAAGAATGTTACACTTTTTCACAGACAAATCCAATTTCACAGACAATGGACATGCATCCCCTATTAGGTTAAACATTTTTTTTTTGTATTGAAGAAGCAGCTCTCGTAATTTCCTCAGGCGATTTCGCACCTACTAGCTCTTGGACTTTCCTTCTTTTCGTTCTCTCAGAGCTTTCCTCAAATTTCATTGCCTGTCTACCACGGCGTGTACTAGGTGTCTATTTGAATTTGTATAATTATGTAATTAATTTATATATAGAAGGGTATGTCTGTAAAACCTACACATTGCTTGCAGCCAATATGAAATCAGAGTCGAGCCAGTCGGAATATTTTTGGTGAAAAGCGGCATATGTCCGGCTGGTGGAGGCCCAAAATTTGGTAAACTTTAATTCAAGTAGCCGCAAACTTTGCTTTTCCTCATGAATTACATCAACGCCCGTCTTATCTTTCAGTAAATTTATAAGAAAATCTAGTTTTTTTTGACAGCTTCCTGGATTCAGCTTTACGCCACACTTCGAAGAAATCATGTATTTTTAGTGGAGGCGTCACTAGAAAAATGCGAATAACAACCAAATAGGCAGTTAAAGGCAAAAAATTACTCCGGATTATGTTAATACATACTTTTTGGAGTAATTTAGGGTTGGAACTAAAAAAGTGTTTTTTGACGTTTTTTAAACTTTTTTCCACCAAACTTTTGGTTTTTTGTAAGAAGCAAACCGAAAAACGTAATTTTTCAATGTAACGGGATTTCACAGTTGTTTCAAAACACAAACCAAAGAATAGTGTCGCCATTCAGGAAAAATTCCAAAGTTTCATTTATTATAAACCTTGACTATATTAGTATATGAATTATATTTTTATTTGATTTTTCATTCAGCATAAAATTACCCACAAACTTGAAACGAATGCGTATTTTTTAACATCAACTTTGAAGCTGCATAAAAATGGAACAAAGTAGGATATTGAACATCGGAAAACGGAGTTTTCTTAGTTGAAATATTATCTGTCGACTGCCATTTCCATTTTAGTCAGTTTGTAACATTGATTTTTACCATTTTTGGCCACACTCGCGACACTGTGTAACGTTTGAACATAGAACAGAGTTGCCGCTTTTGGTCTTTTCGGACCAAAATTGGTCAGATTCTTTTACTTTGGTCCGCTGGTCGGCTTAAACGAATTTCGGTCCGTTTTGTGATGTTACATCATTACATTAGTACACAAAATTTATTAAAACAAAATAAAATTGTAATTTAAAAATGACTTTAGAAATAACACAAATTTTTAATTTGGTCGGTTGAGGTCGGATTTGGTCAGAAGTTTAGTCGGAAAGAAATTTTTGAAGTGGCAACGCTGACGTAGAATAAAATTATTTTTGAAATTTAAAAGAAATGCATATGTATTAGTTGTATGCATCAAGGTGTTGGTGTTTCGGTTAGGTCTGTCTGACAGGGATGTGTGCTTGCATGTGTGTATGGGCTGCGTATGTTCTTCATAATTAATTGACAATTAAATCGAAAAATGCATTTTCATTTTGGCTCTTAATGACATTTCACATAAAATTCAATTGTCAATTTAACATCGAACACAACGAAAATGCTCGCCAACGACATGCCGATGCTTATTAATATTTTAATTGGAATTATTTTTTGGGTAAATGCCCACTGCACGTAAATACTACTTATGGTGTGTGTGTGTGTGTGTGTGTGTGTGAGTTTCATAGATATGCATACATACACACTTAAATATCTACATACGTGAGATAAGTGCGTGCACTTGTTTAAGTATTTCACTTGTACAAATTGGTTTAAAACATTTTCGAAAATCATATAGTTGAGTAGAAAAAAGGTCAAAAATAGACGTAAATAATTTAATGAAATTGTTCAATTCAATTAAAGAGTTAATGCTTCATTCATGCGTAGCGAAAAACAGGAAGCCTTTGAATCAATACTTCGCACATAGAATAAATAAAATCATAAATTAACAATTTCCCTACCCCACACCCTGTGCTCAGAATTAGCATTGTGTGCAGCCATCAATCTAAATAAATAACCGTCAATACTTTGGCTGACACAGGTAATTTCCACTGTGACACTATACATAACCATCGATCCACAAGCCCTTCATTCTTGTGCATACCCTCTCTTCCTCCATCTCTGTCTATCGCCAACTGTGTTGCTATCCTTGTCTGTGGCAATTCTCATGTCAGTTGCTCTAATTTTCATTAATGAAAAATGAAAAATTACGATTTTCACATAGATAAGCAACACGCACCAACCGAAACCAACTGAACGCGACTGAAATATGCAAATTTGATTGCCCCCCTTAAGTGGCTGCTTGCTCTTGAATAGTGTTGCCAGTGGTGAAATAAATTTTATTGTCGAATTGCGTCGAGTGTGTCAACCGTTTGAGATAAGCCAGGCGAATTAAATTTATTGTCTGGCATAAAATCATGGTCGCAGTAAATGCTTTAGTGTCGTATCGCTTTTATAACGATTAATTTGTAGTGATGATTTGACAGAATTGGTTAATGGCAACGTTTAGGCGATTAGTTGCAAACGAGTTGAACAGAACAGATTTGAGTATATAAAAGGAGTAGGAAATTGCAGAGTATGGCTGCTAATTTACTAGTACGAATAATTAAAGCAATAAGAGTTAATAGGAATATATAGAAATATATTTCAACCATATTTCTATAACTTATAAGGGACCAATGAGTTCAGCAACCTTACTACTGCGAGAGCTTTTTGCTTAACAAATTCTTCAAACAAATAAAACGCACCTTCAAGCTTATTGGATTTCTGAGTAAAAGAGCAGCTTCCGTACCATTCTCTAGCAAAGAATCGTTGGTAAAGTTTTGCAATTCAGTTCAGTTGTTCATGAATCCTTTCAACATAAGAACCGCAACTTTAAACGGCAATTAACGCACACACAATCGCTCTTTGAAATCAAACAGCCACTGAACCCTTAAGCTGCTCGTACTAAAAACTTTGTATCCACTCTACGCTCATGCAAATCAAACTTAACCGCAAGTTGTGTGAATGGCACTTAAAATTAAAAAAAATATATATATAAATTTAAGTTCTTCTGTGCCACATCTCCCACACCTTTGTGCGCATCGCTTTGCATTCTCGACAATGATCGGCGCAAAAAAGCGCCGCTCTCGTGCGCTGCAAATTGGAATGCGTCCTCATTGTAATGCTGCCCATATTGCCTTATAACTTTCTAATTTAAAGTGCGCACATTTCAACTTCTTGTGCAGCTCACACAACAACAACGCCAGCATTGTCTGCAGTCGCAGCCAACTTCCGTGTGCGCGCAAGCGGAAGCGAAAAAGTCGCCGTTCAAGTGTCGAGGGGCACACACACAAACACACACACTCACGCACGTACTGAAACAACAGCGCAGCGTTTTGCTAATGAACTCAAATAGAAATTGGAATTTAAATTGGCTTATTATAACAGCGACAATTAAGCAGTCGATGGCAGTCGAGGCGAAAAAGTGAAATTGGCAAAACGGAGAGGTCATTAATTAATTACTGTAAATGGTAATCGTTCGGTTTAGCGGCGATGCTGGCCACGTTGCCACCGACAACACCGACGAACGCCACAAAGGCGCCACCACGCTGCGGACTTGTCGATTATAGACGCGCTGCATTAGGTGGGGTTGCAAGTCGACGTAATTGAGTGCAAATACCCTTTGCTAATTGGATCGATAGCTTAAGCCGAGTGCACTGCTAAACAATAAGCAGCCGACACCGCTTTGGCTGCTTGTGCAAAACAAACGAAATCGCATCCTGTGCGGACGTTCGCATGTGTTGCCATTCATTTGCGTCTCGTTTTGGTGCTTGGCGCAGTTGTGCAAGTCGGCAAATTCCGGCCAACGCAAAAGATTGCATTGCGTGGGCCAAGTTATCAATTAGTTGGCAAATAATTACTAGCCTCGTATGTGGTCGAAGCCGCAGCAGGATATGTGGCGCACGCCAGGCACTGCGCCGAGTCGCAGACGCGTTATGGCACCGAATCACGCATGTTGCGGTCGTTTGCATTGCAAACGTTTGCCAGATAGCGAAAACGAAAAGGAAGACGTATGTCGACACGACTTGCCAATCGCTCAAGGTGATCGCAAACACTCGAAACAGTGGAAGTGAAGACATTTCAGCCGGTCGTGAGTGACTTGATTAAACCCTAAGCAGAGTAAAAGTCATCTAGATTGTAGTTCGAATTGCTTTCTGGATTTGACGCAATTGTTAGTGAAAGCTTTCAGCAACTTTTTAAAGGTCGCAAATTAAACAAAAATTTCTCGAGTTTGAAGTAAATATTTACAAGTCTTTTTGTCACTTCCGGAAGTCATTTGCACCTGTCCCAGTGCCTCACTTTCACTACTTCCTACTAGTTCTACAACATCTACTACTACTATTACTAATACTAATACTACTTTTACTACTACGACTACTACTAATACTACTACTAATTTTACTACTACTGCTACTACTAGTACTACTACTACTACTACTACTACTACTACTACTACTACTACTACTACTACTACTACTACTACTACTACTACTACTACTACTACTACTACTAATACTAATACTAATACTAATACTACTTTTACTACTACTACTACAACTTCTACTAATACTACTACTACTTTTACTACTACTACTAGTACTACTACTACTAGTACTACTACTACTAGTACTAATACTACTACTACTACTTTTACTACTACTACTACCATTACTACTACTACTACTATTACTACTACTACTACTACTCCTTTCACTACTACCTTTTACTTCTTCTTCTACTTCTTTCGACTACCAAGTATCTTCTACATCCTACTACTACTACTTTAACTACTACCTTCTATTACTTTCACTTCTACTACTACTACTACTACTACTACTACTACTACAACTACTACTACTACTACTACTTTTACTACTTCTACTACTACTTCTACTACAACAACTACTACTACTACTAATACTAATCCCAATTCTACTACTACTACTGATCCCACTGTTACTACTTCTTCTACTACTACTAATCCCACTGCTACTACTACTTCTAATACTACTACTAATCCCACTGCTACTACTACTACTTATACTACTAATACTAATACTACTACTACTACTACTACTACTTTCTACTACTACTACTTTCACTACTACCTTCTACTTCTTTTGACTACAACTTTCTACTTTCTACATCCTACTACTCTTACTACTCCTACTCCTACTACTACTACTACTACTACTACTACTACTACTACTACTACCACTAATACTACTAATACTACTTTCACTACTACTACTCCTTTCACTACTACCTTCTACTTCTTCTTCTACTTCTTTCTACTACTAAGTACCTTCTACTTCCTACTACTACCTTTGACCTTCTTTCTTCTCTCAGTCCTACCCCGCATTCTCTTCTCACGCCAGAATTTTCGTCAAGATTCACTGCCTCATTGCACTAAATATGAAAGTTCCACTACACCACACAAATCAAGTTCGACAATCGACACACACACACGCACACGCGCACACATGGACGCACTGCATCGGTGTGATTGTGCGCTACCTTTGGCTTGGCTAAATATTTATTGAGTTGTAAAAATTGATTACGACAATTCAATATAATTATCAGCAAAAGAACCATCATTTGTGTGGTCAATCAATCGTAATCAGCGCTGAAATGCAAACGGACGGGCAGAAAATTTAAGGCCAGGTGCTGCGATCCCATTGCATGTCTGTCGACAGTTTGCATTCGGGGCGGTGCGCCTGGCGGCGCTGCGTTGTACCGCGTTTTTGCTATTGCTTCATTGATTTTTATATCAAATTAATTAGGGCCGTGTGCATGTGTCTCGGCAATTGAAAGCTCAACTCGAAATCAATTGACGACCGATGGGGAACGGTGGGCGGTTGTGGTGGGCTTTGTTGGTATTTTGGTTGAATTTGGTTGGTTGGGCAAGTCTGGAAACTTTGAGAAAATCATTTTTCATACACCGCACACAAAATATAAATACATAGCTGCATGAGATGGTTTGAGTCGGCATTGGCATTGGCATTTGGTCGAATCTAATTAAATGTGCTATGGGCGGTTCAGGGAAAATTGACTGCCAACTTGGACGCCTACAGTTTTAACAAATTGTGGAGAATGCAAATTGATTTGTTGTCGTTGCGGTATATTTGGTTCTTATAATTTATGTGAAATAATGTATAGTAATTTTGTGCAGCTGATTGAGGCCTATTGAGCTGAACTAACAATGTTCCATTCAATTTATGAGCAAATTTTTTAACAGAATATTCTGTAATCCCACAAAATATTTATGCAATATTTTGTTCAAAGACTATTTATTGCTAATTTGAATTAGCATTTACTTGATGTAGAGCAATTTAAATTCAACTACGAGTGCCCACAGTCATTCATTTTCATTGCAATCGACATTCGCGCACCTTCAACAGCAACAAATTTTAATTAGTAATTAATTAACTTTGAATTTCCGCCAACATGTCTTGACGAAATCTTCTTCATTGCACAGTCAACCACCCAAAATTAATGCCATTAGCATTTCCAATTAAATCACAAGTGCTCGCCCAGCAAATTTCCCAACAATTTCCAATCGTGCAATCATTATTTCACATTGCAAACAACTCTTAGAGCAAATTCCGACCACATCAATTCAATACGTCGCCATGCCACAAAATAGCTGACATCACGTGGAATGTTTTTTTCATTACAGCTTTTGATTTATTTATATATTTTTTAAATTTTTTTCCTGCCTCACAAAGCGCAAAACAGTTGCTGACACTTGAGTAATTAATTTCATCGGCGGGCAATATTCCTGCGGTAAATTGCTAAAGATTCTTAATTATTTTAAATAAAATAAAAATTTCAATATGGAAATGCAGTCAACAATGAAACTTTCATTGGCCAAAAGCAATAACAGAAACGCGAAAACAAAACAACATATTAAAAAAAATCGAAATTTGATTGTTTTTTCGGTCAATGTTGACTGAAATGTGACACGTTAAAGGAATGCAATGGATTTATTTCAGTTTTGTTATGATTTAATTTCATTTTCGAAATCACATATGTATGTATGTATGTTTGTATGTATGTATGTATATAGTCACCCTCACCTTCAGCCAGCAACGCCACTGAATTTCACATTTTTACTGCCGATTGAATTTTGAATTAAAAATAACTACATAAGTTGTTGACGTACATATTTATATATAACTATACATACATACATATGTGTGTAAATGTTTTGTATGCGCGTGTATCATGTGAATAATTAATGATTAATGACAGCCGCAACGATATTTTATTTCCTGTGGGCGAAATGTCGCGCAGGTCATGGCTTCTAATATGTCGCAGCCAATTGCTCAAATGCCAACTGCATTAGTTTGGCGTTTAATTTTTTATAACTGTAATATTTTTGTATTTTTTTTATTTTTGACACTTGACCGAGTTAAGTAGTTTCACACTTGTTCGAAATGCGCTTCAGCCGCTGCTGAGTTTCTTTTTAAATAATTTGCGCTCAATCTCATAGCGGCGCAATGAATTGAAGCAACATGAGCTGAGCGACAGAGGGAGAAAGTAAAAAAAGAAGAGTCTAATTACCGTTGCTTTATTGCACAACAGTAGTCAACGTTGGTCTTTTGTGCATTGCATCAAGAGGACTTTTGAATGGTATTAAAAAACAAATACTAAAAACAGTGCTACCATCAACGACCGTCAAAGCTTGCCATAGTAAAAGTGCAAAGTTACGAGAAATTAGTGAATAGGATTAAGAAATGAGAAATACTTTAATTCATGAGACAGCAATGTAGCAACCAGCCATTTGGAGTTCTCTGGTGTCTTATGTATACCATGTATATCACTATGAAGTGAGCCTTTTTGCGAAAATAAAACACTAATTTTTAATGGGAAAATAAAAAACATTTTGTTCAAAGTATTGGCCATTGCTAGCCACACATATTTTCCATCTTTTAGTCAATTTGTGGACACTGCGCCAATACAATTGTTTGTCTTTTGAAACAATCCAATCAGACACCCAATTTTCGACTTCCTCGTAGGAATCGAAGTGCTGCTCAGCCAATGCGTGTCCCATCGATGAAAACAAATGGTAGTCGGAAGGAGCCAAGTCTGGTGAATACGGCGTGTGGGACAGCAGCTCCCAGCCAAGTGCTTTGATTGTATCCTGAACCGGTTCTGTTTTGTGTGCAGGTGCATTGTCATGGAGCAAAATTACCTTGCCGTGTCTTCTGGCACATTCTGGTCGTTTTTAGATCAATGCCTGATTCACATTGATCATTTGTTGTCCGTAGCGATCAGTTTTAACGGGTTCGCCAGGTTTTAACAACTCGTAATACACCACGCCACTCTGGTCCCACCAAACACACAGCATTGTCTTCTTGTCGAATCGATCTGGTTTTGCAGTCCATGTTGAAGGTTGTCCCAGATTAATGATTTTTGATTAATTTGTTCCGTTTAGGATTCTTAAAATAGATCAATTTTTCATCGCCAGTAACAATTCAATGCAAAATTGATTTTCTTTTGTATCTTTGAAGCAAAATTTCACAAGTGTTTTTTCGGTTTTCCATCTGCCTTTCATTCAATGCATGTGGCACCAATTTTCCACACTTTTGAATCTTTTCCATAGCTTTTAAACGGACAGAAATTGTTGCTTGTGCAACATTTAACATTTCTGCCATTTGGTTTTGACTCAAAGTGTCATCTTTATCCAATATCGTTTGCAATTCGGAGTCTTTAAACTTTTTTGATGGTCTTCCACGTTCTTCATTTCTCACATCAAAATCATTATTTCTGAACCGTTTAAACCATCTTGCATGTTGCTCATTCGATGCGACTCTGCAGCACTTTTCATTAAATGAAAACAAAAAATTAATGCTTTCCGCAAATCATCACTATCTGGTATAAAATTCGACATTTTTAACGCGATGAAAAAATATTGAAACGAAGAGGCACTCTGTGCTGTGCATGAACGCTTTTCCAAGCATACTTTTAGGCATGCACTTTGAAGTACGGCAAATTTGGTATAATTCGCTTGGTATAGTCCGATATGGCAAGGATGGTTCTTGAAAAAATGGGCTGTGCGAGAATGGTCGAGCGCTTTCCAATTGGAAGTTGAAAGAAAATTTCGGCGCAATAAGAAAACTGGTATAAAAGCAGCAGTGTGCAGCGCAATGGGGAGAGTCTCTGTTGAGCAAGCAATTTGGAAACATGCAATAGTAGAAGTGTAAAGTAGAACAAGTATAAATTTTTAAATAAAGCAATTGCTAGTTTTGACTACGTTTGCGCTTAATAATTGAAGTTGTTTTATTTTCAAACACAATCAAAACGAACCTTGGAGAACTTGAGATTTTCGTAACAATATGATATTGTTTGTTCAATGACTTGATGTATACTTAATATGCTTGACAGATGTCATTGAAACAAAACAAAAAAACTAAGGCTCGTTCACCACAAATATTCCCTATCGATGCATTTGTATCTTGAGGCTCACTTCATTCTGATATACCTTGTATACTTTTTTATGAACACTAAGTACTGCTTAAACTTTAAACTAATTGTAGCTTAAACTGTGAACAGACACATGGCAATACTAACCATTATAAATAATATACACAATCCTTAACTACTCACGTCCCCATGTGCCTTCGCGGGATTATCCTTTTCATCACCGCAACCATCACCTTTCACCATATGTCTGTCGCCGCCAACTCGTTTTGTGGCTCCGCACAATTTCTTAATTGCTGCTCGGTTGCGTTGGTATATACAAAATTTACTCCTGGGACATTTGTTTACCGAAAATCTGTAAACGCGCTTAAATGCAAGGAACATAAGCCAAGTGACTCGCACTTATATATATCATATATTTATATATATGCCAACATGCTTTCCAAGCACATATATACTCGCAACTAAACAAAGAACAACAACAACAAAAAACAAAGTTGCCGCACACAGCCCTCCAGGCTTGTACGCAATTTCACTTACTGCTTTATTTACCTAAGTATTTCATAAATTATGTGCGCTTTAAGTGCAGTGCTGAGAATAACGTAGGACAACAACAAAAACAGTCTCCAAAGTATTGGTTAATTAGTGGTATTCACGTGCAGTCACTTACAATGCTTTGAAAATTACAAACAAAAAAACAAAATGTTAAACATATTTAAAGCTTCCACAAACCCTCTGAAATACATCAATACCTCACTTATACTTCCATTTTATACTAATGCGTATTGACAAAAAAAATAAACATACACAAACGCACACACACACAAATGTGCAAGTGTTCGAATTTTAAATTACATGCACCGCTTCCCGCCTCGTGCGACTTGTGTTTACGCTGTCGATGCGCAACGTGGCTGCCGTAATTGGATTTTCACAAGTTGCAAGAAATAGACAGAAATTCCCAGTTGTAATTATATTTTAATTATAACACAAATTACGTCATTACGTTCATGTGCTGTATTAGCTGCAGCAAGTACGGCGCGTGCGCATTTTACTCAAAGCCACTCGTCCCGCCGACGCCGACGCCAACTCCGACACCTTACAACCTGCCGCTAACCCCGCCACGCGTTGCGCTACAATTTTAAAACGTAATGAAAATGTTCTCATGCATAAAATTGATTTGGCGAGCGCGACGTTGAGACAATTTCGTTGCGTACTTCATTGCTGATTTGAAATATTGCAAGCACCTACCGTCAGTCGTCCAACTGACACACAACTTCAAAACACATTGAATTAGGAAATTAAGAAATTCGACAGAACGAAGAGATGAAATTATGAAAAAGTGTTTGACGCTATGCATTTTTGTCTATGCAATGACTTTGCAATCGAATCATGATTGAATGTGTGACAATTGAAACATAAATTTCTTTTGGTATAATAATTAGAAAAACACAAATTCGTTTCTTACAAAAGCTAATAATACAAGCGAGATGAAATTGACAATCTATAACTCTGTAGCTTTCCACAAAGAGAAAGGTTCTGCCGCTATTCAATCGAAAAGTCGAAAAAATCGGAGGCAGCAGGCGAACTTCAGCGTTGGTGTCGTTAGTATCGAGCATGGTTTCTAAACCAAATCAAATATCTGCTTCAATTTGCACTATTTTTGTAGTGGAACTCTTCAGCTTTCACAAAAATGGTCGATCTGGCTGCTTCCTTAACCGAAACCTCAGAAAATTGACACAAGTATGCACACATCAGCGTTTTATCAGTTTGCTTGATACGAGTATTGCCGTGAATACGCATTTTTCTCGAGCGTGGTTCCGAAGCCAGAAGAGACAGCTAAGACACCTAAGTCAGAAGGGATATCTGCCTTAAATTTTCACTTTTTTGTAGTGAAACTTCCCAGCTTTCGAAAACGAGTTCAATCTGGCTGCTTTCTTGACGTAATCCTCAGAAAATCGACAAAAGTATGGACACATCAACGTTTTATCAGTTTGCCTGATACTTCCGTGAATCAGCATTTTTCTCGAGCGTGTTCCCGAAGCCAGAAGAGAAAGCTACCTTAAGTTTGATATCTTTTTTATAGTGGAACTCTTCAGTTTTCAAAAATTGTTTGATCTGGTCGCTGTCTCAATAGAAAGTCCAGAAAATGCGCAGAAGAATGTCTTCATCGGCGCTGCTATCAGCTTGTTCGACTACGTATCAGCATTTCGAGCGTGGTTCCTAAGTCAGAAAAGATATATTTGTCTTAAATTTTCACATTTTTGTAGTACAACTCCACAGCTCTCCCAAACGAGTTCAATCTGGCTGCTTTCTGTAAGTAAACCTCAAAAAATCGACAGTTAATATACCCATAAATCAGCAGTTTTCTTGAGCGTGATTCCTAAACCAGCAGAGATACATGGTTGCCTTACATTTTTATAATTTTTTCAAGTTAAACTTTCTAGCTTTCTAAAAAGGATTCAATCCGATTGCTATCGTGACGAAAAGTCCAGTAAATCGACAAAATAATAGGTTCATGGACAGTGCCATCACCCTGATCGACCACGTATCAGCGTTTTTCTGGAGCGCGGTTCCTAGCCCAGGAGAGATCTTCTTCTTCTTCTTGACTAGCACGACAGCCTAATTACGACACTAAGGTCTAGCTACCCGCAACCATCAATTTTGTTCGTGTGAATTTTTTCAAGGTTGGAAAGTACCTACAGTTTTATGCCGATTCCGAACGGCGAGTTGGGAGTTTCTTCATAGGCAATTTTTACTCTCAGAGGTTTGCCATTTCCTGCTGAGAGTACAGCCGCCGAAAGAAAAATTGTTGTTTTGCATCTTTTTTCAGTGTTAGCAGCAACGGAGTCTTGAACCTGGATTCGAGCGTCGCACTTGACTCGCGGCTCAACGCACTAGCCAACTGAGCTACGGCGGCTGCCCAGAAGACATAGCTGCCTTAAATTTGGACTATTTTTTTTTAGTGGAACTCTTTACCTTTCAAAAAAGGTTCGATCTGGTCGCTATTTCTACAGAAAGCCCAGAAAATCAACGACACCATGTTCCTTTCGGCATTTCTAAAAGCGTTTCTTATATGTTTAGAGAAATCTTTTTCCAAGAAAATAAAGATTTGTTCTGTGAGTAAATTAATTGTTCCATCTTTTTTTTTATTGTTTTTTTTATTCTATTTTTTTTAATTATTGTGTTAATCTCAAACCTTAGCATAAGTCTTCAAATGTGTTATGTGCTATGTGTAATATGCTGCATACTTTCGGGAGGCATTTTATTATTTACTTTAGTTTGATAAAGTCGAACAAATCCAATTTAAAATTAAAATTAAAACATTCAAGTCCATAGTTGAAAACCACATAAAATATTTGTTATTCTGGCAAAGTGCAAATTTCGCGCCTTTCAATTGTTTTCTGGTTTTCGGCCGTCGCCCCTCGCTGCGCATCACTCGCCGGAAAATACAATATTTTTGATTGAACGTTTTAGCACGTGGTCTACGATTTGCGCAATAAATTTAAATGAGACAACACACTTACCAACACACGCACACCACAAACACACACACACACACGTACGCTGACATCGAACCAATGCGCGTTTGTTTGTGCACGTGGCAGCGAAATGCGGTATTTCGCCTCCCGAGTGCAGCTTCAACACGTCACAGCCACAGCCACCGTTGCCGCCATCGCCATCGCCACCGCTATGGCCAGCGCAACAGTCAGCGCGCATAAACAGAAATTATTCGCTGTATCAGCATTTCAATATAATTTATTGCGAATTGTTCGTTCGTGATCCTCTGCCGCTGGCTTCGTTTTAATTTCGAAAAATTAAAGGTATTTTTTTGCATGTCTGTTTTTGCTGTTGTCGCTGCCCAATGACAAGCGGTAAAACGCAAATATACTCGTATGGCTGTGTGCGCATACAGCAACAACAACATCCAGTCGATATCGACCCTGCGCCATATTTATTCCGTTGTACGCGCGCATCCGGCACAAGCGGAGACAACTCAATTAACTGAAAACTCCCATTGCGATTGCGATTAGTGCTGTGATAGTTGTTGAATTCTGCATTTATATTTGCGGTGATTAATGTCATTGGCTATTCAATGCTCTCGTTTGGTTTTTTAGTTTGTTTTTTTTATATTTTGTTTGTACTTTTGTGCGATTTTAGTGCATTTGTTTGCTGAATTTTTTTTAATGCTTTGCCGATTTTTGCTGTCGCTGCTGTTTTATTTATAATGTTTTTTTTTGGCGTGTGTATGTGCTGTAGATTTGGTGTAGATTTGATAGTTTTGCATAATTGCATTTACATATTGTATTTTATTGCTAAATCGCGCCGATCAGCAGCTTTGATGAGGTTTTTGGTTTGTGCCATTCGAAACACGACCTAAAGAAGTGTTGACATGTGAATGGGAATGTGATTCAAACAACTTTAATTATTTATTAATTTTAATTATTAAGCTTTTAATTTTAATATATATTTTATATATTTTGAGTACCACACAAGATTCAGCTTTCATCCAAAAAACTTAATAGTGTACTAAAATTTTTACCGACTTTGGGTACCTCTTGGGTATCGACTTGGGTTAGGTTAAGTTCAACTGGTTGCCTTCTTCTGAAAAATCACTAGAGAGTACCAAGAAATGTTTAATAGTGATACTTCTCACTTTTTTAATGCGCTGGGAATCACAAGGATTCCAAAATGAGCTTCGCTATCTCCTCAATGTCTAATGCTCAGTGAAAACTCAATTATGCTACAATTTGTTGTCTTATATTTATCAGAAACATTATCACATAGAGTGCGATTCTTCTTCTCAGAAGTCGTTATGAGAGCCTTACAACCACTGTGGTGATGAAGTTCCGGCCTGAGTTGAGTAGCTGTCTGGATCGCCGTCTCTTCACTGATGGCCAGGCCATGTTTTCCTGACAATGTTGCGCCTAAGCTCTTTCTCCACAGATTGTTTGCGGCATACGGATTCACAAAAAGCTTATAATCGAAAGGATTCTCTTGTTTGCAACACCATATGAGACAACATTTTTTGGCATTTATGTTTTGCTGGTTAGAGCAACCATATGGATGTATGCCTAAAACTTTATTAACTTCATGCAACTTGTTGAACCCTATTTTTATTTTTTTATTATTATTTTTATTTTATTATTTTTATTAAATTATCGATTGTAACGTAATATTACAGGGTTATTCATTTCGAGCCGAAAACTTTGGCAGCCCTGCGTTCGACAACCGCAGCTGTCATCTGTCGTTGCATTGTGTTAATATTGTAGTTTAGTGTTGGCCATTTATGAAAATGGACCGATTTAGCATCGCTCAACGTGTAAACATAGTGAAAATTCACTACAAAAATGGTGAAAATTTGAGCACCACTTTTCGCGCACTAAGTAAGGATTTCGAACGTCACGGAAGGCCTGTTTTGTCAACAATTTCAGATTTATTGGCGAAATGCGAACGAACTGGTTCTGTACAAGAAGTATAGAGGCCAATACGTAATCGCCCTACTCGTTCGAAAATATTGCTGCTGTAGCTGCCAGTGTTGAAGATGACCCAAATTTATCGCTTCCCCGGCGTTCACAACAATTGGACATCTCCATCACCTCAATTTGGCGTATTTTGCATTTGAATTTGCATTTGGATTTCCATTTTCATCCATACAAAGTTCAGTTGGTACAGAAATTGGAACCGGGAGATCAGAGAATGCGTCGTAACTACGCCGAATGGGTGCTTGAAAAACAGTCCGAAAATCCCAATTTTTCGCACAACATTTTCTTCAGCGATGAAGCACATTTTCACCTCAGTGGTTACGTTAATAGACAAAATTGTCATGTGTGGGGCTCAGAAAATCCACACGTGGTTGTCGCGTTGGCTGTGCATAATGGTCCGGTGGTGTCATAGCGCCATATTTCTTCGAAAATGACGAAGGAATTATCGAATTATCGTAAATTCCGAACGTTATGGCCGTATGATAACCGAGTATTTCTGGCCAGCAATCGAAGATATGGATGTGGAGGAGATGTGGTTTCTAACAGGACGGCGCTACATGCCACACAACACGACCGAAAATGACAGAATTGCGTCCAGGTTCGATGAACGCATAATTTCGCGTTTTGGTGATGCCAATTGGCCGTCAAGATCGTGCGATCTGAATCTTTTGGACTCAAGTCTATGCAGACAATCCGCAGACTCTCGAGCATTTGAGAGACAACATATACATATACATATAACAACATATTCTATATGTAAAAAAGTCATCGAAAATTACCTAAAAAGAATCGAGGTGTCCCAGGCTACACGTGGTGGTCATTTTAATGATGTCATATTCCATTACTAATGGCACAAACCAAATATTATTTTGATAATAAAGTTTCATCAAAATTCAAATTTTAATTGATTTTTTTTCTTTATTTACTTTTTCGGCTCATGATGAAAAACCCTGTATTTTGTTACTTATCGATTATGCTGTTCTTCATTAATCAATAAGCAAACTATTGTTCTGTGACTAATTAATAATAAATGAAATGAAATAAATTGAAATGAACTGAAAAGAATTGAAAAGAAATGAAATGAAATGAAATGAAATGAAATAAACTGAATAGAATTGTTAAGAAATTAAAATATAAACTTCGTCTTCGAACAAAAAATTATCCATTCTATTGATTTCAATGCAAATGAAAACATTTCCTTTATTCATATTATTTTCAAATATTAAATCATTTTATTAAATAAGCTTAACTAGCACAGCGTTGCAGCTAATAAATAATCATAAATAATTGTTCAAAATTTACAAAATCCTTGAACAATGCGATTAATCCAAATAAACCATGTAATAAATATTTAAACAAATACATACTTTTTCTTATAAATAACAACAAATAATTGTTTAATATTCACAAAATTATTAAACAATGCCACAAATAAAACACAATTACAAACACACACAATAAATGTTTAAATGTTATAATAAAATTTTTAATTAGAATTCCTAATTCAATTTATATTTTTTGAGTATTTTTAGTGTGAAATATCACACAGCAGCAAACACACACACACACATACGGCAAATCTGCTCGCCTCTCTGCAGCTCACACATGACACGACTCGCTCTTCTCAACCAAATATCCGCAACTTCACAGCTGGCTCATGCCTTATGCCGATTATGCCAAAAAATGCCATGAAAATTAAAAAAAAAAAAATTGTCAGAAAAAAGTGTTTAAAGCGTAAAGTTTCGCATTGTTGGAAATTTATTTCACTTGATTTTCAAAACACGTACTTCTGTCATAAAACACAACTCATATCTTGTACTTGTGTAGGTATATGTACCTATGTATATATTTGGTGTGCAACAGAGTGTGCGGCTGGGCACATACAAGTGTTCCTGTGTGTTCCTGTGTGTTCGTGAGTGTGTGTGTGTGTGGTTGAGCACTCTGTGAGCGCACATTACTCGTGCGAGTCGTATGCGTTCAAGTATGTTGCAAATGCCCTCATAAAATTCTACGGAAAAGACGTGTGCTGTGCGCGCCAGCGCGTTTCTACTCATACAAATTTGTAAAGATTATAAAATATTTTATTAATTTCGTAGGCAGTGTGCATTGTATGACTTTTGCTGTTTTTTATCTTTTCTTTTTTGTATTAACATTTCACACTCAGGAATATTCGGTGAGTGGCTTAGATTTTTCACAGCTTTCAAGTTTTCGGGGAAATCTACACATTTTGATGGACTTGTAATTTGCAATACGAGTACTTACTATTTTGGTATGTTTGCCAGACAACAGAGATTTAATCAAATGCTAACATATCGAATATTTCAAGGACGGGAATTGATAGAAGTCTGAATAAGCTTATAGGCAGCAGAGGCTTTGCATTATGATTCCACTGTCTAAATCATTATGTAATAGTCAGGTAAATATATTTTAAGAGTCAGATTGTGTACTTTACTCTATTGACCTTCAGATTGTCTCATAGGTAAAGCTAGAACTTTAGGCAAAGAGTCTCATAAGCAGATTTATGTTAACTCCTTTTTCATTTTAGTTGAGAGCATAGAGCCTCAACCAGGCTTTTCCATCTGACGCGATTTGAAGCAGCAAATTTCATACTCTGAAGTTTTACAACAACAACACCCATAGGTACTTAACCCTTTCAGTCACAATATCCAATACATTGGACTACAGCCCATACAATTCATACAGAACGGATTTATTTTCATGACGGAAAGGGTTAAACTCACATCAACTAATGGCTAAAATAATATATAAACAGCTGCAATTTTCAAAAACAACTAATAAATAAATAAAACCAAAATTAAAAAAAATTAAAAATTAAATAAATAAATAAAAATACTAAAAAAACATACAAAAATAAAACACCAAAAAATTAAGTCAAATAAAAACTCGTCATGTGGGTGAAACTTTCTAACAAAATTCATGACTTTGTATATTAAAAATTAACATTATTTAAAAACTGTTTTTTTCTTTTTTAAAAATTCATTTTTAAACCTAAATTGTAAAAACTTACCATCCTTTGACTTTCGCCGACTGGCATTCATTCTCCAATTTTCTTTATAACAATAAAACAACTGGCATTTTGTTTTTCATAGTTATACACTTTCGCTTTATTGTAATCATTTAATACACTAACAGTTTTTTTTTGTTTGTTCTTATGGTTTCTTTATTATTTTCATTTTTGGTTTATTGTTTAAGTTATTTCAATAAAAATCATATTTACAATAAACACAACAAAAACATTTAACACTAGTTCCAAAATATAAAGTACAGTAGTTCTGATATAAGCCTTTATTTTGTTCTAACTTACTTTACGCCCATTTCTTTCTTCACGCCCATCACTTTACCAATTCAAGTTCATTTATTAGACTTTAAACTAGTTTCTGTTTTAGTTATTTTAGCTACCGGCATAAGTGTTTTAGTTAAAAACTTGTATGTTACTCGCACTCTTATGGCTCATGGCATTGTTTTACTTTATTGCATTAATTATTTATTTATTTATTTATTTATTTATCCTTTGCTCAGTGTAGCGTCTCGAGTTGGTTGTATTTAAAAAACCTATACTAGCGCATAGAATTAAAATAAATATATTTATATATATGTATGTATAATTTCTCTACTGCATTTTCAAGTCTTTTAAGAGGTGCTATGTATAAGATAATTCAAGTTTAAACGCTAATTAAGTTTACCTATGTACAATAGTCGCCTAGCTGCTACAAATTTCCGAACTGTATCGCGCCTGAATGGATATGCCTGTTTAGCTTTGTTATTGTTTTTGCATTGCGGGGACTAACCAGTCACTTAGGACTTTATAGACTTTGGCAACAGCCAGAGAGGTACAGTCCTTGCAATAGAACATAAGTAATGGTAAATACAGTGAGCTAAGGCAGTGACTGTACAAACTGACACTTGGTATGGGCAAAAAATTTTAGTATTTCTTTCTCTTTTTAGAGTAAAATTTCATCAGAAAACATATGTGAAAATATTTATGAATGAAAAGTGTCAGAGATGAGCATCGCTGCTGCTTTTGGAATAATACTTGAAGCCTGTTTTACGATTAAGAATAACAGTAAAACAAATTTAAAAAGGAAGTGGCTTCTCTGAGCCAAAGCAGTTAACAGCTCCTTAGGTGTGAAATTTCAAACAGAGAATCTCAGAACACTTTGCAGTGTTCATACCGTATATATTCTTATCATTTTCATACACAAAACCCCTTTAAATTAATATAGTTTTAACAGAATAACATCTATGTTGAGGATATGTTTTGTTGTACGTTGTACAATGCGTCTAGAGAGTCTGGATTTGAATATAAATCTCTTTTCTGCATAAATAACACAAGCAACTGTTCAAAATAGATATAGATATGAGAAGATATCTGTGGATATGTGCATCTTTTAAAATTTAAATCAAAATCTACTAAATTAGTTATAAAATAATGCTTGTGGGGTCTGGCTGATATATGCTGATATGATTATAATTGAGAGAATTGATTTAGATCAGAGGTGCCCATGCCCTATGCTCTCGTTGCTCATTTGTTTTTGTAAATGCTCTTCAGCATAGGCTGAGGATTCCAGTTCCTCATTTGTTTTTGTAAATGATCGTCGGCATAAGCATACACACACAGCACAGTATGCTTTATATGTATTAGTGTTTGCTCTTCCATAAGAAGGTTTTGGGCAACTCTGATTTACACCATAAGTTTGAAAGAGTTCTAGTGCCTGTCTGTCTGTTCTAGTGTCTTGCGAATCCCTCAAAAGACTTGCGGAGCGCCGAACCTGCAAATGGCGGCTCTTAAATTTGAATAATTGCGCGACATTCTGATTAATACTGCAAGATTTTTGGTAAATTTTTTTTTTTTTAATAAAATTATTAAACTTATGCCAAATAATAATTAAAATATTTAATTATGAGCGAAATAATTAATTCTATAACTTTTGGTAATTTTCCTAAAAATAAAACAAAATAAAATAAAATAAAATAAAATAAAAACTAATTAATTAAAAAAATAAAATAAAATTCAATAATTTTGTTTTTATAATCATGCATTTTTTGAACAAAAAAAAATGCTCATTAACTTTTCTTAACAACAAGCAACCCAAACAATTGGCTGTTACAAAAATAAATAAAACTCTAACATGGGTTTCCTTTTTCAGTTTCGCATTAAAAAACTGCAAATGTGTCACATTTTTCCATAAAAGTCCTCATAGCGTTGTGATGTGTCAAAAACAAAAAACTTGCTCGGAAATTCAGCTCATGGCATTCACTAACTCGCAAAATCATATATTCACCACACCTACTGCCCCTCTCACCCCCCACTAACCGCTCCGGCACTCGTTCAGAGATTTTTACATTAGTCTATACATAAACACGAACATTGCATGTGTTTGTGGCACAGTGTTGTCTCCAAGCAAAAGTTTATCTACCCGTTGCAGCTGCAGCTAGTCGCCGGCTCGATGCAGTGCCGCCGCTCGCTACGCACTAATTACTCAAAACTTTCGCGCCCATCCATCTGAGCGCGCTTAATGCTGACACAATTTGTCTCGCAGCGCAACGCCTCTTAGCGAAAGTGCCCGCTCAGACGCAGCTCTCCGGCACCCGCTGTGTCATTAGGCAATCCTTAATGGCATTGATATTTATGTTGTCATCCAGATCCGAGGACGAATTGCAGGACGTGGTTGCCGTGGAGGCAGCCGATGCGGCCATGGCGACGGTACCGCTGCCGCTGCCCGCATTGCTGCCGAGCAGCAGCCCGATCCCGCTCAGCGACGAGGATGTCTGCGACGTCAGCATTGCCGGTGGCACACAGTGGCCCCGGCCAGAGCCGGTCGAGCCCAGCATGCTGTATGGGGACTGCAGGTGCTGCTGCAAGTGCTGCTGCTGCTGCTGTTGCTGCTGGTGGTGGTGATGGTGATGGGGCAGCGTGGTGCGGCCAATGCTGCCGCTGCCGCCACTGCTCTGCAAGTTGGCGGCGTTGTGATGCGCTCCGGCTGCCGCATGGTCGTTACCGTTGATGAGGCTGTTGATAATGTAGCCGCTGCCGCTGCCCAAGCCGGGCGGCAGTGTGCCGCCGCCGCCGCCGCCGCCGCCGCCACCCGCAATGCCACCGCCTACTGCGTGCAACTGCTGCTGCAGGTGGGCGGCGGCAGCGGCCAGTGTCGGCGTGGGCGAGCCGATTATGGTGTCACTTAGGCCGGTCGC
The DNA here is from genome assembly GCA_963971225.1 of Melieria omissa. Lineage (NCBI taxonomy): Eukaryota > Metazoa > Arthropoda > Insecta > Diptera > Ulidiidae > Melieria > Melieria omissa. The sequence goes on from OZ020267.1 coordinate 113,883,491, forward strand.
CGCGTGGTGCAGTGCAGTGCCGTCCGCTGCTGCCTCTTGCGTCGGCGATGTCACCGAGGACGACGTCAACAGATGGGCGCGTGCACTGATTTGATTACAGGCGGCCGTGGTGCTGCCGCCCAGCGACGTGACATTGTCGTACGTCGACTGCAGATGCTGTGGCGCGTGCGGATGTGCGTACGCGAGCGAAGATTTATTCAAAGAATAAAGAGAGAAATGAAAGGCACTCAAATTCAATCAATTTGCAATGAAATGAAATGCTAATTGTCTGTCCAGCAGGTCGACTGGCTGTCTCGCCGTCGGTCTTTTCCGTTCTGTTCTGTTCTGTGTGCTGTTCGTCGTCGTCGTCTGCTCAGTCTTTTATTATCGCGTAATATTTTCTTTGATTCTGCATTCTTGCGCTGTTTTTCGCTCGACATTGTGTTGCAATCGCATTGCGAGTGAATGATTGGAAATTAAGAATGCCGAACGTTTATAATTTGCGCTGGGGGACATTTTATTGTGCACATGAAAATAGATAGAACGTTGGCGAAGCTAATAGGCGAAGTGGGCCTACTGCGAAAAATTGCAACTCGGTTTGATTGCACAATTTTGAAAGCTTTCGCATGGTCGATCCAGTCAAGAATGAAAATCACAAAGCGTGGGTGAGTCTTGAAGAAATTGATGAATTAATTAATCAGCTTTTGACTTTACTTTCTTACTAATTGAATGAGCCATTGATAGAGTTTCTTCTTCTTCAGTGAAGAGCTCGTCTTTTATTGGCAATAATTGAACTCAAAGAGGAAATTAAGAAAAATTGTAGACAGATATTTTTGCTGGGTTGGGAATTTTAAGTCATGCGACCATAAGTAAAATTATACACATTTAAATTAGTAGGCTGGAATATTTATAGTTTTACATTTGTGTGAGGTCCAAGTATCAGAAAAATATCTAAATATGTCAGATCTTCAGAAGCACTCAATGGACACTCAAAAACTGAGAATTTAGGTTGAGACTTTTAGGTAATTGTGACTTGATACTTTTGAGAATTGAGACTTTACACTGGTACTTTGAAATTATTGATGAAACAGATTTACAACAAGCTTTGATAGCTGAAACAGACACATGAAAAAACTCTATATACATGAAAAAAACTCTTTATACAAACTAGAGTTCAAATATAGAAAAACTGTGCCTTCAGCTTTTCTTTAATTCATGAAATTTTTTAAGAACCACTATAAAGTTTCGAAGGATATGTTGAATTCATCTTCGTGTATTATCTTCAGTAAAGACAATAACACATTGCTGTCACAGAACAAGAATATATCGATGCATTAACAGTCATATTTCTTATAAATCTTTCTCATTAACAACCCAAAAGACATTCACAGCGACTCGGCCAGCAGCAACTGTGGCTCGTTGATGCCAAACGACCAAAACAAATCCAAATGGCTTTCGTTTGACAAATCCATATAAACACTGCTTTATGGGTAAAAATTGTGTATATTCCCTTCAGTCAGCCGTGAGAGCACAACCCCAGACACAACATCAAACCAGCCGCATACATAAATTCGACGCGCTTCACTACGCGCAAAGCGTTAAAACGCAACGTTATTTGATTTTATTTTATAAACGCCTTTTATGGCGTTTCCTGACGCTGCCATTTCGATTTTATTTATGTATTTGCTGTCCTTGCTTTGCTGTTGTTGTGCCATTTTTTTTTCGCTCCCCCCGCTGTCCGCCCCGTTTTTGTAATTTCTACTCACTTTGGAATTTGGTGACCACTTTGTGGTTGCGATTGGCGTGAAGTGATGGTCTTGACCGCCGCCGCCGCCGCCGCTGCTGCCGCTACCGCAACCTCCGCTTCCGACTGTTTGATGTAAATTTATTGGCGTTCGTTTGCGTTGTGCGTGGATTGTTGCGTTGTGTTGCGTTGGTTTCGGTTAGTCGATCGCACGGTTGAGAGCAGCGATTAATGCGCGTTCAGCGTTGCCACACAGATTAAATGTTTTGTTATTGCACGCGAATTGGCGGTTTACGGTGCGCAAATTGAAATTTCAATGGCAATAAATTAAGCGGAATAATGAGTTATTCGAATATGTACATAAAATAGTTGTTAAATAATGTAGAAAATATTTTAAATATGTAGTACTAAAATAAAATCGAGTCCATTGCAGCGCGCAACTCGCAACATTTTTGTGCGAGTGCCACAACCACAACCACAACAACTAACCACATGACTGCTTACCGTATTGCGAGGGTATAACATCCGGGTCACGTTCATCCTCGACAAGATCTTCCGATGATTTCGTTTTAATATCCGTGTGCTGCCAGCGCGGTTTTTCCATATTGCCGCACTTCTGAATCCAATGCGAGATTTATTGGGAAAAAAACATTCCGGCACGCCGGCAAAACACAGCGAGCGCCAAGAGAAAGAGACGAAAAGCAGACGAGACATTAAGCGGCATGTTTGCGTTAGTCGCCACTTGTGCGCCGTGTTTAGCGCAATAGAAATGGCTGTAAAAAATCATTTCATTTCACTTGCGCCCCCACCCCCACCCGGCACATACCTTGAGCACATCGCCAGATTGCGCCACAACGCCGACAGCTGTCGGCTTTGTGCCGTGCTGCTGGTTGCGTCGCAAATTATGCAAAAATGTAACGATGAATATGCGCACAGTAATGGCCAAACTAATGATGACAACCGTCAGGCCGCTCCCAACAATAACCGGCGACAGCGTAATGGATACGTCGTCTTCTGTGCGGCGATTCGTTTTCATGTGTTCGTGCAGCGCGTTGACAAGCATTTGCGGTTTCGCGCCCCGCCAAACGGGTGTGGCATTGATTTGAAATTATACAGTGGCGGCGTGGGCGGCACAAACGATCGAGCGACGGTACCATAATTCATGTAGGTGGCAGCGCGGACGCATTCGCAAGACGTGCACGTACGACCGGAAAATAAATAAAGTGAATACATAAATTTAGTCTCGAAGACAAGTCGCAATGAATGATTACAGTTAGGTGCTCTTTGAGTTAATACGTGATGCGAGCGCGCGGAGATTTAATAAATGACATGAGAACATGTGATGAATCTCATGAACCAACTGTGAGACTATTCGATTCAAAACAAAGTGTTAGTATAAATAACAAACATAAAAGACAATTCAATGACAGAATAGGTGGCTTTATTGTTTCTAATATCGATAAATAGCACTCTTAACCCTTTCGACAATCTTTCGACAATCTTAATTTTTGGTATTTAAATCATGAAACATTTGCCTAAGAAGTGTGCACACGACATTTGAAGTCGCCACGCCTTTTTGTTAGAGTTCTAGAGCTAGTTTGCTTTTGAACAATTTTAGCTTAAAACGAGTTAAATAAATTTTGTATCAATATTTTTTAATTACAAGCAAATTATTTAATATTTATGGAAAAATACAAAATTATCGCTTTTTGATTTTATTTAACCATTATTAAACAAACAGGGTTTTGATCATACGAGCCCAATTCGTTGACTTCAATTAGAACACAAACTTTCCCTGATAACTAAATATATACATATAAAAGTAAAATTTTTTAAATTTGCTTTGAATTCACTTCTAAAAGTATTAATTTGTTGGTGCCTACTTAAATTAAACCCATAAATCAATCGTAGCTTTTGCTATAAGATGACAAATAGGTGATGTTGCTCTCAGGCAACTTTGAGGTTCGAAAGGGTTAAGGAACAAATGGAATCGAGATCATCGAAGCAATATGTCAGGAAACAGAAATTGCGAATTCTGCCTTACGCGGTTGGGAGCTAATACAGGTCTCCCTCGTATAGCGCGGTACTTCTACAAAAAAAAAACAGTTTATGTTCATTGTTTTTTAATTTTTGAAATAAAGTTTGAATTTTGATTTTGAGTTGGAATTTACATACATTTAATTTAGTAGGTACCTATTTAATTTTGGAAAAAGCTTATTGGAACATAACCCTAAAATTTATATGAAAGTTAAGTCTTCTATAACGCAAATCACATAACGCGGAATTTTCCTGGAACGTAACCACCGCGTTATACGAGGGAGACCTGTACTAGAAACTCTACAATAGAGTTTATGGTTTATGGAGCAACGTCCATTCAAAGCAAAAATACCTTCTGAAACCAGACATTGGTAGTTTAAGTTTGGTTGAATTGGGTTTTAAAAGACAATAATTAGATCTGAGAACTAGCTTATGTTTACCCAACATTAAAACCAGTGACACTACTTAAATCCTGCAACTGAGAGCCAGTTAGGTTTCTAAAAGGTGGAAGATAGAAGCAATCTTCGTACAGATGACTTCTTCAGGTATGAAAAGTAACTAAAGAAAATTTGGTCATGTAATGAAGCGAAAATGTAAATGCTTTAAGAAGTCTTTAAGGAAGTCTCTATTGTTTTTTCACATAAAAATATTTGAATTTTGATTTAAAACTATCTACACCTGACATAGACAGCATCAATTTCTACAATTGCCAGTTGAAGAGCCTCTCTTTAAGATATGAGAACTGGACTATATTCGATAAATTCAAACATTGCGAAGAACCCACGAGATGGTAGAAGGCAGTGGCGTATTAATGGCGGATTTTGGGAGCTTGAAACCCCCGAAATATTAAGATCGACTTTAAAACTACATATAACTTTAATATTAAAAAATTCCTTTTTGAAACGACCGCCTCCCCCCGAAATCTTTTTCTGAATCCGCCCCTGGTATAAGGTGATTTGGCCAATGAGAATCTGGCATTCCGAAAGATTCATCGGTATCTATGAACAATGTTGCCTCGTCTACAGTACAGTTGTAGTTGTAGCAAAGTTTTAGTAATCGAACTGCAAGTAAACTCAAAATAGAATCCAGTCTCATTACATAAGAAAATTTAAACAATCTTCAACAGAACTATTTATTTTTCAAAACTTAATGTTTTTTTTAATAACCCATAAGTAAAATGAAAGCCATGGCTCCTTCTTCTATAACACATCGCTTTCATGCGATCAATCATCATTTCATGGATATTTTTTTCTTTCTTTTCATGAAGCCATAAAACGTGCCGCAAGCAGCAAATCAAGTCCGAACTGTTTCGACTTTTGGCCTTCGTCTGCAATTTAATCCCAGATTTCGAGCAATCAGTATTGTTGCAACGGGCAAAGTGCGTCCGTCAGCTGTGCTCACTGTCGACGGCAGCCTTTGTCGCTGTCAATCGACTCATTCAGCGAGAGTCAATGCGCACTACTTAAGTTGCGGTTAAAAGCTAGTTAAATGGAAAAGAATGCCTCCAGCTGCAGCGACGGCCGATGTAATCAATAAGTGTCAGGCCGCTTAGCAGCTACGCCAGCCAGCATCAACAAGAGCCGCACGCCCGCACACAAACTGTGCCGCACAGTAATCAATTATAACTTCCACAACCCATTATTGCAATGATTACACTGGCAAGTGGCGCTGTGTGTCGGTGCCAGTGTATGCGTGTGTCTTCGTTTACATCTATGTGTGTGTATGTGTGTGCGTGTTTCTTGAGCGTGTGCTCGTGTTTGTGTCAACATGTGTAACACTATGCAACAACAAAAGCAACAACAGCACTTACCTGCTTTGTAGGCCGCCGAGCCGATGATGAAATCCTGCAACACATACAAAGGACTTCTGCCCTTCTGATTGAACGCATAGATACGCAATTTCAATGAGTTATTTTCCTGCGTCATCATCGATGTCAGCGTGTCGAGATTTTCCAGTGAAAATTGCGGTTCCTCGATGTTTGTCAGATTGAATCTGTTCGTGCGAAAAGAACAAAGAAAGACAAGAAGAAGACAGACATTTCAGTTTGAATTTGTGTGCATTTTAATTTTTGTGTTTTTGCCTTCAAGGTGCAAGGTGGTATTTGGGGCTGGCAGCTGGCAGCCGCATGCGATTATCGCTTGATGGCTGACCTTTTCAGCTTTAAAATGTCATTCGATTAAACGTCACTTAAATTGCGCTATTTTAAAAGTAACGAAACTGGCACTGCTCCCCACTCCACTTCGCTCCGTTGCTATTTCTAAGCTGCTTTTCAATGCACTCCTGCCACTGTGTCGATGCTTGCGGCGAAATGTTTTGCTCATTTCCATTTTTCCTCAACTCTCGGCGACTGACCTTATTTCGGGCACTTTCTGTGCCCATGAAAAATCAAGCACACACACACGTATGTATATGTATTGGACATGGATATGCATTCAGATCTATGGGTAAAGCCTTTTTCGAAATGAAAACAATTCCATTTAAATGGAATGCAAAAAAAACGGCAACGTGACGTTCTGGCGGTGTGGAAAGAAGCAACCTTCAAGTCGTGTTAGCGATTTTCTATGCTCACGTAAACACCAACACATGCACACATGCACTCACTCACTCAGTCAGTGGTGTGTGGTACTGCGCGTCGCCGTCGACGAGGTATACAACGTGTGCCGCACTCTCGCCCGCAACCCAGCTTGACTTAATGTCTTTTCAATCATGACCTCAATTTGAATTTGATTATTGTATTTCGGCGTCACTCACCCACGCCAGCGTCCCCGCCCCGCTCCGCAGTCCTGCGAAACGCGCTTCGCACCACTCAATCTATGCCACAAAACACCGCAGGATGAATTCCAAAAATGCCGCCGATTCGTTTCATTTTTGGCCCTCGCGCCCCACCGACACTGCTGCTGCTGCTTCTTCTTCGCTCTTTTGCATTGCACAGATTGTGTTATATTGCGTTTACTTCTTTGCTTCGTCCTCGCCTACTTTTTCTCGAGCTCACAACAGGCCCTAAAGGTTTGGTTGGCATCTTTCGCTGCCATTCGGCTATGCCGCATTTATGCCAAAAAGTCCCGTCGATGCAGCAGCCAACACCCAGCAACCAACAAACAACAACCAACAACCTGCCATTTCTGCCGCCAGCAGCACCGTTGCCAGTTTGGGATTTTACATGTCCTATTAGGATTGTTATTTCAATTCGGTTTGCCGAGCGCCGCACCAGGGACACGGCCGCGCGCCCAACCGCCATCACACACACACACACACAAACGCCCAGCGCCCGAAAACAATGTGTGTGCACATAAATATCGTAAATTTTTACAACATTATTTTGTTCATTTCCTTGGAGTTTTTACGAGTATATGAAAATAATATGATATGTGCGGCCCGCTCGGTAGTCGGAAATTTTGGTTTTTCCTTCAAAAATTAAATTACCCAAACATTCAAAGATTGCCCGCTGCACACGAAAGCGTTTACTTATGTTGCATATTTTTTGTTTCTTCTCCACTTTTGGCTGGCAACTTTTATGACTACGTGGGCGAGTTTTTTTATTTTGTTTTTTGGTGAAAACAAAAACATATAAATATGCAAATTTTCAAAAAACAAAAAACCAAATACCCATTAGGCTTATTTCGTTTACCGCCTAGCAAAGCGCTAATCAGATCACCGAAATTTCATTGCAAATTAAAACGTCTTTAGGACAAGGCCAGAGCAAATAATCGCATGAGCGAGGAGGGGGGGTTTGAAAAGGAAAAAATCTTTGTGAATCAGAAATTATAAGAAGTGATGGCAAAAACATGTAATATGGATTTGATTTGAGCCAAAAACGAATTGAGAAACAAGACGATTTTGGAAAAGGGATATCAGTAAAGAGAGTAAGTTCTATTCAGTGATATGAATCAGTGATATGAATTTGATTTCGAATGGTATTTGGATTTAAAGTCAATGAAAATAAAGTACTTGAGCGCCATTGAGTTCAATCAAAGAATATACAATATATATGTTCTATACTTTTTGGTTCAATGCAACTGTTGCAACACTTGAGTCAACCTTTCATATTTATTTTAAGACTATCTTAAGTCTGATTGAGAAGTGCCTCAACTCTTTAGTAAATTTGTTACTATGATCTAAATCGACTCTAAAAGCTTAAGGGAAAAAGATAAAGTCAACGTCATTCCTAGTCCAAAAAATCCAACATAAACCTAAGATATCAAATCAGTCGAGGTTCTTGAAAAACTGTCTGGCAAATATGCCACACAAACTTGGTCATATTTATGTTAAATTTTTACTCAACCTTGAATATATGGCATCAAAGATCAACAATTTTTAATCACTTACCTGGTAATACCAGTGCGTGTTGAAAACATTTCCAGTACAAATATCTGCGGCAATCCACCATCATAGCCGGCTATGCATTGAATGTCAACACTCAAATCGGTGCGATTGAACGCAGTGCAATTGCTCACAGCATTTGGTAGCGCTAAAATAAATAAAAATAAAACCGAACGCCACAAAAATCGCAGTTTAATTACTCAATAGATGCATCTAATATATATGTAAGTTCAAATTTTTACACTTAAAAAACATATTTACCTGCCAGCACCACTTGAAAAAGACACGGCTGATTTTGTGTGCCCACTTCATTGGCAGCCCAGCACGATAAGGTGCCATAGTCCTGTAGAAAAAGCATAACATAATAAAATATATAAATAAACATAGCCGTATTTATGTCAAAACTCAATCAAAAACCTTTCTCATTAATATGTATTCAGTCTAAAAATACGCCACACAAAAGTGCCATCAGTAACTTGTGACAATCTCGGTATTCTGATTGGTGGCATTGACATTTTGTGTAGCATACTTTTGTGATAATTTTGATTTGTATGTTCTTCTATATTTTATCATTTTATGTAATTAATTTGTATTCTATTTTTGGATTTAAATTGGCTTTAGATTCATAATAAAGACTATTCTGAAACTCTCTAAGAGATAAATTCAGCCTAAAAGCACAAAAACAAGACTCATTGCACTAACACTTTCCAAGTCTCTAATAAGAATTTCATAAAATACAACTTCTTAATTCGAACTGTACTATATATCGACTTACCTGATCTGAAACTGGCGTATATTTCAAAACACTGCGGCTGTCATTAACGCTGAAACGTTCACTGCCCACATCCAGAGTCTCTCCCGAGTTATTGAATTTCCAGCGAAAAGTTCTGAAAAAATTGAAGAAATTAATAACATAATATTTGAATAAATAAACAATGTATATATATAAATAATAAAATAAAATAAAATAAAATAAAATAAAATAAAATAAAATAAAATAAAACAAAATAAAATAAAATAAAATAAAATAAAATAAAATAAAATAAAATAAAATAAAATAAAATAAAATAAAATAAAATAAAATAAAATAAAATAAAATAAAATAAAATAAAATAAAATAAAATAAAATAATATAATATAATATAAAACAAAACAAAATAAAATAAAATAAAATAAAATAAAATAAAATAAAATACAATAAAATAAAATAAAATAAAATAAAATAAAATAAAATAAAATAAAATAAAATAAAATAAAATAAAATAAAATAAAATAAAATAAAATAATATAAAACAAAACAAAATAAAATAAAATAAAATAACATAAAATAAAATAAAATAAAATAAAATAAAATAAAATAAAATAAAATAAAATAAAATAAAATAAAATAAAATAAAATAAAATAAAATAAAATAAAATAAAATAAAATAAAATAAAATAAAATCAAATAAAACAAAATAAAATAAAACAAAATCAAATAAAATAAAATAAAATAAAATAAAATAAAATAAAATAAAATAAAATAAAATAAAATAAAATAAAATAAAATAAAATAAAATAAAATAAAATAAAACAAAATAAAATAAAACAAAATCAAATAAAATAAAATAAAATAAAATAATAAATTAACAAGTAAATAACCCATATCTGTGATAAATTACTAACAGAAAACAAACACAATAGTGGCTTGCGGTTCGCTTACTGCCGCCATATTCAGTTTTAATGGACCCCACCTCGCGCGGTATGTGGGGGGGAGAGAGGCCGTGGGAAAAATAAAATAAAATAAAATAAAATAAAATAAAATAAAATAAAATAAAATGAAATAAAATAAAATAAAATAAATAAATAAAGTAACAATGAAATCTCGTATGTATTTATTATTTTGATTTTTAAGAAAAAAATAAGTATACTAAATAAAATGGTCAGTAAATAATTAGAAATATATCATAATTAATTAGTGCCTACAAAGAGCTGTAAAAAATGTTTTCATTGGCTAAATAAATATAACCAAATAAGTAATCAACAAACCCGCAAACGCAAACAACTTTTAATAAAAAAAAATACAGTTTTTTCTTAATTTAATCAAGAACTGAGCCTTTGCTCTAATTCTCACGCCAATTCAACAATGATTAACCCACAAGAAGTCCAGATATTGGTTCATGTATGTGTGTGTACACCCAACACCGCAGTAGACGCATATGTAGCTCACACAACACTCAACACACTTCGCCCATCACCATCACACCAGCATTTAACCAAATTAAAATAAACTTTTCTATATTGGACCGATTCATCTTCACAGCATCAACTTGTCTGTACTCAATTAAAAATGATAAATTAGTTTGCGGCTGGAAAAAAATGCGAGTGCGAATTCTTTTCGGTTGCTTTGGTTGTGTTTGTCTTTGCATATATGTACGCCCCCACATGTATTGTGCACACATAAATAGCTATAGGCAAAGTTTGGGCAGAGGCGAAAATTAATTACTATTTGTTTCCTTGAGGAAACCGCACGGAAGCGAGCCGGGCGCCTGATGCATTTCCTGACGGAATAGGCAGTTGAATGGCTGCGAAAGGGGGCGAATGGTGTTGGTGAAAGTTTCACAGCGGCCCGTAAGTAACTAAGTGTGCGTGTGTGTACACGGCCGTATAAAGCTAAGTGTATTGTGCTTACCTGGGCGGCGGATCTGCCTGTATTTCACACGTGACTTCAACGGTTTCGTCCTTTGAGGCGCCAATTAGTATAACACGATCTAAATGCTTGCAAACTGGCGTGTCTATTGAAAAAGTCGTACAAAGAAAAAGTGAAGAAAATAAATAAATGAGTTGTTATATTGTTTGGATGCGTGTGTGTGTGTGCATATAGTAAAGAAAAACAGGTGTTAAGAGGGTTGAGATTTACAAGAAAAAAGGTGGTGATAACTTTATTGGCTGACGAAAATGTTTGACAAAGCTGTTATATGTTATATGAAAGCCAAAAAGAGTGCTTTAAAAATGTAGAATTAAGCAAGTAAATCATTAGACTGCTCCATGGTTTGTATTATAAATCGTGGCATACTTTTAGGCAACAAAACTTGGTCTAATTTAATTTGTATATTTTTTTGTCAATTTTTAAATTTTTTAAGGACAATATTGAAGACAGGTTGACACGAGAAATGTGTACTGAAAATGTCTCCACCCATTGATATTTGAAACTAATCTTCCAACTCCTTTTCAAAGCGCACATTTTCTCCTCACAACACTTTTCTCACATGCTGCCATCCACTTAAATCTGCGCCATCGTATTGAATGCCAAACCTTTCAGCCACCACTTCACAACTATCCACTGTTGTAGTTTTTGTTGTTGTCGATATTGATGTTGTTGCATGTTTTTGTTGTCATCGATTGCTTCAACTGCCCATAGAAAGACATCGACAATTCTGCCGCAGTGAAAGTTACCTGCTTTCCTCTGGCTTATATTTTATGCATTGTGTGTGAGTGTGTGTGTGTGTACACACATGCGCATACAAACATGTGTACAGTCGTAAATAATTAATAAGCAAATGGTCAGGCAACAAATAACGGCCATCGGACGTGCATTCAATCCCGAGCCTACTTAACATCCGATTAAGAACAGCCGAAAGCAGCAGGACGCCGCGCACAATCGAGCTTGTGCTGGCTCACGCTGTTCGTTGTTCGTGGCGAAAAACCATAAATATTTTGGTGCAGTTGTTTCACTTACACTTAACACGCAGCGGCAATTGATTGCTGACAGTTTCGCCTTCGTCGTTGATGGCGCTGCACGCGTAGTTGCCGGCATAGTGTTTGGTGATCTTCTGCAGCACCAGACTCTGGTTCGAGCGGATGACGCGCGCCGACGTGTTGTGCTCCAGGTGCATGCCCTGCAAGACACACAAGCCACACGCCGCATTAGAAGCCGTCAGCTGGCGTTGCTACACTTAAGCGTTAATTAAATAAATACGTGCGGCCAATTTTGGCCAAATTTAAATTTCACCCAACCCGCTGCGAGTGCCCGCCGCCGCTGTCCGGCTGATGCCAAATGTCGGCAAACGAATGCTTTCATTTTTCATCAATTTAAAAGCTCAAAGCGTGCTACGTGCTGCTCGTGTTGGCCGCAGCTTGTGGCCACCGCCCAACGCGCCCGAATTTGTAGCGCCGACAGTGGGACGGACGACCGCCTCGCCGCAGCCCACCATAACAAATTACTCACATTATGCAACCACAAGAGTTTCCGCCATTGAGGATTCGATTGTACGTGACACTCAAAGTACACATCGTCACCTTCTTTGATATCGTCGGGCGTGAGCGTCGAACCCAGCCGCAGCGTGACTAGCGGCGGATCTGAAAGCAAATGGATAAAACGTGCGATAATACGAAGTGGCAAGTTTGCATTAACCAAATAAAAGGATTTTCTTAATTAAAAATAAACTTGTGCGTCAGCTCAAAGGATGAACTAAATTACGGCGCACAGCGGCCGCTCGAGGCAGTCGATCTCAAAGGTTTTCGGGGCTTAGCACTGCCCGCCGTATTGGCGCTGGTTAACTGCTGCTGATTGTGTGACGGCATACAACCAACATGAGACCTTAATTTTCTGTTTGATAGACTTGAATTCAGAGATTTTGAAGTAATCTTTTAGCTTAAAGATAATTGAAAGGGTGTTAAATGGAAAGATAACAAAACTTTAAAATTCATTGTAAATATTTAAAGGTATTCAATTTGAATCGCTATGGTTTAAAATCAAAGAAATGTTAACAAAATTTCGCTGCAAATGGACTACAGTTGTGGTTCAAATTATTATACGCAAACTACATTTAGGTTTACCTTTAAATATTCATAAATATAAACTAATGAAAACGATTATAAATGGCTAATTCTGTGTAGAACAACCTGACTGTTCACTCAATTAGTGGCTAAGAGTGTAGGTACTAGACTAGTTTATTTATTTATTTAATTTTTTAGAATTTTTTATCCGTCTGAAAAATCCCACATAGGTCCTGAAGTCCGAATGATTTCTGAACCTTAAACCAAAGGTAGTAGAATAGGAATTGTTTTATTTGTTCCTCTATTTTGTCCAAAATTGCCAAAACCAAACATTCCCTCAGACACGTTTCTCGTTTTTTGTTGAGTTCTCTACAACGAGCAATGGTAATAAAGGCTCGAGGAATGGCTGCTCAAGCCGAAGCTGAGTTAAATGCGCTGTCGGCCTGTTTAATGTTTGATCTATTTGTCCCTAAACCCCAGTTCAGTGTCAACTAAACTTCCAGTACCCTGTTTAAGTCTTACCAAAGACAACACAAAAGTGTTTTCGGTTATTATGATGCGAGCGGGAAAAGCGAAGCGTAGGCAATTCCGTAAGGAATAACAGCCAAAGTCGAGTTAGGACTAAATTGAGTTATTACCACCATTGCATTCGTCGTATTCAAATGTACTACTAGACATAATACTATGGCTTTTACTCATAAAATGAATGTTTTACCACCAAAAATCTAAAATTTATCTAGTGTAATCTAAAGCAAATTCAAAAATTAAAGGTACTCTGCTGAAAACTTCATAAAATCTACATTGGCTGTTATTCCTTACGGCCACAGATTTGAGAATGTTAAGTTCATAACATTTTCTGTTAGATTTGCGTAGGACAGGGTTGCCCAAAATCTTCTTATGAAAGAGCAAACTCCAATACATATAAACGAACTCATACGCTAGACAACAACAAAACCTACGTGGAAGATAACTGTCGCCAATTTGCACCAACAAAGCATACTGTGCTGTGTGTATACTAAAATGCTCAGCCTATGCTGACGATCATTTACAAAAACAAATGAGGAACTACAATTCTCAGCCTATGCTGAAGAGCATTTACAAAAACAAATGAGCAACGAGAGCATAGGGCATGGGCACCTCTGTTCTACTCACATGTTACTCTGAAGTTACAGAGAATTCTGCTGTTAGTAACAGAGGGTTTTGCTGTCAATAACAGAGGGTACTTGTATGAGATGAGCGTTCTATATTACTTCATATTCTTTGGTCTTACTCATTGCTAGTTAAATAATTGAAAAAAATTAAATACATTGAAAGAGAGTGCAGTCTCAGTGCCTAAATTCATCTTGGATCCCTCTTGGATTCCTCATTGAACTTTACAACATAATTTGTGTACATAGTTTTCATTTACTTTATACTAAAGTCTACTCAGTACATTGTATACATTTTATTTTCAAAAATTTTTATTAAATAACAACTTTCTTTACTTACATACGACATTGAGCTTCCACATTGTCTCCAAAAATAGGCCATTCACATTTGGATTTTCGGCGCGACAGGTTATCGATTTGCCATCGTCGTCCGTGGTCGGCACAAAGCTCAGTTCGGAGCGTGTAACATTCTTCGAAATGTCATCCTGTAAATGTGACAAAGAGAGATATGCATTTTGATGAAAAATTCACTACCTAAAAATAAAAAAGTGAGCGCATTTCTGATGACCTAAGCACTTGAAATATTCTATTTTTACACAAACTTTGATTTGTATGTTAAAGACGAATTTTTGTTTTTACTTTCAATATATTTTATTATAATTTATTATTTATTCATTATTATTATATATAACTCATATACGGCCAATTACAAACTTCAGTAGATATTTTCACTTTTTGAGTTTTAATCGATTTTAAATTGATTCCAAATAAATTAAATATACCAATTTTGCGGTTTTGACATGGCACTTGTTATGCTAAAAATATTTTACAATAATAAACAAAACTAAACACTGGTGTTTAGTGATCAGAAAAACTGCCAGTAACCACTCTCACGTCGTGCAAAATATTTGTATAAATATTCTAGAATTCCATTTGAATTCATGGTTTAATATTTCTGTTCCTATGAAAATAAACAATAATGCCTAAATAATGAATAATTTCCTGAATTTAAATTGATTCTAAATATACACCTCTGAGTGTCAATACTGCACTTGTTTTGCTAAAAATAAAATAAAATAATGAAAAAAGCCTATGGATGATGTATGTGTTGGATGAATGAGTAAACTGCAAGCAATGACTTGCAAGCACACACGAATGTTCAAGTCATAAGAAATATTTATTTCAAAATCAACCAAATTCCAGTGTAAACGTTGTGTAGTGTTTTTTCTTGCTAAATTTAATACCTTAAATTTAAATAAATTTTAAATGTGAACATTTTGAATTGCCAAGCTTAATTTGATATGTTGAAAATTACATTTGATATTTAAAAAACATGAACGATTACAATTCATTTAAAGAACCAATCAAGCATAAACCGAGTTACAAACGTCATTGAATATTTAAGTGATGTGAAACATTTATTTAAAAATCAAACCATGTTAATTGCAATTTTGACATTGTTTCTGCTGAAATTGAATACTCTGAAAATAAATTGATTTTAAATTGCTTTCAAATAGACAAAAGTTGATCTGGCATATGTCTAATTGTATTTGTGGCAAACTTGTAACAAAATAATATTTTTATTTATACTCTTCTTTCATGAACAAATTTAATGTCGGAAGCAATTTACCGATGCCAAAAAATGCTCAAAAGATGATGAAAATCAATTTAAAAATGCAATGCAATGTCAACTATCAAACGGACAAATTTTCTTAATATTTTTATATACAAATAAATAAAAAGGTAATTTAACAAAATTCTCAACATTTATTACATTAAAACTCTGCTATCGCATAAGTTGAACAAACTTTTTTTTTAATGCTTAAAACTGCAAATTCTGCTCCTGTTTCTTCTTCTTCTTATGCATTTAAGTTATCCGACTGCTCAAAATCAGAACTAAACCACATTCGCATAAAAACCAAAAAAAAAAACAAGGAGTACATCACTTTGCATAACCGCTGAACCCACGGTGCGGGGCGCAGCAGCAACAACAACAGCAAACATCAGTTTGGCAATTCATCAACGAGGCAAACTTTACTTTCGCTTTGTTATTGTTGAAGCAAAAATTCCATTTCCGTTTTTAAATTGCATGTGCAAATTATCCAAAGCTAATATTATCAAGTTGCACACACACACACGCACACAATGCATATGTGTGTGTGTGTGCATGTAAGGGGCATTTAATCTATCAGAAGAAACTGCAACTGCAACCGCAACTGCAGCGCAAACAAAACGCTTTCCAACACAAATATGCTACGAATATTTTCTTTTAGTGCTTGCTGGATTTTACTTCTACATGTTGTTGTTGTTGTTGTTTTTGTGATTGCTATATTTTTGCAGTTGTTGCAAGCAAAAATCGCCATACGCGAACACAAACGCAAAACGAAAAGTTAGATGGCACATAAGCGATAAACTGTCGACGGTACCCACCTTTGTGCGACGCAACTGCCGTTTGCCTTTGTACCACGTGATGATGGCATTGGGCCGCGAGCCGGTCGATTCGCATATGACTTCGTAGCGCCGGTCGGCCACCATCGAACTGGGCGGGTCAATTATTTTCACCGTCAGCGGCTTCACTGCAAGACGCAAGGAAGCAACCAAATCAAACACAAACACATTTACAAAGAACGGGACACAAAACACAGACGCAGCGCTGAACTAAAGTACGTCACCGTGTGTGTTGAATGCAAAGTCGAAAGGGAAAAGGGAAAAGGTGAAAGGCAAAAGGTAAACGTGGCGCTTGAGACGCTCGAAACTGCGCGCCAACTCGCAAAAACCCAACATGCACCGTTGTTCGATAATTAGGACATCAAAACGCTCGCACATGTCCGTACGTAGCGCATTTGTTGGACCCTCCTTTTGTGCCCTTTCCCCACATCGGTTTGCGCTGCGCTCGTTCCGGCATTCGCATTCGCCATGTCCAACTCGACTCGACTCCACTTCAGTTCAGTTTAGTTCATTTCTGCGTATGTGAATGTGTGTGTTTTTGTGTGTTTTGCTGCCGCAAATCCTTTTCGGGTCTAATACTTACGGTGCATGTCAAGCAAAAAGCTTTTCTCCTTAGGCTTATCTAATTGTGTATTCAGCGCTTGACAAGTAAAAACAGAATTTAAATCAGTCCGTTGAACCGACGGCCAGAGTAGCCTGTTCTCGATAACATCGCCGGAATTGTGCTCGTATTGATTGTCGACAAGTAGTCCATTTACGAGCCATCGTACTTGAGGTTGTGGGCGTCCTATTTATTGCCATTGTTGTTGCCATTGTTGTTGCCATTTTCATTATTATTGTTGTCGTGTTTTGTTGTTGTTGTTGTTGTTGTTATTGTTAGATTGTACGTTTTTGCCCCCATTTCGATATTGTTGATGATGTTGTTTGTTGATTATTTTTTTGTATTTTTGTTGTATCGACAATGTTGCGTTGCGGTTGCAAGCGTTCAACATAAAAATCAACAACAACGCCAAACAGCAGCCGCATTCAATAGTAAGTAAGTAAAAAAAGTAAGTAAAATTTGCTGGTTGAATAGCGGAAATGTTGTAGTTTATATTTTCGTTGTAGACGAGCTGCACAACAATAAAACGCCGCCGAGAAATCGACAGGAAATTGAATTCTTAAATTAACGTACTTCATTTAAAATGTATTTTATTTTAAATGCGAAATTTGTTGTCATTTTCCGGTGCGTTTCGATTGTGGTGGCATTTATTAGACGCCTCAGCTCGTCTGTCATTGCCATTGACAAAATATTGGTGCGAGAGTACAACTTACCACCCACAACGCGACACGTTATGACAATGTCGTCGCCTTCTTGCTTGGGACCCAACTGTGTACCGTTCAGCTGGCGGCCCCATCGATCGAGTATAATCGGTTGTTCAGGAAGAACTGCAAGTCGAAAATTCGTTGGTAGATTTCAGTTACACAGAAATATTTATTCCGATTTTTTTCAAATTGTTGAAAACATTTAATATAAATGTTAATATAATGTCTTAAAAATACCTAATAGTTTAAAGAGAGGTGAGGAAGAAGGGTGGGAGAGGGAGAGAAGAAATACTAAAGGGACAACTGTTGGCAATTTCTTTGAATATTGCCTGATACCTGAAATGCCTTTCTCCTAAATCCTAAAAAAATATTGAAAAGTTAAAAAAAATCTTCTAAATTTTAAAGAAATTAAACTCTCATAAAAAATAAAAATATATATGTACATAAAGCACTGTTCATTCAAAATTGGTACGCACAAATGAGGTAATATCTCTTGAAAAAAACAAGCACACGATAATATTCTATAGCTCAAACAAAACGGTATTTCTTCAGTTATTCAAATAAGGAAACAACTATTTTATGTTTAATTTGAATGTATGAATTCTCTTGAAAAAAACAAGAACACGATAATATTCTATAGCTCAAACAAAACGGTATTTCTTCAGTTATTCAAATAAGGCAACAACTATTTTATGTTTAATTTGAATGTATGAATTTGCGAGCATTTCTCTTGATGCTGTCCATTACTCGTTGAACATCCAATCTAGTGACCTGGGCAGCAAACTTGTTCCACTTAACGATCATTGATCCTGCGTTTTTCATAGCACCACCATTTCTGCGCATTTTGTTTTTAACAATATCCCAATATTTTTCGATTGGGAGTAAATTTGGGCAATCTGGTGGATTGCTATCTTTCGGCACTACATCGACACTATTGGCTTGATACCAATTCATTGTTGCCTTTGAATAATGAATGCTCGCCAAATTTGGCCAAAACTTTACTGAAGAACGATTGTGATCAATAAAAAAGTAAAAGGCAGTAAAAGTTTCTATAAGCTTTTCTTCCTGTATACTTCGGACGTCATAGCGCTCAAAGCGACATATGCCCTACTCTTCAGACCACAGCTGCAAATAGTTTGCCAAATCATCACTTTTTAGGCAAATTTAAAAAATGTGTTTGTATTAATATTTTCAAGAAACATCGCCCTGTTTCTTTGAAGCATAAAACTTTTGTCTTGGGAGTTGTTTAAAGTCAAGTTTAGCATAGGTTTCATCATCCATTATAACGCACCCATTAAATTTGGTCAAAATGTTGTTATAAAGTTTAGGAGCGAGTTTACATTTTGTTTATCTGACCGATTTGGAAATTTAATAGCTCGATAGGATTTCTTTCCTGCTTTAACGCGTATTCGCCTAGCTGTCGATTAGCTAGTTCCAAATTTTTTAGCGCGATCATTGTCAGATAAGCCAGGATTCTTCTTAATTGAGGCTAGAACACTTCTTTTTAGTTTTGAGTCAGTTTATGTATTTTTTTTTAATTGTTTTTTTCTTCATTTCAAGGCTCAGGGTATCCTTGAATCGTTTTATTACTCTGCAAACAGTAGTTTTGGACAACTTTAATATTTTAACAATTTTCGATCCTGACCATATCGGAATTTCGTCAAATTTGTTCACAATTCATTTCTGAGCAGCAAACTCCATCGCGAATAAAACTCACTAATAAGAAGCTAGTTCTACAAAATTTTAGCCTGATAACGGTACATTCATAACCTACTGATACGAACTTACTTTTTTTAATACATTCCAAAACTGAATCTGTAGGATTTGCTGGAGTGCGTACCAATTTTGAGTGAACCATGCTTTATAATTTTTTTTAATGCAGCCTTTTTTTAATTATCTTCAGCTTAACAACAAAAACTTAACAAAAGCAAAACATATAACAAATAAATTAAACAAAAGTGCCATTTTTGGTTGAATTTCAGTGTGACACCAATAAGTGACAATGACATAGAACGATGCTTACAAAATTTTGGCACAATTGGGTTCTTTGACTAATAAAATAATTGCCATAATATGTTTAGTTGCCAGTGTTCCCAATACATCATACTTCCTTATTCAAACATCTCCAAATAATCCACTAAGGATCCGAAAAATCTCCTAACATAAAATCTAAAATTTCTAAACTTTCTTCTAAACAATTCTTCCTCCTAATAATTCTCCTAAAAGGCCAGAAATCTCCCACATTCAAAAAGAAATCTCCTGATCTGGCAACACTGCTTTCTTTAATTTTTTGAAAGCTTAAACAAATTTTTAAATATTAAATTCTTGTCTACGGAAAAATTTTACATTTAAAGAGTAAAGAGGGATGGTCGAGAGAAGGGTGGGATAGGGAGATAAAGAATACTAAAGGGTCTAAAGGGACAATTGTTGGCACTTTCTTTAATTTTTTAAAAGCTTGAGAAAATGTTTCAATGTTAAATTAATGTATACGGAATTATTGAAAATTTAAAGAGTGCTGAAGGTTGGTCGAGAGAAGGGTGGGAAATGGAAATAAAGAATACTAAAGGGAAAAATTTTAGCACTTTCTTAAATGTTTTCCAAGCTTAAGAGAGTGTGAAGCTTTTATTAAAAGAAATTGAACTAAGAACTGAAAAAATGTAAGCTTCTAGAATAAGAAGTACTTCAAGAGTTACTTAATCGCATCTTTACATTTTCTTATTTCATGGATAACACCGTGCAACAAAAATTAACAAAAATTTTCACACCGGAAAAAATCTATATGGGTATGAAACTAGAGACCAAACATAGTAATACTGCGTACTTAGTTTTTCCTTTCTACATCCTTTGTTCTTTTAAAAGGACTTCAAAATTTTGAATGGGATAAAAATTTAAAAAATATAAAAAGTACTTAGCCTCGCTAGAATATGGCGATATGTAATCAAATGAAATAGGAAAGGCTCAAGAATTTAAATAAAATTTACTTTTTATCTATTTGTAAAACAAGGATATGAAAAAGGTCCTTTAAAACATTTCATCCTTTATATCCTTAAAAATGTATATAGAATTTTCTTGAAAAATAAGTATGTTCAAACCCAAAATCTGTTTGATCACGTGTCCAAATTTCATTACTCTAGCTTTACTGGTTCGAAAGTTATTAAAAAAAAAGGCGAAGGCAGCAATTCTAATGAAAAAAAAATTTAATTTATTTATTCACCAAATTTTTAAGTTATAACACACACATATCAAATGGATGGGGGAATCCGAAGGATGATTGGCAGTTTTCCTTTCACACTTGGAGGTTTCGCCACTGTCTGCCAGGTGCTCAGTTGTGCATTTCATATAATTTGCATATATAAGGTTTTCCAACAAGAGGTGTTATTTTGGTATTCAAAGGAAACTGTCATTTTTTGAGATAAATGACCGGATGTTTATTTCATAATAAAGAGGAAGGTATGCCGTTAATAATGAAAAACAACATCAGCCAAATGGCCACCACGACCACGCTTACAGGACCATATCCTTTTCATGAAATTTTCCATAACCATATAACCAACTCGCAAAGTGGCTGCCCTATGTCCTCGATAGCCTCACGAATTCTATCTTTGCGGTCTTGAATCGACGCTGGGCTGTTGGCGTACACCATATCTTTCACGTGGCCCCAAAGGAAGAAGTCGCAAGGTGTTAAATCACAAGATCTCGGTGGCCAATTGTGATCACCTCTGCCAGAGATAACACCCAGAGGACCCAATCAGCAAAGGCGCGACGTTGTTGATGATCGGTCAGCTTGAGTTCTTGTGTTAACTGAACTTTATAAGCCTTAAGACCCAAGTCTTTATGCAAAATACGGTGTAATGACGTTTTTGGAATGCCCAATTCCAAAGAACGACGAGGAATCGACAAAACCTGGGTTTTCTTCAACACTTGGGGCTACAGCAGGAATATTCTCAGTTGTTCTTGAGCGACGTGCACGGGTTTTATTCTTCACATCACTAATTTGTCCCAACAGCTCGAATTTTTCCACCAATTTCTGTATTGCGGTCCGACAAGGTGCTTCACGACGACCCAAAAATGCTTTAGTTTTGCGAACTGTGACTGCAAGATTTTCACCATTTTGGTAGTGAATTTTAATAATTTCAATGCGTTGTTGAAGCGTTTATCGTTCCATTTTTAGTAATGGCGTAGTTTCTACTTGTCAAATGTCAAAGAATAAAAGCTTCAAAAGTGACAGCTACCGAAATACCGGGTGATTCCAAATAACACCTCTTGTTGGAAACCCCTATATATGGTTATAGGTTTCAAGTTTTAGGTTATGTGTTATAGTTTATAAGTTATAGGTTACAAGTTGCAGACTCTGGGTTGGAGACCATAGATTAGAGTCTACTGCTTGTAAGCTGTAGATTACAGACCACTTGTTGTAGTTTAGAGGTTATGGGTTACAGGTTATAGGTTAGAAGTGTAAGACTATAACCTAAAATATCTTTACATAAACATACAAGTAGATATTCTTCATTAATAATTTGTTGACAATACTCACTTATTACTGTTAAATTAAAACGGAAGCTTTGTGTTTGACTTGTACGGAAGTCGATGCGGCATCGGTAGATACCCTGATCGTGGCGTTTAATATCCTGCAAGCAATTAGTGCATTATTGCCAGTGTTTATTAAATAAATATTAAATTAATTTAGAAAATCAATGATTCCATATATATGTTATTATTTTCATTATTTCGTTATTATTTTTTCTTTTTCTCACAATTTTTATTTGATTTTACTCGCAGCTCTAAAGCTTCAAAATGGCCTCGTGCCTGTTGTAATCGCCGCTTCTACGTGCCATACGCGCCACATTTGCTATTAGCACAAATGTTCAAAACAATTTATATTGTTTGTTGTTGCCTTGGCTAGGCCCAAGACTAACTAAGGCGTAGTGCTCAACACGTACTCGCCAGTGAACGAAACGAATTTGTGTTAAGTAAAATAAAATAGATTTTATCCGGAGCCAGTGGGCTCTACTTCCGTGCGCCATTGTGTGCGGCGGCCTAATGTACGCTCCGTTCGACGGTTTGAGCGACCCACGCCCAGCGGAGCGCAGTGCGTGGCGTGGCACACGTTGGGCGTTTATTAAAAACGCATCTCGCAATTAAGCCACCCGAAATGGCCGGGCGGCGCCGCCATTGTTGCCCGGAAGATGCTGCGCTGCCAGGCACGTGTGGGATTATGCTGCGTTCGTGTGTGTGTGTGTGTGTCCAGCACACACACAAAATGCGATCTGGACGCGTGCGCGTTTCATATTCAAACACAGCTAAACTTTGGCGCTTAACTTGTTTGTTTGGTGCGGGTGGTTATTGTTATTGTTGTTGTTGTTGTTGTTTGTGTTTGGTTGCTCTTGAAAGAATTTAACTGTTAACTTTTTAAGCTTATCGATTTGGCAGGCTCGAAGTGCCGCATACCTACCATTGTCTGCCTGCCTGGCTGCCTGGCAGCCCAACAGCCAAATAGCCGAACAAGCGAAGTGAAAAGCGCGGCAGAATACATTCGGTTGCGTGGCATGTTTACAAGTTATCTGGAAACATGCAAGCCGCCAGGCACTAATATAGTTTTCGCGTGCGTTAAACAATTTAACAAGTTTATTCCCAAATTTATTATTGTTGTTTCTATTTGTTTAAACGTATTAGCGGCACAACGTGCCGTGTGCAGGTCTGCCTATATCTATGCATACGTGTGCGTGTGTGTGTGTGTGTTGACGTGCTGTATGCCGATGTGCGATGTGGTTGGGCGGGCCACCGTTTGTCGGCGTGTGTGCGCGCCATTTGCGCCGCACTCTCGATGCGGCTTAAAAATATTCATTGCTTCTTTATTTAAGCCGACTATATACGCGACCGAGTGTTGAGTTTTTCAATGCATTTAAATTAAAGTGAAACGAAAAACGAAATTCTCGCGCACTTAATGCACAGCAGGAACGCGAATGGCTGCGGCTCAGCGAAAAATCTGCATAAAGCCGTGTGCGGTTTTTATTTGCGCCACAGTACGAGTAAACTAGACTTTTGGCACTCGTGCCAACAATCCCACTGCAACAACAACAATGCGGCCAAGCTAGCGTGGTCCTTGCAGTGGGGAAAGAAAAAGGGGCATTTTCGAACGATATGAACGCTTTATGAATGCCAATCTAATGCATACTACAGATTTGCAATACTCAAAGACAAGTTTAGTAAAGACAATAAAAGGTAAAAAATAAAAGGAAGCATTGCCTTATGTGACAGAGGTCGAGGAAGGCCAAGTAAGCTGATTGATTGATTTTTAAAGCGATGTAAACTGTGCTTACTCTGACTTCTTACAGCTAAATATTTACCAAGTCAAGGTTTCAAGAACTATACAGAATCCTATTTCTTGTTATTTGAAGGACAATTTCCAGCTTATGAAATTTTCATTTAATCTTTACTTCAAAAGACAATTCTTAAGCGAATCTCTAATCTCTTAGTTGATAAATGCCTAAATAATATCGACATTGCATTGTACAAACTTGTAAATAATTCACCACAAATATGCTTATTTATTAAATATTTTATTAAAGAAATATTTCTCTAAAATGCTTGAATTTCCATTAATTTTAATGATTTTTCCCACTTTACAAGATAAGGACCACTCCAACCGCAATCATATAAACTCAAATAACAACAACAACAAATCCCCATAAATTAACCAAAATACAATTTCCATCACATACACACACGAACACACAGACACGAACATGTCTATGTGATAAACCCAGCCGCCACTTGCCGCCGTTGCCCCTAACCTCGCTGTTTTTTCGCACCACGCTGCAAAAATATTATCATTTATTTAAAATGACAACCTACCTTAATTTCCAGCGTCGCTGGCTGTGAATCAAAGTGAAATTTGGCACGAGATCCAAACACCTCCGGCGCTGACCAATGTCGCGGCTGGTCGTTACTCACTTTATCGCGCACATCAAAGCTGCAAACAAACAAGCAAAGCAAAAGCAAACGCGAGAGAAAAAAACAGAAATTTCTATTAAGTTCATTTTTTGCAATGCTCGTTTTTTTTTTTTGGTGTTTTTGTTTCTCGCCGCTGTGTGAAGCCGTGGGTGGATTGTGGGTGTGACAGTAGCGAAATTGTGCACATTGCAGTTCACACGCTCGACGCGCGAGGCTGGTGAGTTTA
The DNA here is from genome assembly GCA_963971225.1 of Melieria omissa. NCBI lineage: Eukaryota > Metazoa > Arthropoda > Insecta > Diptera > Ulidiidae > Melieria > Melieria omissa. Next base: position 113,908,410 of record OZ020267.1, read on the forward strand.
TTTTGACGCCAGCCAAAAATAAATTCATTTTGATATAAAATTTATGGCATTGAAGTGTTGATAAGTAAGTGACAAGTTTGCACATGGAAATTAATGAATGAATGAATGCACAGCAACAACGCTCACGCTGTTGGGTATTTTTTGCGCCATAAAGAAGTACGGTTCTAATAATGTTTTGTTTGTTTATTGGCAATTTTATAAAAATGCACAAAATGAAAATAGATGTGAGCAATTGAAGGAATTTTAAAAACGAAAAATGCAATATTTAAATGCAATTTGAAAAAATGCTTAAGTCTGGAATTATATCATGTTTTTCATAGCAAAACCTAATAAAAATTTTAAATTTGTAAATTAAGTTAAAATAAAAAAATAAAATAAAATAAAATAAAATAAAATAAAATAAAATAAAATAAAATAAAATAAAATAAAATAATGATATATAATAAAATAAAATATAGCACATTTAAATACATTATTGCTCATGGCTGCTGACAACTACCTCGCATTGCGCGTTACTCATACGCCCCGTGTGCCCAGGCATGAAGCCTGTGTGCAATACTCTCGTATTCCGATCAAAGGCCAACTGAGACGAGGCGAATTTCATAAATTCATAGCAATAACAAAAGCCCACACAGCACGCTGTCATTAACAGGCCGGCTTTTTGTCAAACTTACGCTGCGACGCGTGCAAGCGACACACACACGAGCGAACTTAAAAGAACTATTATTAAGTTAATCTAACATGTTGCGAAGAAATGAATTGGGTTAACAACTTAGGATTTACATGCAATTAAGTTGTTACACACTCGGCAACAGCCCGCAGCGCAACGCCCACTCGCCCACTCGTTCCTCCCTCTGGCTCGAGCGCCGCCCTGCAGTTCGGCTGCACCGGCTGCTCGTTTGTCTAAACGTTGGCCTCGCATGCATTTGCATACTTGACTGGCAACGTGGCAGCATTCGACGTGCAAGCACTCACATAAGTTTCTTGCTGCCGCCGCCGTCGCTCGCGCAATCCTCACTCGTGTGTTTGCGCTGCACTTGAAGCAATGTTTAGTGCCGGAGTGCAATTTCCTTTTCATCTTCAGCCGCTGCATGCCAAGTGCATTATTTGCGTATTGTTACTAATATTTTTACTTTCGGCTGCGTATGTGTGTATGTGTGTGTGCCGGAATGGCGCAACTGCACGAACAGCCGGCAAATCATGCGTTCGTGCGAGGAACTTTATTAGCGGGCTTTTTGATTTTGATTTCGATTTTGATTCGCTGCTTGCGTTGCCCTCTTACACGGTTTGTTTATGATAATTAATGCCAAGTAAGTAAGTGAGTGCAAACGTTTACTTTGAATTGCAGCAGAAATTAGCTTTGGCAGCAGAAAGTGCAAAAATGAAAATTACATAAATAAAAATAAATAAAATAAACTAAAAATTATATTGCATTTTTGTTTTTTTTTTTGTTTTATAACGTTTTCATATATACTTCAACATAAATTATAATAGTTAATATAAATATTAATTAATTCATAAATTAATAAAATATAATAAATATGAACATTTTAAATTTTTACATAATATAAAAAATAAAAAATAACATATTCTTAATTAAAATATTTATTCATTACTTATTTTTAATTAAGTATTTTATTTAATTACTATCAACACTTCCTGTATGCTAATTTTTCAAGCCATCCTTACACAATAGTGACATATTTTTTTTATCAACAAAAAAATTGAAATCATTAAAACTATTACAAAAATCATTTGCTACGAAATAAAGGAATCCAATTTATGTTTTTTAATGCTTTTTGTCTTTGTTTTAAAATTGACAGCATATTTCGCGCGAACGCAAGCAAATTAATTAAACTTACCTGTATAACGGTATGCCCGCATTATCGCGAAACCATAAAACCATATAAACATCACTCAGTGGCGCGCTGATTGGACACGGCAGTGACACTGATTTGCCCTCGACCGCATCGACGTCCTTTGTTTTCACTGTCGGTATCAGTTGCGGAACAATTTGCGCCAAACCACCAGACATGTCAATCACATTAGGGTGACATCAAAAGGTGACGTAAAAAGTGACGCAGCGCCACCGCCCCCGGTCGAGTGCAGCACGGATGACGCAGTCGCGCGGTCGGCGATGATGTACGGTTGACAGCGATGCCAGCGGTTCGATTAAGCGCCGCCGATTAGTTGTATTAAGCAGCGAACGAGAGCAGCAGTGAGCCGAGAGCGGGAAAAAGAGAAAGAGAGAGCGCAAAAAAAGATTTATTAGTTTTATTAGCAAAAGCTGCTCGGTTTCTTGCAAAGTCCGAGCGGCTAAAATCTGACAAAAATTTGACAATCTCAAGCGAGCTGAATAAACCTTCTTGACGGCATAGCAACAACACTGCGCATGTGTGTTGGTATGTGTGTGAGTGGTGAGCAGCTGTGGTGCACGTGCTATGACCGTCAATGTAAAATATCGATTTTCGGCACGAAATTTTATTAAGCTCACTCATGCTGCGCGCACGCCGGCCACAGCGTTCGAGTTTCCCAAAAATACAACACAATTAAAAATGCTGCCTCTTCCTTCCTTATTGGGTTGGAGGACGAAAGTGCGACGAAGCCATTTGTTGGTGGATACATTTTGAGGACTTATTTTTCAAAATACTTAATGGCGCATGGCTCATTAACTTTTGCTAGTTGTGTCGACGCAGCACTGCATGTTTTCATGTTTATGACACTAATGAGTGCGATGAATAATAGGGGCCGCCGCTACATAAATTCATCTGCATAAATATATAATTTCGGGTTTAATTACGCAGGCGGACATTTTACGTCCAAGCACAAATAAATGTCAACGCTGGAAATTGCCCAAAACTTTAAAGCGAAAAGGGTCGCCGGTCGCCAGAGTTGGGGCAAATGTTTCATTTCACTAGCTTAAAAGTTCACTTGCACTGATGGCAATTTCTATTTATATTACTCGAATTAATGAAACCGAACCCTTGGCTTAGGGAAGTTACAATTTTTTAGTTAATAGTTCAAATAAAAGTATTTTGTTTACTAACAGCAATGGTTGTGGAGGATTAAGCTATAATCACACTCGAGCCAAAGAAAGTGATTGTATAGGAAGTAGCAATGGTTGTCATGCAAAGTAACAAACAGCTATGGACAAATCATAGCTGATAACAAATAAACCGCCGTGTCAAACCCAACTAATTAGTAAATATCGCTTAACCAGATTAGATACGAAAGCATTGACTGCCCGAACACTGCACTCATTGCTAACCTTTTGTGTCATATCGTTCAACTAGCTGAACGAGTATTACTTTTCAAGGCTACCCCTCTCCCCTTCTCATAAAAAAACTAAGTAAATAGAATCATAACATTTTGATATATTTAGTTACGGTTATTTAGTATTTGTTCTATGTAATGGTTATCCTTTCAGTTGTCTGTTTTACTGATTACTTACTAGTCGCATTGATTTTTCGCCCAACTCTGATCACAACCATGACTTATATTTTTATTGTTGCCATTAAAAGCCATTGCAATGGCATTCAAGTACAAAAAAGCTTTGTCGTTGATGTTTATTTGCTGTGAAGGCTTACAGAAAGGACAACAAAAACGAGCAACAATAAAACGTAAATCCTACACTTAACACAGCATTTGCTGTTCTTCATTTGATTCAAAAAAATAAAAATAAAAATGCATAATTGAACAAAAATATTATTATCACAATTATTATAAAATATTATTATGTGATATAAAATATAAACAAAAATAAATATAAATAAAAAATATAAAATATAAGAGTGAAAATTTAAGGCGGCTATTTCTTTTGGTTTTGAAGCCATGGTCATGAGGAAATGTTTTGTCCATTTTCTGTGCTATCTGTCAAAATAGCAGCTACATCGACCACTTTTTGGAAAACTAGAGAGTTTTACTACAAAAAAAGTGAAAAATCAAGGCAGCTATCTCTTCTGGTTCAGGAACCACGCTCGCGAGAAATATTGATCCATGAGTATATCAAACAAACTGATAAAAAGCTTATGTGTGCCTACTTTTGTTCAATTTCTGAGATTTACGTCAAGGCAGCAGCCACACCGACCACTTTTTGAAAAGCTGCAAAGTTTTACTATAAAAAGTAGTAAAACTCTAAGGAATCTATATCTATTAGTTTAGGAACCACGCTCGAGAGAAATGTTGATCCATGAGTATATAAAGCAAACTGATACAAAGCGGATGTGTGCCTACTTTTGTCCATTTTCTGAGGTTTGCGTCAAGGCAGCAGCCACACCGGCCACTTTTTTAAAAGCTGCAGAGTTTTACTACAAAAAGTAGTGCAAATTTAAGGCAGCTTTCTCTTTTGGTTTAGGAACCAGGCTCGAAAGAAACCTTGATACGCACTCGATCAGGCTGCTAGCAGCGCCCATGAAGACAAGCTTTTGTAAATTTTTTGGACTTTTCGTCACGATAGCGACCAGACTGGCCCCCTTTTTTAGAAAGCTGGAGAGTTTTTCTACAAAACATGGAAAATTTAGGAAATCTTTCTTTTCTGGTTTAGGAATCACGAACTGCTAATACGAACTCAATCAGGCTCATAGCAGCGCCCATGAACACATACCGTTGCCAATTTTTAGACTTTGCATCACAATAGCTACCAGATTGCCCCTTCTTGAAAAGCTGGAGAGTTTTACTACAAAAAAAAAAAATTTAAGAAATCTATCTTTTCTTGTTTAGGAACCACACTTGATAGAAATGCTGATTCATGGGTATATCTGGCAACCTGATAAAAAGCTGATGTGTGCATACTTGTATCCCTTTTCTGAGGTTTCCGTCAAGGCTGCAGCCAAATCTACCCCTTTTTGGAAAACTACACAGTTTTACTACAAAAAAAAGAACCACGCTCTACAGAAATGCCAATTAAAGCTAACAAATTGTTATAAACCCAATGAAATTTATCTGCATTTTTGTTGTCTTTAAAGTCTAACATCTGTTTGCAAAACAAAAGGCGCTGGAGTTTTTTCAGTTCAGTTCAGAATTTTCAAATTCCCCAGCTGCTCATTCGCACACAAACAACATCCCTCCATGTATGTATGGCACATGTTTTGTGTGTGTGTGTGTGCGTGTATACATTTGGCATACGGAAACGACGGCGCCCAAATAAATGTGTCTATTAAAGCAAAGCGAGCCAGCCGTTCTGTGCCAAAATGTACCCAAATGAAAATTTAACTTAAATATTCGACAAATTTACGCCACCACCTACAAAGTGGAGGAAACGTGCAAAACAACAACAAAACACCGTCAGCCATCCATCAAATGCGAAATACACCTTTTTGTGTAACATCGGTGTGTAGCGAGGTTTTGGCATTCTTGTTGGTGTTGTTGTATGCGACCACATACATATAAAAGGTATCCTTGTAAGAGTGCATTTGAGTGTGTGCCGACTAGCTGTGTGTGTGTGTGTGTGTGGTGCCTTTTGTGCTAATGAATTACATGCTTTTCCGCATTTATTTGACTGCTGCCGCTGCTTATTAGGCGAGTGTTTCTTCCTGGGGCCACGCCACACTCCCGGCCGCAGAAGCCTCGGTTGCTGCCCACAAACACGCACTCGCACACACATACACACGCACACGTATGGCAGCTCAAAAGCCAGTCAAATGAGTGCGTAAATAAACTGGTTGTTTATTTGGAAATAGAATATTCACATTTTCACACATTGAATGCGTTTTCACTTTACGGCCATTTATACGTATAATGCTTAATGTATGCATGTACTTATGTATGTACATTTATGCATGAGTATGTGCGCTGCACAGCGTCGGCTCCATGGTACTAAAGTGACCACAAAAGTTTTTATATGTTGCAGAGAAAGTTTTTAATAGCCAAATAAGCACTAAAATGACTCTGTTAATATGAATACCGTTATATACTTATATGTCATTCATGTCTATGTACTCTATAGGCATTGCAATCCCGGAATCCCGGACTTTTTCCAGTTTTTTCCAGGATTAAAGGATTTTAATCCCGAGATTTTCGGGATTGCAAAAGATGCTTCAAAGTTCAAATGAAATAAATTTAAAGGCACAAACAACGTTAAAAGTTAAATGAAAAACTTTTAAGTTAAACAAAATGTGATTCAATTTAAGATCAAAAATCTTAAAACTACCCCAAATGTGATTAAACTGTAAATTTTATGGTAAATATATAATAAAAAAGTACTTATGCAATTTGGGAAAATTTTTTTATTTAAAAAATTTGTTATATCAATCCCCGGGATTAAATCCCGGGATCCCGGGATTTGACTTTTCAATCCCGGAATCGCAAAATAGCAAAAAATTGCGATCCCTAGTACTCTATATAGACAGGTTTGCCTATATAGATGTATTTGTCTGAAAAGTGAAGCTTTAAGGACATTTTTCCAGGAATAGTTGTAGTAGAAAGAAGCATTTGTTTAGCCACCAACTGAAGTTCTTTTGGTTGAAATTTGTATCTGCTATGTTCCAAACTACTGTGAATCCTTAAAAATATCTCAACAATATTTGAATGAAAACTTTTGTTATGTCTTCCAGAACATAAAATCTGAGAACTAAGTTAGAAATAACCTAAACTTTGCCGAACAATTGACCAACAGCACCAAAGCGGTTTATAACCCCAGACAGAGGAGTATCCAGAAGACTCCTTTTACTAAAAAAAGAGGACCTTCGCATCCTCACTGGATACCTAACTGGCCAGCGCTCACTAAGGTATCATCTCATTAAAATGTGAATTTCCCCTTCGGATGTCTGCAGGAAATGCAATCTAGAAACAGAACCTCCGTGCACGTTCTCTGCGAGTGTTCTGCACTCAGCAGAAAAATATTTATTCAGCTAGGGGCTATCACCATAGCCCCGGAAACGATCTGGAATCTACAACCCCAAAAAGTGCTCAAACTAATAAAAAGCCTCAACTTAGAGGGTTAAACCAGGCTTGCATAAGATATCTACACTGGTCGCAGTGCCTAAAGCCTCAATATTATTATTATTAAGTTAGAAATATGTATTCGTACGCATTGGGTTTTTTTGGGATATATTGTCAATAATTTTGCTGATTTTTTATTTTTAACAAATGATGCTAAATTACAAGAAAAATATGGAACAAACTTGTGTACAGTTTGTGTAAATTTCTATTACTAGTTGTGGTTTTTGAAGCTCTCGCTGTAAATTCGACTCTACTGGCACATGGCAACTCTACATTCAAACACATACCACCAACAGCAGCAGCCATAGCCGCAGTCAGCCGCAAACGAGGACGTTTTCGAAACAAAGTTTTTTAATAACCAACACTTCAACGAGCTCAGGAAAGTGGCAGCAAGTGGTCTTGAAGTGCTGAGCGCACACAATACACCGGTTATTAAAATAGTTGAGCGGGTTCGGCACCAAACGAAATAAATTTTATTTAATTGCAACAACATATGTTGACTTGATGTATTAAAGACCTATGCACACCCACACACACACAAATATACCACATCACAACCTTAAAAACGTATAAAACGAAGATTGCAGTAAAACTCGGCCTACGACATACGCACCGAGCGCATTAAATCACACACACACACACATAGACAAAATATGGTAATTAACCGGCACAGCCCCCAAAGAAAACACAAAACCTTTTTAATTGCTGGCTTGTAAGCTGCGCTGACATTTTCACCCAATTTTACTGGCTGCATCTCACTCCTTGCGTGCCTGACTTGTCGACCGACCGACTGCCTATTATGTCGAAAAGAGCGCCGCTTACAGTTTATTAAAAACACTCTGCCCACTTTTGCGCCAAAATAGTAACGTTCACATTATTATTGTTGTTGTTGGTATTTTAGTTGCTTTTCCTGCCAATGCTATTATTATTGTTGTTGTTTTTGTTGTTGTATTGTTGTCGTCGTCAGCCATTATAATGCAATAAAAGTCAGCATAAAATTCATAAAATGCTCTGACTTTAAATTGCCGCCAACAACAACAACAACAAAGTCGAAGAAATTAAAAACTTTCTGCCGCCTGAATTACGAAAATAGCAAATAAAGTATATCATTTACATTGCGCAACAACAAAAACACAACAAAAGCACCATAGCAGTAAAAACAAAAAAAAAAAAACGACAAGAGAAAAACGAAATGGGCGAACGCAGAGAATGTGTACGGAATGTGTGAAGTTAACGCATAACTTGTTGTTAGTGGAAGTTGAATGCACAAGTGCGACCAGAGCGCCAGAGACTTGGGAGCCTTTAAGCCTTCGGCGAGCTGACTTTCGTCATTTGACTTAAGTGTTGGCGAAAAATTAGTGTTGCTGTGTTGTGAGTTGGTTGAGGCAGAAGAGGGTTGCACTCATTTAAAGTTATGTGTTGAGTGTCGGACGTTGACTGGTTGAATTTTCTTACGTAAGTAATAAGTAAAGTTCATTATGCAATGTTGCTTATGCTGAAGCAAGTTACTGCAGTTGTGGCTGGACGTGCTGCAACTCAACAAACCGAGACCTCACAACAAACAGCACAACAAAGTCCTTGGCACGTGTACGAATTCGATATTCAGGCAAAGCAACTTTCAGCAACGACTAATTGTCACAAGTCTCGTTAAGCATTGCGTAAAGAAACTTGCAAGACTTGTAGAAAATTATATTCAATTTTTTTGAAGTCATTGTGGAAATAAATTTGGGCATTTGAAGACTAGTTAGAACCTTCAAAGGTTGTGCAATACAATCAGCAGGAGTTTAGCCAGTGTTGCCAGATCTCTTAAATTTTAAAGAAACATTCAGCAGGAGTTTAGCCAGTGTTGCCAGATCTCTTAAATCTTAAAGAAAAATACTGAAATTTCCCCCCAAAAGTTAAAAAAAATATCCCAATATTTTTTTTATAGTTTGCGTCATTTTAAAGAAATTAAACTTCTCATAAAAAAATCTAAATATATCTTTTTTTATTCATCTTCAGCTTAACAAAAAAACTTAACAAAAACAACACATATAACAAATGAATTAAACAAAAAGTGCCATTTTTGCGGGATATCGTTGTGACCAGTGTTGCCAGATACCTGAAATTACTTTCTCCTAAATTAAAAAAAAACACTGAAATTTCCTCCCAAAAGTTAAAAAAATCTCCTACAATTTTTTTTTTATCATTTACGTAATTTTAAAGGAATTAAATTTCTCAAAAAAATAAAAATATATAGATACAAATAATTTTTTTTTTATTTTTGTTTTTATTTATCTTCAGCTTAACAACAAAAACTTAACAAAAACAAAACATATAACAAATAAATTTCATTAAAAGTGCCATTTTTGGTGGGATTTCATTGTGGCAGCAATAAGTGAGAACAAGCTAACATTTTGTAAGCTTACACATTTTTAACACAATAAGATGCTTTGACTATTAAAATAGTTGCCAAAATATGTTTTGTTGTCAGTGTTTCCATCATACATACTTCATACATCATACTTCCTTATTCAAAAATCTCCTAAAAATCCACTAAGGATCAGGAAAATCCCCTAACATAAAATATAAATCACCTAAACTTTCTCCTAAACAATTCTTCTTCCAAAAAATTCTCGTAGAAGGTCAAGAATTTCCTAAATCTAAGAGGAAATCTCCTGATCTGGCAACACTGGAGAACGAGATAGAACGAGCTTACATTTTGTAAGCTTACAAATTTTTAAGACAATAAGATGCTTTGACTATTAAATTTGTTGTTGCCAGTATTCCCAATACATCATACATCGTATCAGAAATCTCCCAAGAATTCACTAAGGGTCCGAAAAATCCCCTAACATAAAATATAAATCTCCTTAACTTTCTCCCAAACAATTCTTCCGCCTAAAAATTCCCCTAAAAAGGCCAAGAATCTCCTAAATCTAGGAGGAAATCTCCTGATCTGGCAACACAACTAATGTGTCGCCAGCAATAAGTGAGAACGAGATAGAACGAGCTTACATTATGTAATCATACAAATTTTTAAGACAATAAGATGCTTTGACTATTAAAATTGTTGTTGCCAGTGTTCCCAATACATCATACATCGTTATCCAAAAATCTCCCAAGAATTCACTAAGGGTTCAAAAAATCCCCTAAGGGGCCGTTCAAATATTACGTAAGCAGATTTATTACAATTATTTACCCCCCCCATCCCCCTTGTCAGCAAAAGTAAGCAAAGCTCTTACTCCCTCCCCCCATGCTTACGTAAACATTTTTCAATTAAAAATTTATTTTTTTTATATTATAATTATAATGTTATAATTCTAATTTTAAAAATAAGAAAATAGATTTAGGATAGAGATTAGATTTTACTGATACAGTACTCAACATAGAGTAAGGGACAAAAATATTATAATCTTACGAACATAACAAACTTATTTTAAATTTTTGGTACACATATTAATTCAAATTAACAGTCTTCAGTCCATGAAACCCGAATCCATGATTCTAAGTTTTCGATGACATTGGATTGCTTGGATTGCTGCTCAGTGTTGTGAGTCTGCTCACTTTCATCCGATTTTGGAATGTCTACGTCGTTCTCATCGAGCCATTCAACATCATGGTGCTCTAAATTTTGAATAATGCACATCAGCACTTTTGTACATTTTGTACTTTCGTACTTGTATGAGATTTTTTAAAACTTTCAAACAATTTTTGGTATAACTTGGATTTGTCTATTTGAAACGACATCTTATTTAAACGTTAAACTTTGGCTAATGGAATCAACGATAACACAAATATTAACTTGCTTTGCTATGCTTACAATACATACGTCTACTCAGTGGCGGATTTACACATTACCCAAGTATAGGCTGTTGAATTTTTGCCGCCCTTATCTCTACAATTGTGAATTGTCAGTTCCTAGATTATCTTTACAATCCCACAATTCGGTTCAAATTGCACAAGAAATAGTTTTTGAGTAAGGACTGTATCGAAAATTATGAATACACTTTAAAAATCATATAAAGTGGGCTATGCAATGCTGGTTGCTCAGCAATATCGGTTTTTAGATTCTAGAGGTTCAAATTGTTATTTTCGTGAAAAATTTGTTGTAGTATATCGAAACGCTTAAAAATGAGAGGACTTTCCGCAAAACTTCGTCAGGAAATTTTGTCCAAATGGGCATCAACCAAAGGAATGTCGTATAGAAAATTAGCAAAAGAAGCAAATGTTAGCCTGTTTGCTGTGCAAAAACTATTCGCCGGTATACTACACATTGCACACTTGAAGATTTACCAGGACAAGGTCGTAAAAAGGGTGGCTCCTAACCATTGCTAGATACTAAGATATGTGCCTTATTTAAGAAAATAAGAAGATATCCGTACGCGATTGCGCAAAAAAAGTCGGAACGACTGCAGCAATGGTTCAACGTGCCAAGAAGAGAATCCAGTTGGGAACATATAGAAACCAAAAACAGCCGAAACGAAGCACTCAGCAATGCGCGCAGGTGAAAACCAGACCCCGAAAATTGTACGACTATATTTGTAGGCAAAAATTTGATTGTATCATAATGGACGACGAAACATACGTGAAATTGGACTACAAAACGCGGCCAGGACCCCAATTCTACGCAGTTCCGAAAGGCAGTGAAATTTCAAAAGCTGACAAATCAATTTTTGGCAAAAAATTTGGCAATAAGATTCTTGTTTGGCAAGCAATATGCAAGTGTGAAAAAATGTCGACTCCACTCTTCACGGACAAGCCCCTGAACGCTGAAATGTACCTAAATGAGTGCCTCAAGTAGAGATTGCTGCCGTTGGTGAAAAAACACACTGGCAAGACTTGGTTTTGGGCCGACTTAGCTTTTTGCCATTATGCTAAGCCAGTACTAACGTGGTATGAAGAGAAGAACATAAATTTTGTTAAGAAAAACATGAATCTTCCAAAGTGTCCAGAGATACGCCCTATCGAAAAATTTTGGACGTTGATGAAGAGGGACCTTAAAAAAAGATCTAAACCGGCTAACTCCGTTCAAAAATTTAAAAAAGATTGGAATAGTGTTAACAAAAAATTAGATTCTGGCTGTGTCCAGAATTTAAAAAAGGACCTCGACAAAAAGATTAAAAATGTGGCTTAGCCTCCCACTAAATAATTTTTTTTGTTGCTATTTACAAAAATATACAATATGAAATGCCATTTATAAAAAAAATAAATTCTAACTTTTGTTATGCACTAGTATGAAGCATGTTTTGGTGTATTTATAATTTTCGATACAGTCCTTATATTTCTGAGGTAATCAAAGTTCAATGATGTATGACTAATAAGGCAGGGTATGCCACTCACACAATAATCTACATTCGGTAAACGTAGTTAAATAATCTTTATTGCACTTACAAAGAGTTAAAAAATAATAATTTTAATTAACTTATTAAAGTTTCTTACAATACCTTGTTGCGCGATTTTTTGTTGGAAAAATCATCGATAATGTCGTAGTAAGTGATCTTGTTCATTAATTCTGACTCTATACACAAAAGAGCTAAAGCGTTTAATTTTTCTTGACTTAAGGTCGATCTCAGATAATTGTGTACCCTTTTTAGACAAGAAAAGCTTCTCTCACCCGAACAATTTGTCGCTGGAGTACATAATGCCATACGAAGAGCTATGTCCAAGTTAGGATAAACGTTCTGCAAATTCTGTTTTCGCAGAAACGAAGATAGACTTTCCAATGATTCAGAATTTGGAAATTCCTTCCGTAGAAATGTGACTTTTAAAATGAATGCATTCTTGAACTAAGTCACTCTTTAAATCATTAGAATATATTTCTTCCAAGGCGAGAGCTTTTTTTGTATGGGTTGATGATGACAATTCACTCATTTTGGTCAAAAACGAAAACTTTTCGTTGAACTTGTTGTAGGCCTTCTGTCTTTTTTCTAATTCAGATACGAGTCTATCAATGATGACGAGAAATGTGTTAACTCTGAAAGTATCACTCGCGGTCATTTTTATTTCTTCATCAGGCGTTTCATCATATTTTTTTTTCTTTTCGGTTGTATTTTTTCCATGTCTTTTGTATACTGCTTCGACAGGCTTAACTCCATCGCTTTTTCTTCGAAATACTTAAAATTTTCTCGTTGATCTACGAAAAATTTGCGAAGAGATTCATAAAGATCGGCTACAGTAATCAAATCTACGGTAGAAGCCTGAATTTGTACATTCACTTTGTTTATTCTTTCCAAAACAACATTCCACACAACAACCATTAACGCCGTTTCCAGCTGTTCTAATTTAAGAAGAATTCCTGTAGCTTCGTTTCGTGTAACAGGCTTTTCGGTACAATCATCCCTGATTGTTTCCAAAGCTTTAAGGATTTCGTGCCAAGAATCTCTCAAACTTCTGCATGCATCCTTCTCCGACTTCAGTTATTAATTTTTTCCAGCGTTGTGTTGAACTTACAAAAAAAACGTAAATTTCTTGGAGCAACATGAAGAAGCGACATGCTTCTGTACAAGATTCAGCAGTCGCAGTTGCCACTAAATTTAAAGAGTGGGCAGAGCAAGGAACGAAAAAAGCAAACCTCAGATTCCGAATCTGGCGACTTAGGCCTGCCAGCATCTGGCAACCCTGCAGCTTTATTTTGAAAGTGTCATTAAAAATGACGACACTCCTACTCGAAATATTAGTATGGGAAATTCGCATACGTAGATGCTTTTGTCCGTAAATTTCGGTTCACTTACTCCACACAACAGAGCTTCTCAAATCACGACCTAATATTTTTTGCAAGCGTAAAACTTGTTGTATCGTGCCTTGTTATATGGGTGTTTTACCGTAGAATATAGAAGTTTGCGGTACCCGTTGAAAGTACAATGAAAGAGAAGAGGGAAAAGTCATCGGAAAGGTGTCTTGTGGACTTCTAGAGAGATATCTACACATCAGAAAATCGTCTGACGAAAATCTAAAAAAATCGGTTTTCAAATTTGCCGCCCCTAAAATCTGCCGCTCTAGGCTCAAGCCTACTTAGCCTGCTGGTAGATCCGCCACTGCGTCTACTCGCTATAGTATCCAAACGAAACAATACACTGACAGAGGAAATTTAGACAAGTGAACAGCGCGCGGTAATTCCCTGAATCGGTTCTAAAGCGAGTGCCTAAACGTTGCGGGAATCCCCGAAAATACGTTTCGTTTTCAAGAAGCGAGTGCCTAAACGTTGCGGGAATCCCCGAAAATGCGTTTCGTTTTCAAGCATAGACAATGTGAGGGTTGCCATTCGTGTAAAAAAGTAAATAACTACGGATGACGTAATCATCATCTAGACTCCCCTACCCCCCATGTCATCCAAAATAAGCAAAACAAAGACCCCCCCACCCCTCCATAGTGCTTACGTAATACTTGAACGGCCCCTAACATAAAATATAGGGTGTTTTTTTTAGAGGTATAGAACTTCGAATTGAAATAAAACACAAGAAAATCGTTTTAATGTCCATCAATTTGGCTTTATTGGAAGGATAATTTTATGCCATTAATGTTTAAATATGATTTCGGGCATGTGGCCGCCGCGGCTGGCTCGAATAAAGCCAATTCTACAGGTCCAATTTTCAACCAGCTCCAATTGCTGTGCACGGTGGCGAATCGATTCATTCGGGTCCTCTTCAACATTTTGCTCTACAGCGGAAATTGTTTCTTCGGTGCGCACTGTTCGACGTCTCTGCGGATGCGTATTATCACATAGAGTAAACGTAGTGCGAAAACGACCCATGGTTAACCGAATTAATTGCTCTGATGGACCATAAAATGGACGGAGCTTGCGGTAAACTTCGCGAACTGAACCATTATTTTCGAAATAAATTTGCACGATTTGCAAGCGTTGGTCTTTTGTCAACCTGTTCATGATGAAATGGCAAACCAAACTGAACATAAATGACATTAGAGTTGCCAGATTTGACCACAAAATGCCAGTTTTATCTCTATTCGAAAAACAAACCTCTAAAAAAAACACCCTATATAAATCTCCTTCACTTTCTCCTAAACAATTCTTCCTCCTAAAGATTCCCCTAATAAGGCCAAGAATCTCCTGAATCTAGGAGGAAATTTCCTGAGCTATCAACACTAACTTTAACAGAAATTAAGACATTTTAAGATCTAAAGCAGACGTTTGGTTCACGACTTATCAAAAAGGCCAGACGACCAAACTGACAAATCAAATCAAATCAAAAATGGAAAATCAAAGCCAAACATTCACCATCAGAGATTAAAACCTCACTTCTATAAGGCAGCAGCGTTTGAGTCATGATTCGACACTGATTTCAATTTTAGTGCGTCTAAACAACTCAGCGAAAAAGTTAACTTTTACCACCTGTGATTTTTCACATTTAACCGTCTGACTTTGACCTAATTAAACTCATAACCACTGAACGCCCCTTGGGACGGTGCTCGGCGCTAACCAATGTTGCGTAAACAGTACTAAATGGCAGCAAACAAAACGCGTTTTGTTGAAAAATTACTTTTGTAATATTGGCTACAAAAAAATATGAAATTCAAATAAACGCTGCACGGTGCCACGCAGTCATCGGCGCCCCTTCGACTTCCCGCCCACCACAGCTAATTTGTTTGGCTGTTTTGTTGTTTTGTTGCTGTGGGTTGCGCAACGACACATTTCAACGGTGCGGGTTACCGCTTCATGCGCTCAAGAATTTTCATGTCATGTGGCCATAACATTGTAATTAACTGCTTGTAATCATGAATTTGTTACCTATTCCAGTGCGACTCGCATGGACACACACACACACGCACGCACCATTGAAATCGTCAAATAAAGGGATCTGATTTTGACTAAGACCGAACTAAACGTGCGGCGAGCAAACATTTGCTTAATAATTACAATTTCATTGCAAAGTTTACACTTTGCGCGGGACACTGGAAAATAAATTCGCCGCACTTAATATGCATATAAATTACGCGCCGTGCTATTGCCAACAACGACAATAATAATGCCAACAAAAACACCAACCAAAAACAACACAGTGAATTCGTAGCCACGATTAATAAACATGGTCGACTAGCTGGCAGAAATGTGAGCACAACCATATTTATTATCACACTACACCGCACTACACAACACCACTTTTAATTAAAAACGTAATTAAGCAAAACAAAAACATAAACAATCATCCAACAACAACAATAAGAAATACAACTATGTATATAGAGGAAAACGAAACGTATGGGGCGGAGATCAAATCTCGAATGCGACATGGTTGATTATTCAACTGGTTGTAATTAGTTATTTAATTAAATTGTTGTGGTTAGTTTCTCAAAATAAAAATCGCAATATATTAATTTTGTTGTTTGGTTGCTGGAGAGGGGAAGATAAAAAATGAAATTTATTAAACTTGTAGTGATTGAAAATCTTGAAATTATTCAGCATTGTTTGATTCAGCATTGATTGTAAGTTTTCTCTACCTACAAAGATTACATATCATATTCGCTGGTATCTCGAAAATAACAAATCAGGTTTGGCTAAATTAAAAAAAGACATTTACAAAAAAAAATATAATTTTGCACAATAAAAACATAAAAGTCACCAAAGCAATAGATGACAGAAATACTAAGAAAAATATAGATGTTTAACCCTTTCCTTCCCGAATTATGAAATAGCCATAGAAACAAATTGGAAGTTGGTTATTTGAAACGAGAGAACTATTTAAAAGTATTTTGCATCATATTTAAAATGGTTTCGACTTTCCCGTGGGAGGTGCGAGGAGGAGGAGGTAGCCTTACTACACTAGACTACACAATTAAAACATATTTTATATGAAAACAAAATGTCCCTTATTTACAAGTTTTTAGAGTTGTTTGTTAGAATTTTAGAGTTATTTGGTGTCCTTTGCTAAACATAGAGCAATATTACATTTTTGCCATTTAATTCTGCTGCCCTGTCGAGCGGGAACCGTTGCACAAATGTTAACAATTTTCAATGTTCCCATAAAAACAAACTACATATTTTGCTGAAAAAGGTCAGAACAATGTTTCTGTTAAGCGATACAATTCATAGAATGGGGAAAAATCGAAAATTATACATCAAAATTCCAAATTTGAATTTGGTAGCCATATGGCTACCATGGGAAGGAAAGGGTTAACAGTGACAAACCGTCAAAATGACTGCAATAGTCTAAGGGAAAAGAAGAAATATTTATTCGCATTTTAGGTGCACAAAGTTACAATTGAGACACGAAATAGCAAAGTTCTTTAAAGTTGTCACAAGAGTTCAAAGCTATCTCGAGATCTATGGGGAAAGCTTAAGTCCAATGGTCAGCAAACGTGATTCAGGGCGCGAGAGCGACGTTCGATGTACTCAGCTGGATATAACTGACAGAATACAGCCATGGATAGAGATGAAGTTGCAATGGCATTGCTAAGTTCTTGTTTGTGAAAGAAAATGAGAAGAAGAGGAAGTAACAGAAACAAAAAAATATAAGTAATGGAGAGAAGTGGTTGTCTACTAACTATGGATTAAGTGCTGTGTTCTGTTTCGCTATTCCTGGCCATTCCGCAACTCCAAGGAAGAACAAAATCTTTGTGAAATTTCAATCGTTACTTAGACGAATCATGTACAAAATCCTCACTAGTATTGCTAAGAACCAAATGAGATCTATATGCAGTAATACAGATTTAAAGAGTAGCCTGGTGTCTATATTTGACAACATTTAAAGTTTAAAGTTTTTTTTCAAGTTAAAGTTATTAAAAGTCGTCATTCTCGCATATTACGCATAAATATTGGGTTGGAGAAAAAATATTGAGCATTTTTTATATTCACTTTGTTTTTAATTCATTTTGTTTTTAATTAACCCTTTCCGTCATGAAAATAAATCCGTTCTGTATGAATTGTATGGGCTGTAGTCCAATATATTGGACATTGTGACTGAAAGGGTTAAAAAACATCTTATTACTCCATTCTTTTCGGCAGCCTTCTGCCATTTTTCGGCCAGAACCATTATTCCCTTGTTGTAAATTCCGGGGGTTTATCCTTCAAAAACTGGTCCAAGTGCCTTCCGCAGACCTCTTTTGAGACCAATTTTTTTCCAGCAAGAGCTTGTTGAAGAGATTTGAACAAATGGTAATCTGAGTGTGCAATGTCAGGACTATACGGTGGATGCATTAAAATTTTCTAGCCAAAGTCGTTTAATTTTTAGCGGGTCAACAAAGATGTGTGTGATCTAGCGTTGTCGTGATGAAACACAACACCTTTCCTGTTGATCAATTCCGGCCTGTTTGTTTCAATTTCTTGCTTCAACCGCACTAATTGCTGGCAGTAGAGGTTAGAATCAATCGTTTGGCCAGGCGGTAGCAGCTCGTAATGGATTATACCCTTGTAGTCCCACCCAACGCACAGCATCACCTTTCTTGTCGTCAATCCTGGTTTTGACACCGTTTTTGGAGTTTCATCTTTTTTGCACCAAGACCGTTTTCGAATAACATTATCGTATGTGATCCACTTTTCATCACCTGTTACCACACGTTTCAAAAATGGCTCAATTTCGTTCCGTTTCAAGAGTGAATCGCAAATGGAAACTCGGTCGATTACATTTTTTCACTTAATTCATGAGGCACCTAAACATCGAATTTCTTTTTGAAACCAACTTTATGCAAGTGGTTTAGAACGGTCTTGTGGTCGATCTTCAGTTCCTTAGCGATGTCATGACTGCTTACATGACGGTCTTCTTGAACTATAGTCATAATTTCACAGACTTTTTCGGTGATGGTTCGACCAGAGCGAGGAGTATCTTAAACCTCCAAATTTCGAGATCGAAAGCGAGCAAATCATTTTCTGGCAGTTGATTGAGATAGAGCATCTTCACCGTAAACAGCGCACATCTTTTCACGCGCCAGTGTCGCGTTCTTCCCTTTGTCGTAGTAAAATTGCAAAATTTTACGTTTTTTTTCCGAAATTTCACTCATCTTTGCTTTAGAATAACTTTTAACTCGGTGCACAAATCTCAATGAAATTTCGCAATTATTCGGTTGATTTATTTCTTGTCAAGCAAAAAAAAAAGTTACTAGATGTAGCTAACCGTTGTAAAGTTATTACACTTTAAAGTCAAGTCAACAGAAAAACGCTCCAATACTTTGTCGCCAACCCAATAATTTAATTTTTATTTTCGTATTTTTCAAAATATTTTATTGGTTTTCTTACATTTTTTTATTTTGAATTTAATTTTAATATTTTACAAAATATTTTATTGGTTTTTTTACATGAAAGCAAAAGCAAGTCAAGTCAACAGAAAAACGCTCAATACTTTTCCCCCAACCCAATAATAATAAACTTCAGCACATTTTTTCGAAAACTAATAACTTTTGTTTCGTTGCTTTTAATCTTTATTATAAAATATTCTTGCAAACAAGAACTGTTCGAAATAGAAAAAAATTATTTTTTAAAAATACATTCTCTGTTTAACATTCATCCAAGTCAATGCAAATTTTTTGATCCAACAGTCACAAATAAACATTTCGAAAACTATTGATTCTTGTTTTATTTTAATTTGTTTTATATAAATAAAATTTTTTTTTTTAATTCTGTTACTATAAGTTATTAAATCAATACTGTAAACAAATTCTCTGTTTAACATTCCTCGAACTCAATGCAAACTTTTTTGATTCACTAGTTCACAATTAATTATTTTTGCTTCCTAAAAACTTCTTCTTCTTCTTCTTTCTGACTGCTGTTTTCTACAGCCTCCTTATGGCCATATCGAGTGGATTTCATGCCAATTGTTCTGCGCCGCGATTTTTGTTCTATCAAATAGCAGTTTGCTTTGTTTTTGTAGCTACTTCAATTATTTCAATTTAATTGACCGCAGCTGCTGTCTGGGCGCATTTGCATTATGTTTACCCTAATCGAACTAATTTAGCGAACTGTACCAGCACTCGTACTGTACAGACGTTTCACCACTTTGGCAACTTTTCACTCAACACTCAACGCAATTTGTTGCGCTCTGCTTATTTTGTTTACCTCAGCAGCAAATTTGGTTTTATTGTATTTTGCTTTAACGTCATTTGGCGCCAATCTGTTGTTGTATGCATTTCACCTTTTCTTTCTACACATTTCAACAATAAGTACAAATAAAATGCCAAAAAAATAACTGAAAAGCAAATTAAATGCAAAAATTGCCAATAGCAAAAAAGCGCAAAAGCTGCAAAGCCTCAATGCTTTCTTTCACATTCTAAATGAAATGAAAATGCAATATTATTGTTGTTGGTATTTATAAATTTATTTTTGTGGAAAATTTCCACTGCGAGTTTCATTTGGCTGCAGCGAATGCTTGAATGTGCTTTTGCCGCGCTCGCATTAAGTTTTGCATAGCATGGGGCTGCTTTTTGTGCGCATTCTGCCGCTTAAATGCAGCGTTATACGAAAATAAGAAGAAGAAGCAGCAGAAGCGGTGAGCGAAGGAAGACAAAGCAAGAGCATGGCGAAAACGGCGGCGGGCGAAATGCTTTGTTTCAAGTATGCTCTTAAAAATTTTGCGCACAATAAACGCGCTCACACACACACACACAAACGCGCACACACGCATCGTTAAGAGTTGTGCAAAATATGAGTTTTTTCTGAAAATAATTTCGCTCATGTACAATGGCCGAACTTTGCTGCATACACACACACACACACACCGAGAATTTTAAACACCATTCCATGCATACATAACGACGCACGCATACACATGCACAAAGGCATTTTTGTCATGGCAGCAAAGTCCTTTTATAATAACATAAAGAAATGTTTGCCATAGAGAAAGTCCTCCTCCTCCTGCTGAAGCGAATGTTTGCAAAACAAGTGCCTTGGGTTGAGTTGGGCTGTTTGCTTGCATTTATGTGCATCAGTATGTGAGGTGTTTACGTGCACTCATACACTGACAGCATGTGCCGTGGTCTGGCTTATCAAAATCAAGGGCGCATATCCTGAGAACTTTTGGTGTATGCCAATTGCACCTTTTGATTTGTTGTACTTGCAGGCTACTGTGATGACGCTGTGGCTATGATGACTCAGTGGTTAGAACTTTGGGTCTCTAGTCAGAGATACGAGGGTTCAAGTCCCAACTTATCTGTCAATGACTGACCTGCGCCAGGCAATGAAAGAAATATGAAAGCAAACCTATTTCGCATTAACTTAGACAGTTAATACTTTCACTGTTTTGTGTCATATGGCAATATGCAACTTTTCGGATGCCCTCTGTGCCCAATGTGCCAATGCTTCGCTTTGAAGAATAAGG
Organism: Melieria omissa; assembly: GCA_963971225.1. Taxonomy (NCBI): domain Eukaryota; kingdom Metazoa; phylum Arthropoda; class Insecta; order Diptera; family Ulidiidae; genus Melieria; species Melieria omissa. The sequence goes on from OZ020267.1 coordinate 113,929,589, forward strand.
CAGCTTTGTCTTGTTGGGTCAACGAGTCTATCGAAAAAGAGTTTTTGTTAGACTCGAGAACTCAAAAACACTTTTTTAATAAACTCGAGAAAGTGTTCTAACTAACTAAAAGAATCGCCATGGTTCTCACCGCCACTACAACATAAGTGAGCTCTTCAAAACGCTTTCACTCAAACCTTTAAGATAAGTCTAAACCTCTAAACCTGAATATAAAATCAGAGAAAATTAAACTAAATAAAATTGAATTAAAATTCTTATAAAAATGTATTTAAATTTATATACAAAATTTATTCAATCTGCTATAAAGAACAGTGAACTATTTTTCCTGCCACATTGTTGCCAGCGTCAAGTGAGTTGAAAGCCTTTCAAGACTTTCCACTTTCTCTTCGCTCACTTTCGTGCCACTTGTGAAGTGCTGTCGAGAAAAATCGACAAAGTGTCTCGAGCTGCACTTGCAACAACTTCACGGCGCACGGGAACAATAAATTGAATTTATGCATATCGCAATTAAGCGCTAATTACATCACAACTTGCCGACACACTCAAACTATGGTTGCGCAGCAGTCGAAAAAGTCGAACAACTAGAGACATTTTTCACACAACGAAAAATTGTGTTAATACAATTGTCGGTTAGTCAGAGCGCGCGTCGACGAGACGAAGAAAGCACCAAAAGAAAACAAAATGTGGATGGCAATAAGGAAAGGTGTGCGGGTGCGGGAGAAGTTGGCGCAGAAGGACAGCGTAATGCTGCAGAATTTGCCGTGTTGCGGCGTACACACACTACTACGCACACACATACATATTTATGTATATAGACAGCGACATAAAGTGTGATGACAAAGTGTGGGGCGCGCGGCATGCGCGGCTGTTGCGCGGCCAGTGACTGCTGCGAGTGGGTGAGTGAGTGAGTGGGTGGCGTGCGCGCTTATTAGAAAAAGAGAAAGTTGAGCACTTTGCAAAAGCATGGCGCAACAACAGCGATTCGCAGAAAAAACAACAAACTTTGTCTACTTTGCTTTTTATGTGCTTCAGTAAAAGTTGTGTTTTTGTTGTTTTTATTTTGCTTCCTTTCTTTTTGGCGTAAAACGGAAGAGGTATTGTCGCAACTGATGTTGCTGCAGCGCCACAATGAAAGCAACCAGCGAGCATTCAGCTGAATTCCTTGCGCTGGTTTTATTTTTCTTCGGTTTGAATTTCTTTTTCGCTGCGCTGTCGGGCGCTGCCATTTTTCCGGTAACTTTTTATGAAGATGAAAGTGACTAAAGCAACGCCAGCAAGCTGCCAGCCAGCGAGCCAGTCAGACAGATCTTGAGCGCGTCTTCTCTCTGAAGGCAGTGGCTTTCCACACCTCTTTGCTGTTGTGCGCGCCACGTGTCTGGCCCGCAGCGCTTCAATGGCGACGGTATGAGTGTGTGAGTGCGTGAGTTCGTGTGTGTGTGCGTGGATTGCTGCTGCTTCCCGCATGCTGCGCCGTTGACATGGACTGCAAAAAATGTGATTTATGCAAACTGGTGCATTTATGTGCCTTTATGAATTAAAACATTCAGTACAGCATATTTTGCAACACTCACACACACACCCAAAAAAAAAAAAAAACACACTCAGTCGCTCTCACAAACACATTCGTTCAACATCGACAAAACGCCGCTGAACAGCACAAAAAGAACAACACAACGGCCGCAAGCAACTACAACCGTCACAAGGAGCACAGAAAATCGTGCAACAACAATAGCAACAACAATTGCAAAACTGAACACAAGCGCACAAGCGCTGACAACGCATGTCCATGTCCAGAGGTCATGTAACCAAAGCGCCCAGCGCCAGCCAAGTTTACACAGCAAAACGCTTCGTACACTTGTCATACATTTTTTATGCAGCAAGCGACGGCTGTGCAATGAATATTTAAGCAGCTTTAAAAATTCAAGCATTATCTCGCTGCTGCCAGCCGCTTGCACTTTTGCTCTTCTCTCTTGCGTTCGCTTTGGGTTCTATGCCGATTCTGATTAATTTATAATCGCATATAAAATGCATAAAATGTCTACATAAATATTTTGTGGCAACTTGAAATCGTTGCTCGATCTTCGCCACATTCGCTACACATTGCAAAAGTCAAAGTTCGCAGCCAACTGATGTGCATGTACCGTTAGTTATTATTGCGCACTTCACTTATTTACATTCTTTATTAACTTTCAGCCCCAACACACTGCGTTCCCGCCCACTTGTGTCCTTCGATGGCGGCGCCCCGCAGCCACTTGCGAAACTTTCGATTTTGCTCGAACGCTGCTGCAAGAATTTGCAAAGTGTGCAAGTTTCTCTTTTCTCGCCCCAATCCTTTTAGCTTTGAGCCATGCACGCGCTCGCTTCTCCCTCCGGGGCACTTCATATGCGCTGCAATACGCTTTTCAACCCCCAACCAACCGCCGCTCCCGTCGTTCTGTGCATGGCGCACGCTTTGAGCAGCGCAAAGTATTCAATAAATTTTGTTTATCGCAATGCGGTAACTATTCTGCTTCGACGCAGGCGTGGCCAACTTATGAAGCAAAGGGAAAGGTTTATAAACGTATTTTTCATCCAATACGAAGTGGGAAAATTTCTTATAAAATTTCTTATAGAGTTATAAACAGGTCGTTTGCTTGCACAAGCAATAAACAAATGCTTACAACAGAGAGAACAACAACTACTTTGTCTTTTGTTTGAATGAAATTACTTAATGATTAATGTTGAAATTCCCAATTCTTTGAATTTACAATTTCTCGTCTGAACAATTCCTCCATTCGTCAGTTTTGAACTTCGCACACTGCCCATTCATATCTTTTGACCCATAAAACATGGGCACACACGCTCCAAAGTCCAAAGCTGCAGCACACACACACAACTTTCGACCGCTTGGCCTAAATGCTGCCAAATCTGCAGGCGCATCCAAACCGCAGTGCCGCCACTCTAATCGCAACTTGTCTGCGCTCTTTTTCGAGCATCAACGCGTCCGCGCATTGTTTCGCCAGCGCGCAGAGTAGCCAAAACTGTTGACTAATGCTAATGGACAGTTATGACTAGTTTTCATGAGCCAAACTTTGTTCAGGTTTTTTGTTTTGGTGGCATCGCAAAAAAATTAAACGCCAACGCCGCCAACACTTCAAACAAAAGCAACAAAGCGGAAATGCACAAAAAGAACGAAGGCAAATTGGAAAATTGTTTTAAACTTACCGTGCGCATCTTTGCCCGATAACGAGCCGCCGCTGCCGCTGCCGCCGCCACCGCCATGCGCCGCCAAGCCGCTGGACGCGTGCAGACGCGCCAGAGCTGTTGGCATCACGAACAATGCAATAAAAATTTTCCACATTGTTAACATTATCATTTGACTTTTATAGCACTTTGCTGCCGCCGCTCGTCGCTCGTTGCTCGTCGCTGCTTGCGCTTTTGCTTGCAGCTCTGCGCTGTCCTCGGCTGTCGTTTGTTTTATTGCACAAAAACAACAGCAGCCGCTCCAACGACGAAAGCCGTTTTGAAGCACTTGTAGAGTTCGCGCGTTAATGCCGGATATGGTTGGTTGTTGTTGTTTTTGTTGATTTTAATTTCATGTAAATAATAACGCGAACTGAAGCGCGATTTTGCAGTCTGCACGCGCGCCGCACACACTTATGCATGTCCGAATTGCGAGCGTGTGTGTGCGCATTGGATGTCGCTGCTGCAAGTCAAAGATGGAATGAGTGAGTGCGTAAGTGTGTGTGAGAGAGTCGAAAAAACGCTTTTATCGAATTAACACTGACACCCAGTGGACAGCTGGCAGCTTCAAATTAAATTGTACCGAAATTTAGCAGTTTTTTTAAAGTAAAAAAATTCAAACCTTTTTAAGTAAATTGAGGAAAAACCCAATCAATTTTGTGTCATAAAAGTAAATATTAAAATTATGGCAAAAAAAATTATGATGAAATAGTGATGCAACAATTTAAGCAGCCAATTTCCTTTCCTATGTTTGCAAAAATATAAAATGAAGGTTTCCTGCTGCGATCAATATTATACAATTTCAATTTACTTTATAAAGGAAACATTTTTAAACGAAAGTAAGTCGCTGAAAACTTGTTTACATTTTTTTTAGGTTATGCTACACTTTGTCTGTGTGTCTGGTACCTAACTTGAGTTGTTGGTTATGTTAGTTGGGTTGCATTAATTTAAGTTATGTTATCGGTTACATAATCGGACCGTAAATAATTATTATTGCAATATTTTTAATCAAAAAATCAAGATGAAGAATGCATTGCAGATATATCATGTAGTGCAATAATATGATTGTTTTTGAAAGCAGTTGTCGAAAAAGCAATAAACCAATATTTTCGATTTGTATTTTCCGCTCACCGAATAATAACACTGTGCAAGTCGAAAATTTCTACAACAACAACAAAATATATTCAGAAAAAAACACAAGCATACATTTTTATATTTCGGTTTAAAGAAAATTTCACAGGGTACAATATGGTAACAAACTTATTGTAGCTTAGTAATGCATTTTTTCGAGAAAATATCCACTACAAAAAAAATTTTATAAAAAAATGTTTTTTCGCTTCCAACTTTTTATTAGTACATCTTTTGTATCTAACGTTGCACATCAAAAGACAGGTATGGAAAAGACCTTTCGTTTGATACCCATATCGTGTAAATCAGTTGGAGATTAATTGAGTTTTTTGATAAAAACTTTGAAATTTGACGCCGAGCCACGCCTTTTATGGGCATTTCCCAGGCAAAGTGTTTGCAGGAACTAACCCTCTATATAAAAGCATACTCATTTATTTTTTTCACGATGGTTCGCTGTACTGTTTTTATACCTCGACGAAAAAGTGGGGTTTTTGGGACATTTTTGACGAAAACACAGTTTGAATGAATTTTTTTTGTGTTAGTGTCTTAAGCAAATTTGTTGATCGTTAAAATATCTACAAACTTGTCGAAGACAGTAAAGCGATATTCAGAAAGATTTAAGACCAATTAGCATTTAAACGCTCGAAGACTTAAGCGACAAACTCGACTGAAATGAGCAAAATTCAAAGTCGGATTTCTCATAAACCAGAGCCAATCCAGCCAAACGCCTAGTGGATCTCAACTCAGTATACCTATTGTTGTTGCAATTTTTGATGGTAAATTTCAAGCACATTGTAATTATTTGTTATTTTTTTTTCGATCAGAAAATAAAAATTATTTGTTGAGTTTTATTTTTTTGGGGAAAAATAAAAATTATTCGGTGAGTTATTTTTCACTTGCAGAAAAATAAAACTCCGTACTGAGTACATAAGTTTGGAAACCTTTAGTTATTTTTTTGGTTGTTCTTCTTTGTTAAGTTAGGTTAAGATTTGTCATCGTAATTCCTGCCTAACATAACCTGCTGCCTGAGAACGATGTAGTAGTAGTGATTATTAAACTTTATCACCGTGCGACAAAAATAAAAAATTGTTTTCACACTGGAATAAATTCATATGAGCGTTAAACTAGAGACCAAACATAGTAATTCTGCGAACTCAGTCTTTCATTTCTACATCCTTTGTCCTTTTAAAAGGACTTCAAACTTTTGGAGGGGATAAAAAATAAAAAAAAATATAAAAAATACTTAACCTCGTTGGAATATGGCAATATGAATATCAAATGAAAAAGGAAAAGCTCAAGAATTTAAATAAAATTGATTTTTTATCTATTTGTAAAACAAAGATATGAAAAAGGTCCTATGAAGTTTTTAATCCTTTATTTCCCTTAAAACTTATTTAGCATTTTCTTGAAAAGTAAGTATGTTAAAACCCAAAATCTCCTTGATCACGTGTCGAAATTTCATTACTCTAACTTTATTGGTTCGAAAGTTATTAGAAAAAAGTAGGAAGCTGCAATTTTAATAAAGTACAAAAATTAGAATTAACTTGTGTATCTCTTCTAGTATTTTAAATAATAAAAATATATAAAATCAATGAATCTATCTACAAATTAGATCTATCTCTTTTCTTTATCTGTTTTTTTTCTGTATTTCTTATTATTTTCAAAATATTTACTGTTGTTTTAATTGTATTTATATTTAATATTTTTTTTTTATTACTCGTTACCAATGTACTCTTTTTGTAGCCTTTAACCCTAATTCCCAGAAGTGAGCTTCTCAGTCTCACTAAAGATTTCAAATGGTGATAAATCCTATACCTATAAAGATTTTCGATTCCAATTTGTTATGTAATCCTCTAATGGAGTATTAGAATTATATTTAATTTAGAAATTTGACTTTTTAGACAGTTTTTCTACTTTTTTAAACAATTTTTTAAAAATGCAACGTAACCCCAGAAGTGAGCCTCAGAAGCTCACTTGAACAAAAACTCAAATTTACTCAGAATTCATTGACTTTTTGTCCACCATATGGAAGAATATTTTTATTTTTCATTTTTAAGGTGAATTTTTATCGTGTCAACTTCATAGTTTTTGAGCCTAGCACTCATCCAGTCGGCATGTGATGAAGTCAATTAAAATTTCTGAAAATACTACAATAAACGACATATTCTGAAGAATTTATGCCTCGCCGAAGTTGATGTTAGTTCATACAGTTTATGTCTTCCAATACCTATAAATATGTAATCAGAATATGGAAGTGCGATGGTGCTAATACTTCCCGAAATGTCATACACATGCAAAGACGGTAATCAAAGAGCTGTGGGTCCTGCGAAAAGGGTGTTGAAAAACTGTTTGAGCCTTACAAACACAAATGTAATAATGACCAACTAGTTCACCAGTAAGAATTTAGCCGATAGTTTATTGGATGTGAGGTTCGTACACTCAGAAAAACCAAAATTTTTATGATGGGTATATAAAAAAACGCAAACCTAATGATTGGCCTCTAGCTTTATTACATTTGATACATTTGATTGATGCTGCTGGCATTGCGACATGTCATATGGCTAAAAACACGTCTTCACTGGAATGAGGGTATAGATAGCAAAATATAGTTGTTTTTGCGATAACTGGAGGATTTTTTTTATTCCCACGAATATTTACGAGCGATAACTCAGGCAACAATAGATGCTGTATTACTACAAAAGGTCAGTTCGCAGGCGTCAAATTCTGGTACACGTAAACAAAGTCAGTGATATATTTGTCCACCACACATCTCCAAAACGCAGAAACATGTTTACAATAAACTAAACAAATCTCCATTCCACTTCCACCCAAATTTGAGAAAGATATGAATATCTGGATTAATTAATTATACTTTTGTAGAACCAGTTGTTTACCAGTGGACCCTGTATTCACAAGTTCTTTACTAAAAATATATAACTCAAATAAAATTGTCATTAAGTAGTAATTGGATTTGAAAAAGTAAAATAAATTGAGTTTTTCAGTTGTTTTGCTCATATGAGCCTGACAGTCTTACTTCTGGGTTTACGATACTTTTAAAATTCTGGGAATTAGGGTTAAAAGAGCAATATTGTATTCTCAATCAATGTTACATTTAAAAAAATCATCAAAGTGTCACTTTGACATGTCAGCAAATAAGTGATCAGCTTGTCAAGGCCTTCGTCTATCAACTTGTTTATTCTGCCATATAAACAATTAAACAAAAGTTGTCATTTAAAGCCTTTAAATTTTCCTGTTTCTGCTTGTTTAATCTTCTACAGCAAATTGTATTCGAATCTATTTAATGGTCAAAAGCACTCAGCCACAAACACGGCTAATCGTCAAATGAAGGCAAATGCACTATAAATTCGTTCAACAAACGTCAGATTAACCAAAAGTCCGCACGGCGCACTTGTAAGGTGTCCATGAGAAAATCTACGCCCAAGACCAGCTCGTGACAGCTAACAGAGAAGAGGTTCAAGACCTTGTCGCAAACAAGCTAAAGTCAGCAGTGAGTCAAGAAGAAACAAACAAGAAAAAGGCAAAACGACGTAACAGAACTTGAAATATTACTTGCAAGAAGTATTTAAAAGAGTAGAATGAGCAGAATGAGGTTTCATGAAATATGCACACAACGAAATGTCATGTCAGACCAATGTCAAACTTTATCTACAACTTTTCAACATACAAATAATATCAAACTTTTCAGCTACAATTAAACTTTTCACAACAAAAATTTACATCAAATTTCAGTTCGGATTTAAAGCGACTTTAAAATCAACCCAACCAACCCCATCAACCCTTAATTGAAGCTTATCAATAACCCATCGCGCACCGCGGAGTGACTGAACAAAAGCTGGCCGCAAAAAATTAAATCCATAACTTGTGCAAAAATGAAACCACAGCACATTACGCGGGGAAAATTGTTGCCAGTTGCTTTGTGGCGGCAGCGAAATCCATTAATAAAAATAGCCGATAGCGAAGAGCAAAAAAATTTCGTATATTTATGAACACCTACGAAATGGCACGAGGCGGCAAAGAAAAAAACGCAAAAAACCAGCTCGAGCGGAAAAGTTGCCTAAGAATAGCAAAAATCAATTTCTGTAAAATCTCCAGAGGTTTTCATGTTGGCGATTTGGTGGTTTTTGTGCTCATTTCTGTTGGTGCTGTTGTTGTTGTTGTTGTTGTTGTCGATGGTGCAGTTTGTCTTGCGAACGTTAATAATGATACCCATAATTGTGGCGAGAATAGCCACTGTCGATAAATTCCAAGCTGAAGCGCCGCCACGTCAAACAACAGAAAGACCAGCCATGAAGTTGAAGCCAAAGATACAAAAGGCCACCATTTTCTTGTTGTTCTTGCTTTTTACTTTTTGCTTGTTCCTTTTCATTTCCATTTTTGTTTTGGTTTCTTTTTTGTGTTTTTTTTTTATGCACTTGTACGAGTGGGTACAATTGCGGAAGTTTATATGCTTGAAAGAGCAGGCAATGCTTAGCGAGGGATAAGAGTCGAAGCGGCAAAAAGCGTCGAGTGCGCAAGCGACGGGACGCACACAAAAGAATACACAAGTCGAGACGGACGCAGCGTCAAAACGAAAACAAACCCATGGCGATACGCGCAAATTTCATTCCGTCCATTCCATCAACGGAATGAATGACTGACTTGACCTACACTCGCACTGTGCGCCAGTGGCAGTGGCGCCGCCGCCGCCGCCGCCGCTCGCCCACACTAAATAAACATTCCGTCGCCGTATCTCCATTTTGTTACTTATTCCCTTTTCTATTACGAGTACACTTGATAGCGCCGCACAGTGGAGTCTACTGTTTCTAATGGCTGCTGCGGTCATCGAAGCGATCATTTAGAACAGAGCGCACACACACGCATGCGGCCCCACACACACACACACAAAGCCGGATTACGCGCCGACCCTGTGCGGTTCGCTCTGTGTGGCCGTGTAGTCGCTTCGTGCTTTACGACTACATGTTGGCGCATTAAAGTCAAACATTTTCCCATTTTCGCATTTTTCGCAGCGCAAACGTCGAACGTTTACGAGTCGCCGAACACGTGTGGGAGCAATGGAGGGCGGTGGCAGTTGACTGGTGCTGGTCCACCATCTTGTTTTGGCGATTTAACAGATTTAATTATGATTATGCCACACAATTCCCAACAAATCGTTACAAGCCATAATGAAATTTTAATCAGCGCGCGCAGCGTTCGTTCAACTTAAGTGGATAGTGCGCGCTCCAAGGCGGCCACATTGTGTGTCAATATTGACGAGCAAGTTTCGTTGATGGTGAATGAGCATTTTAGGCCTAAAGAAAATTATGGATAAGGGACCAAGAAAAGCAATGAGTGGAAAGTAGTTAGAAAATATTAGAAAATATTTGATGTGGTCCAAAGAAAACTAATATTATGCATATAGTGAGAACTAATATGATGAGATCTTGCAGTTGACTCCAGAGAGAACTGACTCTTGGAACTGGGTCTGTAGAAAACTGATGTGCCTTGAACAGAACTTATTTTATGTTCTTTTAGAAGTAAGTCCAGAGGAAAACAAAACAATTTGAAGGGAAGTAAAGTGGCGTTCTTTTGAAACTGGATCTAGCAAGTAACTTTGTGTATTTTCCAGTTCCAGCAAGGATGGTTCGCGAAAGGTAACGAACTTTGCTAGAACAATCTTGATAGAAAGTACAACTGGAATGTGCAAGAAACTTCGGCGCGATAAGAAAACTAGTATAAAAGCAGCAGTGGCAGCGCAAGGGATCGAGTCTGTGTTAAGCAAGCAAAGTGGTAACAAGTATAGATACAAGCGAAGTGTAAATCTGTAAATAAAGTGATTGTTAGTTTCTGACTGCGTTTGCGCTGAATAATTGAAGTTGTTTTATTTTCAAACACAATCCAAACGAACCTTGGAAAACTTGGGATTTTCGTAACAATATTGTATCGATGAGGCACTCTGTCGCTGTGCTATGCATGAATGCTTGCGACTTGCTATAATTTCAATATGGCAAGGATGGATGGCGATGGTAATGGGATGTGCTAGAACGATCGAGAGATAGGCGTATTGGAATGTGCGAAAACGATCGGGAGATAATCCAACTGGAATGTCCGAGAACAATTGGTGCTATAAGCAAACAAGTATAAAAGGTAACCGGGTGCAGCGCAGAGAGTTTTGCGCTGAGTAATTGAAGTGTTTTATTTTTCAAGCACAATCCAGAGAAAAAGCCTCAAGAACTCATTTTCGTAACAATATTCATAAAATGCCAAAAATTCCTTTTAATTTGTATGTAGTTTTGGAGTCGACCATAATATTTCGGGGGTTTCCACACCCAAACGCCCCCTGAATCCACCACTGGTAATTGTTGTAAGCTTGTCTCAGACTTTTACCCCCAAACTGAAACTCTTCGGAGTTATTGCAGTCCAACTTGCTGGTTAAATGGCGTCCTCCATCCAATAATAACTGCCGAAATGAATGACTATGAATATAAAATCAAAACAAGACAACAATTTCTGGTTTTGCAAGATCCTCGACTAGGAGTTATGAAGGTTAGGACTTGAAATACAAACTTTTTCATCACTTTGAAATCAAAGCGATAAGTGGTCTCTGTATGTGCTGGCATTCCTGGGGCTCTGCGATGTTTTTACCAAACAAAAATTACATAGAGAAGCAGCATATTTGATTCAACATCTTTTTCGGTAACCAAAAAACAGAAAAAGGTTTCAGCAAACAATCGATTTATTTCTATGTTTTATAGGTAAACCATAATCAGACAACAACAACACATAACGCAATCATTAAACGCTGACAGAACAAATCTGCGAATTCTGCCGGTGCTCGTTTCTTCCACGTCACCGGTGCCGCCATATCGATAATGCTTGTCAATGAATTTCCATGCATGATTCTAATTTTCCATTATAAGCAGCCCGGCCGCAGCCACCACGCTGTGCGCACCCACGCACCGCACACCGACACACACACTCACACATACAAAGGCGAATGCGATATTGAAAATTTCATTAAATTTCGCCATGTTATGTGGCCCCATCAATGCATATTGGAAAAGTTTGTATTGCTGTCGCTGCTATCTGTCCGTTGCTTCGGCGCAGAAAAAACTCAAAGCATTTGCATAAAAAACATAACTCAAACTCTTTTATTAAACTACGACTTAAAGAGATACGATCGACCAGGCCCAACAATTCGCACCCCACCTTACTCAGCGCCGACAAGAAGTCAACCTCAACGCGGTGCGGTGCGGTGTGGTAGCGATGGTTTCTCTGACTGTCTGTCTGTGCGTCAGTGTGTGTGTGTGTACATGTGAAAAAAGTTTTCCTCATTTTCCCCATCAACAGCGAAATATATGGCTGAGCGAAAGCCAAATGAAAGCGCAACGGGCAAAGCCGAAGAAAAATAAATTTCAATTTAACCTTCTTCAACCTAACTTATTTATATTTATAAATTCACGAAAATAAAATAAGATGAAATACTCGTAATGCGAAGGCGCTCCGGTGTGGTGGTGGCAATAAAAAATGCGCTAAACAAACAGAAACCTGAGATAAACGAAATCTGCCAGGCACAAAGCGCCGAGCACAGCGACAATAACAACAAGCACAACAATAACACCAGCGCGAACAACAGCCGAAAAAAAGGCAGCAGCACAGCACAGACCCCAATAACAACCGCAGCCGCTACAACAAACAATAGCGGCATCCGAAAGAGCAGCAACAACAGCAGCCGAAGGAAATAAATAAAATTGTTTTGGACTAACCCCAAGAATAAATGAGCCAACACCAAAGGATAAGAATCCATCAAAGTTGCAGATAAGAAAAACAATAAAGGAAAAGTGCGCCTCGTAAAAGAAAATATTGCAAAAAATAATACGTAATAACACTTTCATCAGTACATATTACCGAATAATAGACAAAACATTCGGTCGGCCGACCAGCCAGCCGACCGCAGCACAACGGCAACGGCAACGGCGTCAAAAGGCAAAACTTCATAATGAAAATGCATTTTTTATGTGTGTGCGAATACACGTAACAAGATAAACGAAAATGCGTAGGTGAGAAACGAACGGTGGACCGGGTGAGCGGCATGCAGACTCGCATAAAAGCACAACTACAAGCGAAGTGCGTGGTGGCCTGGGAAATAAACATATTTATTGCTGATTTTCCTGCGGTCTGCCGCCCCGTCGTTCGTCTGCCAACTGCCGTCAGCCGTTTGCCGCCCCCGCCTGTGAATTTAATGCTTTCAAAAAGCAGTACACGCCGAGCACGAGGAGCGAAAACGCTGCGAACGACTTGAGCAATCCAATTGTTTTGCTGTGTGTTTTCCTGTTTGAAAACTCAATTACGGTTATGCGTAAGCGCAGTCACGTAGTCACCCGTCAGACCGGTTAGGTGCGCGCTTAAAGTCTTTACATATATTAGATTTTAAGTGCGACTAACCGGAGCTGTTAATACACGCTCACAGTTGCAGAATTAATGACATTGGATGCCGAGCCGAGGAGATCATAAAACGACAACGTTTTTACATTTCCACTTTTGTTGATGATAAAATATTTAAAGCCATTTTAAATGTCTACTAAAAGCTGAGATATTCCGTAAAGCCCAAAGTACAAAAGCAACAATATGAGCAATATGAGGAATTCAAGCTTCTTTCGTTCCTTCCGAATGTTTATTCGCCCAAGTAATTTCTTATGCTTAGAGCAGTGTAGAAGCTGATGAATCTACTATTCATTATAGTTATTTATTAGGGGGTGGAAACAGCAAAAGTCAGCCTGAAAATATGCCAGGAAAATGTGAAAAATATTTTCTTGCTGTCAACTTTATGTATTTCAACATTGCAATTGGCTTTTGTTTCCATGCTCCTTGCAATTTGTTTTGAATAAATTGTTTCTCCTTATTCACTACGCTTGCGAGCTAAGGACCTCAACAAAAAGGTATTTTTGTGCGCTGCGTTAACCAAAATAATAGGAGCAACGTGAAATGGTTAACGTTAACCACTTCATACTTGAACAGTAGCAACCATTTTGATGGTATTATGTATTTTGTTAGGATTGTGTGTTTGCGGCTAGTTAAGGCTACGCAAGTAATTGGACTGTGGTGCCAGTTATGTGTGTATGTGTGTATTTACATACATAAATCTTCATATATATAACTGTTTCTGCATACTGATTCAACATCATTGCCGTGTGCAAAGTACTACTGCTACAAATAAAGTATAAGAATAGAAGTTTTAAAAAAAAAACGTGCCTCCAACCAGGTCTAAGGATCTGCACTTTTAACCAAATGAATGTGTTTACAACGCTATAACGACTTGTTACAATAAGACACCGAAGGGTTATACCCTGCAACTCACTCTTTGAAACATGACACCTGTAGCTCTACGTAATTTTTAAACTGCTTTTTGAAAGCTTATTAAATCTAACTTTTAGTATAAATGTAATTCATACAACATAACCTAAGATTTTGCATGTAAAAGTCATTGAAAGTTAAGTTGACTTGATGCCGACTGAGTTGGAATTCAAACATATTACAGATGCCAACTAACTTCCGTCTTGTGCGTGTACATACATACATACATATTACATACATGTATAACTCGCAGTTTGTTATGTCAACAGTTGTTATTCGTTTTATGCTTATTTCAATTACAACAACAACAACTTTGGGTTGCATTTAAATTCATTTGGCACAATACAGCGAAAAAGTTTGGCACATTTTCAACTTTTTCAAGGTCGCCATACAGTCAGAAGTCAAACTCCAATTTGTTGATGTCTCTTTGCTTTAATTGCATAAGTGAGCTGAAGTCGAGTCATGTTTTCTAATATTTAACTGCAATTGTGAACAACTCAATAACTTCTTTATAATTTATAAATAATTTAATTATAAATAATTTTATTTATATTGAAATTTATTAAGCAAAAAATAGTAAATGAATTAAAACAAATAAAAAATCATTTTGAAAATGATGAAAAAATATTAAAAAAAATAATAACAGGAAAAGAAACATAAGTGTTCAGAAATTTTAGCTCAGCTGAACTTAGTTTGCTCATTTTTTAAATATAGTAGCTTTATAATTTCTTTTATATAATTTATAATTTATAATAATATAATTTATAATTTAACTTTTTGGTAGTTACTCTTTTTTGGAAGCTACTATATTTAAAAAACGAGCAAACTAAGTTCAGCTGAGCTAAAATTTCTGAAGAACACTTATGTTTCTTTTCCTGTTATTATTTTTTTTTTTTTTTTAGTATTTTTTCATCATTTACAAGATGATTTTTTATTATTTTTTTTATTTATTTACTATTTTTTGCATAATAAATTTCAATATAAATAAAATTACAAATAATCTGCCAAAAATTACTGTCACTGTCTTCTAAAAACAACGAAAAATCTTTTTAATTTGCTGCTTAAAATGTTGATTGTAGTTAAAAACTTTATTTATTAAGCTTATTTTTAATATTTTTTAATTTATTTAATTTTTTAAATAATTTTTCATTTTTTTTTATTTCTTTACTACTTTTTCTTAATTTGCTGCTTCAAATGTTGATTGTAGTTAAAAACTTTATTTATTAAGCTTATTTTTAATATTTTTTAATTATTTATTAAATAATTTTTCATTTTTTTTATTTATTTATTAACTAGTTTTGCTTAATGAATTTCAAAATAAAGTTAAAACTGCCAAAAATTATTGTCGCTGTCTTTAAAAAAAAAACTTACTACTCAAATCTTCTCAATTTGCTGCTTAAAATGTTGAGTGTAGTTGAAAACTATAAAATTGGCCAAATAAAATAAAATCCATGAAAGTGCAAAACTAAAGTTGGATGTGAAAAATGGCAAAAGTACGCAAATACCGCACAGCGAAACGTATAAATATTTACACTTTACGTTTAAACCGAATTACGTACAACCAACAAAAACTTTGCGTGTAAACAACACGCACAGTTTTCCTATCTGGCAATTAAAAATGAAATTCAAATAAATTTACGGCGACTATCGTTGGTATGTGGTGCTGTACAAGTTTAATTGAGAATATTTACAACCTTTTTCATTTATTTATTTATAAGTATATGTTTTGTGTTTCACGCAATGTTCGCTACATTGGTATTTAGTTAATGCAGTTAATTAGCCAAACCAAACGAAAATGTCAAATTTAATAGCACAGCAAATTTTTTACAAAAGTTTGTTTGAAATGTGAGTATGGAAAGCCATGTATTACCGCCGCCAAGGGGCTGCGTGGGCACAGTTAATCCTTCAAAGTGCCAGCTGCTACGGGCCAACATTGGTGTTTTCAAACTTTTGTATAACACAACCCAGTCATTAGTCACTTTAATTGGGCCATATTTATTTGTACTTCTCTTATGCCACGTTGCCATACAGTTTTGCGCTAATGACGGAATTCGTTAAACGGTTTTTGTTGTTCAGGCTTTTTCAATTGCATACATTTGGGCGCTGCAGTGTTTGATTGCAGCTTAATCGGTATCAGACTCGTTAACAATTTTCACGCCCACTGTATGTTTTGCTGTGTGTTGCTCTGTTTTCCATACTCCAGCCATGTTTTTTCGTTGTCCCGAACGCTGTAAAGCTTTAGGAAATCGGATATGTCAACGACACGTTGCGGTCGTTGAGTTCGAGTGCAATTTGCAATTTTCATGGTAATCGCAGCTCTATTATCGTCACATTATTTTCGCCAATAGTCCAAACAACTTTACGCAAATATGCACTAAATACGCTTAAAACTTCAACCCAATCCATGCCACCCTCGTTCACAGGCGCCGCACAGACGCGTGAGTATGTAATTGGTCGCATATGCAAATGCATGAGTGCAGTTGTTGTTGTTGTTTTTGTTGCAATTTATTTTGTACACGTTCCGTTAATTTCTTTTTTTCATGCTTCTCAACACTTCAATTTGCATGCGAATGGTTTTGCTTCTCTTGTGTTATTTTCATTTTCATTTTTGTGATTTTTGGTTTTTTGCAAAAACCACACACACACACCATTAAACCACAAACCACTAAAATGTGACGTCGCTCGTTAACTATGGTCGACGCACAACGCACGCACCGCAAACTCAGTGCAAAGGGCCGCCGTTGCCACCTTTGTTTGCCAATGCCAGGCAGCAGTCAGCACACGGTCGGTCGCACACAGCCCAGACCCCGATTCAGCCTGGTCCGTGTCCCGCACACGCGGCACGTTAGTCCTCTAAAAATAAACGTTCGACGCCTGCAAATGTGCGCCGATCAGTCGCTGACGACGCGCCTCCAGGCGCCTGGCGTCTTTGACGCGACGCACGTTACGTTAGGTACGCGCACGTCTCCCCAAATTGCACTTGTCCGCCGCCGAGACGTTTAATTAAATTTTCGCCAAGTATGAAATGGAATTTAATTGACATTTTTCTTACACACACACACACACACAGAGCGTGACGCTGGAACAATGTGCTTGGTGCAGCCTTAATTAGTCGTACGAAACGCAGAACGCACGAAACAGCGGTCGCGTCATCGCTTAACACAACACTCCGACGGATGAGCACTAACTGAAATTTGAGGAAAAAATCTTTCTGACGTAAAGGACACCGCACAAGTTGCCGAACGGCCGAGCGGCGGTGGGTGTGCGGCGCCGAAAGTACCGAACAGCGCTGAATGAGCGCAAACAGCCAGCGGAAAGAGAGAGAAAGAGCGCATTTAGCTACCCCCGGTCACACGAAGCGACATTGCTCGCACACGAACTGGCTGTCGCAGGCCAAGTGGATGTCATATATCTTCACCGGAGCAGCGGCACTGCAAACTACAAGTTTTGACTGAAAGTTAGAGAATTTTTGAAAATCCTGCGTTTAAAATTCAAGTCTGAACTCATTGCAATTCAACATACTCAACTCGAAGAAATTCGAAAGGTGTCAATGTTCACATGTGCCACGAGATGAGTTAAACTGTCACCGATTCATCTCTGCTCGAGCGCCGCCTCTCTGCCCGAGCTGCGCAAACTTCTGTTTCGAAGTTGACAGTTCGTTGTGCGAATTGTGCAACTTCCACTCAGCTATTGGCTGCGAGCTGTCACAAGCACAATTTATGCTCCCAAAGCTTAGAAGACTTTTTATTGCCAAATTAAGAGAAACACTGCAACATTTAATTTCGCTACTTTTGATTAAATCATTTTAGTCAGCTGCTTATTTTTCTTGTGTGCAACAAAAATTAAATAATTGCTTTTAATTCGAAATCCTAAGTTCTTGTATGTTTGAGTAAATTTAAAAATTATTTCAATTAAAAATTCAAATCAAAATCAAATAAATATTCCTGCTTTCTACTTTTATCACAATTTTACATTAAAAAATTTAAGCAATACTTTGTTCAAAAAACTTTCTTCAACCTCTCTGTTGCATTTGTTTACTACCCATCCTGCTTGTTGATCATATTCTGCTGCTTTTTTCCTATTCGAGTTTACTGCCTCTAACTGAAGCTTTCACCCACTTTGCTCCTTTCACTTTGTCGTGAAATTTATTAACATTTTAACACTTGCAGCTATACGCAGCAACTCTTATATGCGGACAACAAACTCTTATACTCACTTTTACATTAATTTTTCCGAACTGGAGCTCTCTTCACACTAAATAACGTTTCATTCAATCAATTCGGCATTCAAATATCTAAGTCTCCACAATAGTCTGCACACTTTCAAACTCAACAATGAACATGTTTACGGAACACACTGCATTGAGAGATTAGATGAAATTTTGCTAGAAATGTTGCATAATAATTCAAAATTCAAAAATTCTACATCAGATGGCAGATAGCTGAGGTTAGGTAAGCTGTCTGGTCAGGTTGGCTACGCATTGATCTTGTTGAGTCCCTAATGATCAGCGAGAATGTGAGTGTTGGTAGCGAAGTTGAGCAGCTTAACCCTTTGGACCCCGACATACGACATTTGAAGTCGCCACGCCTCTTTGTTAGAGTTCTAGAGCTAGTTTACTTTTGACCAATTTTAGCTTAAAACGGGTTAAATGTTTTTGGATCAATATTTTTTTAATTACAGAAAAATTCATTTATTAATTAAAAATAATTAAAACACTAACACTTTTTGATTTTATTTAACCATTATTAACCCTTTCGCTATTTTGTTGCCATATGGCACATTGCTACTTTGTGGACGTCTGAACCCTCTGTGGTTTCAAAAATACATTTTTTGTTGGTCCTTAGAATAGTTTGAAGTTTTAGGAAAAATACGAAATTAATCAACTGAATTTTAAAGTATAAAGAAGAGAAGTATACACGTTTTTAAAAGGTATACATTGACATAGTAGAAGAAGAAGTAGAAAACTTAAGATAAATTTTTAATTTGACGTTTTCTTTAAATAAAATACTTTTTTTTTTTAATTTTGACTGAAATAAACGAAGAAATATTCAAATTTTCGTTATGCGTAAAAAGTTTTATGTTTAACACGTTCGCGGACAGTAAAAAATGTCAGTGAGCTGCAAAAATAGACAGTCAATTTTTGTGGAAACTAGTAGAACTATCTGAAATTTTATTACACATATATTGTTGCAGTTGTCAGATTATCGTATTTTAGCCGTTATACACATTGAATGATATTTACAAAAATTTCAGTTTATTTAAAATTTAATTAATAAAAATTGGCTTTAAAATTTGAATACTATAGCATTCACATCATTTTGCATCACTATGAAAATGACTGCTATAGCATTCACATCCGCATTATTACAGCCGTAATTATTACAGCCACAACGATGTGGTTGCTCTCATAGAAAAATAGTCTAAAATACAGGGTCCGAGTATAAAAATTAAAAAATTTCTTTTTGAATGTTGATAATCTAACCACATAGAAGCCTAAAACGTAAAATTTAAAATTTTAACTTTCCCCAGTAAAAATCTGTAGTGAAAGGATTAAAGAAACAGGGTTTTCGTCAAACGAGCCCAATTCGTAAACTTCAATTAGAACACAAACATTCCCTGATATCGCTGCAAATGATTGGAATTTATTTTGGGGATAACAGTAAAAATTTTTGTAATTTGCTTTACATTCACTTCTAAAAACATCAATTTGTTGGTGCCTACTTAAATTAAACCTATCAATCAATCGTAGCTCTTGCTATAAGATGACAAATAGGTGAAGTTTCTCTCACGCAACTTTGGGGTCTAACACATAGAAGACCGGGGCTTCTAAGTGTGTAAAGCGCAGTCTTGAGATAGACAGAGGCAAAAAATGTGCTGAAAGCTTTTCTTGATACCATTTTCTAACAAATAAGTCAGATCTTTGAACTTTGATTCTTAACCCTTTACACGGCAACAGCGAATTTTGTCATCAAATGTTGTTTTTTAGATATAAACCCAAATTAAAAAAAACACGTATTTTTTATTTTTTAATATACTTTAATTTTGTAAGTTTTTTGTAAAAAACATTAAAAACAAAAAAACAAAAAGCATTAAAAATTGGTTTTTTTATTTTGTATATGTTTAGTTTTAAATGAAAATTTTTAAAGCAATTAATGCGTTTGTTGTAGCATAGTCTTACTCCGCATTTTTCGCAAAGTGTTTGTGTTTTTTTTAATAATAAGTTTTAATCACTTTTGTTTCACTAAAATAAATGCGTGCAACTTTTCGCAAAAGCGGTCAAATAAGTGCTGTCAAGTAAAATGTAGCTACTTTTTTCCACTTTTAATGCCACTTTTAAAGGAACCTTGCATAGTTGTAAAATCGCAAGAAAGAGTCGTTTTGATAATTACTTTCGAAATTACGGGCAATTTTACGGTTGGTTGCAGATATGCAACTTTACCGTGTGAAGGGTTAATGATAAAGAAATTTTCAATTACATAATTCACTTCCAGTATTTATAAGAACTTTATATCTCGAACTGTTGAACCTTTTAAAGATAAAATAGGAATTCGATTTGATATTCAAATGTCTGCAAAGGGTTCTAGAAATTTGTTGGTGGGTATCCAAGACTGGATTCCGAGAGTAAATTAAATACATGTGTCATGTTTCTAAGCAGACTTCCTCTCTTTATTTAATTTATGCTTTCCAATTTAACTTAGAATTTCTTATTTTCAACCACTGTTTTGAGTCAATGTTCGTAAAAAGCATTTCGTTGGGTGAGTGTTTTCCAAATATGTAAAAATCTGATTCAATCATCAAAAGAAACCAAACAATTCCATCATTAGATAACACATCACACTTGCCAAATACTACCAATACCTTTTATACCTACATATGTACATACATACATATCTACTTTCATCAATTTCCATTTTCATAAAGTCTGCAATAAAATGCGTAAATAACAGTTTTGCCAGAATTCCTCAACCCTTCAGGCGTCATTCGACTCCTTGGCGACGTTTTATGGCCACCAGGCCAGGCCAGGCCATACAATAGTTATGTGCAGTTATTTATTCAAATTCCGCTGGACCTTTTTTCAATTTAAATGCAAATAAATGTCGAAAATAAATGCCTCATTTATTCTATTCGCCATTAAATGGCTGTAAGGTTGTAAGCTTTGCCATATCAAAACCGTGATGTATTGCCTCCGATAAGGAACACACACACGCGCGCGCCCAGCTCCGCGGACAACATGTTGTTGGCAGCACTTAAGCTGCCTGTGCCGGGCACTTGAGTTGACGGCATTCGGTACGGAAAAGCTTTTACCACGCTGACTTTTAAAATAGCTGCGCCGAACATTGATTGGCTGTCGCGTGCGCGCAGCCAACGCAAACGCCAACTATAGCTAAGCACGCTGCCAAAAACTGCAAAAACAACACAACATTCGACTGGGTGGACGGCTGCTCGCTGCTTACCTGCAACTTAATTTTAAAGCTCATCCATTTTCGTTTAGTTTGTCATGGAGCCGAGTCCAGAGTCGCCGTTGTGATAGTGATCGATGCATATTGATGGCGCGCGCTTCACTTTGCCGCTGACAATAAACTAAAACACGCGCACACACATACACACGCACACTCAGGCGGGCAGCGCAGCGCAGCGGCGCAAATAAAATGCCAGCAAAGTAAATTTGAAGCAAAATAATAATAAAAGCGTAATAAAATAACACACTGTGCAAACACTCGCAAACACACACACACACACCCACACATACAGACGCTCTTCGTAGCAGCCACCGACAGTAACAATAAAAAATTCGAAATTGCGAAATGCACTCGCGACACAAAAATGAAATGAAATTTGTTCATTGTTTCAAATGTTGCCGGCTGTCCGCGCTGCCAACGTGTATGTGTGTGTGTGCTGTACATATTTGTCTTCGTGTATTGTGTATTATTTGTATGCGAATGTGTGCGATTGTGTTTTTTGCACTAACAATAAACACTTTTGTCGACGTATCTATTGTGCGATATCTACGCCGCTGCTATTTGTGTTCGCTGCTGCACTCGCTGCACACAGTTTTGTCGGATTTCTGTTCGTTATTGTTGCCGGCGCTTGTCTTCCGACGTTTTTTCTCCACAACTTCTGTTGTACTTATTTATTTTTTTGTTTCGCTAGTGACTTTTGTTTCAATCGTGGTATTGTTGTTGTTGCATGTTCTTGTTTGAATTTGTGAAATTCTTTGCTGCTTTGCCTGCAGTGAGATTTCGTTGCCTGTCTTTAGTATATTTTTCCATTCCATGCTATTGTTTTTAGTTGCTGTCGCTGTTGCTGTTGCTGTTGCTTTGCCTTGCGCTACTTGGGGCAATCATTTCTAGTATTACTTTTTTTTTATAGCTGTCAAACGATTTATTTTGCCATCCACTTTCGGTTCATTCATTGCAAATGTTTATTAAGTGAGTTTAGTTTATAATTTGTTTGGCCTTTGATATGCGAGAATATGGTTTGTTGCTGTGATGGCGACAAAGACAATCACGAAGAATTGCGCACAAAATGAAAGACGAAAAACGGAATCACTCTGTCTGCATAAAAGTGTTTTCAAGTTCGTCGAAATTGCATTTTGTAGCTAAAATGAGCCGAATGGCGCTCGCGGGCTGAATTGCCAAATCTGCAACATTTCCTCTGACGTACTTGATGAAATGAAGATTAGCTCAGCTCGAGTGTCCATTTATCTCAATTTTTTATTTTCATTTTTTACATTTTATCAAAAACGTTACTAGGGATGTGCGCGCTTACAAATGAGTTTCAATTTGTGTGCATGAAAATTTAGTTTTTTTCATTTATTTTAACTTGCAGTCTATGGGCTGAAAATAGAAATTGTATTATTTTTGGCACTGAAGTCGCGCTATCGGCTCATTAGAAATCTTCTGAATTTCATGGATTATAAAAATAATTAAAATATTTAGTTTTTATTTATATTATTTTTATATTTTTGAATATTTTTAAGCTTTTTCTTAACTTAAACATTGAATTTTTTCGGCCTATTGCGGTTTTTTATAGTTGCACGGGGCGTATGAGTAATATTTATGGAAGCGTTTGACTGATCCACGCAAAGCTACGTTCGCACTAGGGCAGCATTTCTTGGACGTAAAAGTAATTCAATATTTATTGTTTTATTTATAGCAGTTTTTATATTTTTGAATATTTTTAAGCTTTTTTTAAACATTAAACATTAAATGTTGTCGACCAATTTCGGTTTTTCATAGTTACACGAGGCGTATGAGTAACTTTAATGGAAGCGTTTGACTGATCCACGCAAAGCTACGTTCACATTAGTTGCACGGGGCGTATGAGTAACATTAATGATAGCATTTTACTGACTCAGTCACTTAGTGCTGCGCATCTAGACATGTGTCATTCAAAAATTTCTCTCGCAGTGATTTGAACTTATACAACAGCTCAAATAGTCTATAATTTATCTATTTTCCATAAATTTTTTCTAATTTTTCAGTTCCAAACAGACGCCATAACCAGTCTTTACATGGCGTATACGTAACATTTAACTTAAGAATCTCTCGAAACGTTGTTAAAATTCTATATAAAACTATATTAACTTAAAATTATAAGATTTCGCCGTTTATCGGTTGCCCTGAGCAACAATAATTCATGTACATTGCATTAAAAATAATTACAATGCCCCACATGGCGTATGAGTAACCTCAATTAAAACTTAAAATTTCTTTAAATCTAATTAAAATGCATGCAAATACAATAATTTATTAAAACAAAATAATTACAAAATCATTTCAATTAGTTTAAAAAACACATAACACTTTTTTACTGCTGCTATACTTAAATTTGAAGTTTAAAATTTAAGCAGTGGCCATAAATCTGGCAGCATATTCGTGTGATGTGTGCGTTTTTTCATCGTCTTATTAATTTTGCAAAAACATAAAAATGTAAGTAAATTTTATTGCACATGCTTATGCGCAGCACAAGTGTATTGCGCATTGCATTCGCAGCGCCCCACAGAGTGAACGCCTCGCCAGAGCAACCGTCGCACCCATATGTCACCAGCACTTTCGCGCTGGCGTTTGCGTTCGTATTTGTGTTGGCACTGCGTCTGGCAAATAAATAAAATGCGCATTCCTGTTTTTATCGCAAATTATACACAACTACTTGCACTGCACAGCGAAAACAGAGAACCAACGCGAGAGAGAGAAACGCACACATATCGTTTTGTATTTACTGTTGCGAGCGTTTCAAACGAGAAATATTTCTTTTATGCCGCGCGGCTCGGTGCCTGCCTGAGCTGACAGCGGCCGGAGGAGCGCACACACACAGAATTGCAGCCGAATGTGGCGGTGTGGCATGTTGTGCATATTGCAAGGCAGAGCTGTAGCCGAGAGGATGAGGGGCAATGATGACAAAAATTATACCGTTCCTCATCACTAAGCTTTGAGTTATAAAACATCATACGAATGAATCATTTATTGCCGCAATTGAATAAAGAATCTTCACTGACGGCTTTCTAACATAAGTCATAGATTTCTAGTTCTAAAAGTCATTGCAATTGTGTTTTAAAAGTAATTGCAATCAACAACAATCTTATAGTTTTCTTTACCTTTTTTCTATATTTACAAAATATTTTTCTGCCTTCTGCTCTTCTGTCCCTTTGACAACCACCTTCCAACCACCAACCACCACCAGCTATATCTTCCCATTTTTTGTTCATCCCTCCTTGACGCCGTTCTGGTCACAGCACTAATGCAACGCATATCCAAATTTTTCTCCTTTCCTGCGACTACTGTTCGCTTTTATTACAAATGTCGCGAATAAAATGGAACAAATTCGCTTCAATTTGTTTATATTAAAAATTTGCATTATTCGCCGGGCGACTGCTGTTTATGCTCGACATAAACTCATACATACACATGTACGTACATATGTGCCTAGTCGTACGTCATTTGTTGCATGAAATATGCTCCTTGCATATGCAACTTGCAGCTTTCTATTGCACATAATAAAAAAGCCATAAATCTTGATTCTTTGCTATGTGAAGCATTGCTTGCACCCTACAGTCGCCGGAGTTAGGGTGCATCATTTTGGCAGTAAAAATCTATTTTTCATGCAGTGCTTCGAACACGAACCGCTGATATTAGCTAGGAAAAGCTCTCGAAATATTTAATTACAATGCAAAGGAAATGTTTAAAAATTAGAAAAAAGGCTTTCGGACTATGATTAGGATTTCTTCAACAGCCAGCAGTCTCAAACTCCAAAAACTCCACATCATTTCCATCTTCTCCAACCACCAGTTCCACCTGTTCGGCTCATAGTCTGGAAGCTCTCGTAATATTTTATTGAATATTTTCAATGAATATTTTCTTCAACTGATTTGCCTAAAGCAAAGGCCAAATAAAAGGAAATGTTTAAAAATTATAAAAAAAACTTTCGGACTCCGATTAGGATTTCTTCAACAGTCAGCAGTCACAAACTCCAAAAACTTCACATCATCTCCAACTTCTCCAGCTGTTCCACCTGTTCGGCTCATAGTCTGGAAGCTCTCTTCAATGTACATATTTCCTATACCAACCAATCCGAGTCCATTGTGTATGGTAAGCGTCTTGTTTTTACTTCCTCTTATTTATTTTTGTAGCCATAGGTAAGTGTACCGACTACTCATGAGCACAAACACATTAAAACACAAAATTTTTTTTTTTATTTTATCGAAAAACACAGCAACAACACAAACTTTGCGCATACACTTTATTGATTTATGCCATCGCACAACGCACACAGTGTGCGCACCGCCTGCAAGTATGCAGCGAAAATTTTGCTCCAACCAAACACTTCCACTTTCTGGTGTCCTGCCAAAGGAAAAATGCACAAAACACCCGTAAAAGTAGACAAAAAGAGGAAGTACGAAAGAATTTCTGCTTTTATTCGCTCGTTCAAGATGGCTTTTTGCTTACATACAAATTTTTAGATTAAATTTCTTGCAACCTTCATTTTTTTTTAATAATTCTGAAAACTCTAATTGACATAAATAAACATAAATGGGATACAGATTTTGGGCTTTTCGCTAATTAAACATACAACAATAAACATTCACATTTCTAATTGAAGTACATTTAATTGTCTGTTTAGTCAAATCGTGCTTACAATAAATACATATAAATTAATTCGTTCGCCTGTGTATTTGTTTTTTTGTTTTGTAAAACAATAAATAATTTTGTTTACAGCTAACTTAAGCGATACTGTTATTTTTTCTTCTTCTTCTTCGTTTCTTCCTGTCGATTTCTTTTGTGTTAAAATTTGAAAATGATTTCGCTGGCTTCTCATTGCTGTTATGCGCTGAAAGCAGCGTTCAGGAGGGCAAATTGTTTGTATTATCACAATTGATATCATCACTAATGTTTAGATTAAGTTGTATGCATTAGAACTAGTTGACAATTTCACATAAACCCTTTCGCTGACTTATGGCTACAGTTTTGAATAAGTTTATAATTTATTTTATGTAGTTTTGTTGTCCGTCCAGTTTAGATCTAATCTTTTGCGTCTCGTCATAGTTGTAGTAGTTTATTTTTGTAATATTGTCACTTTTCACTATAAACTTTGCTATCACATATTTTTCTGATGTTTTCTACTTTGTTCTCCTTGCGGGTGTGGAACCCCTCATTCACAATTTAAACATAATAACTGCATTTATAAGTTTTATGTAAAAAATACAATTGTCATAAAATAATATTTGTCAGTGTTGGGAAG
Source organism: Melieria omissa (assembly GCA_963971225.1). Taxonomy (NCBI): domain Eukaryota; kingdom Metazoa; phylum Arthropoda; class Insecta; order Diptera; family Ulidiidae; genus Melieria; species Melieria omissa. The sequence goes on from OZ020267.1 coordinate 113,956,028, forward strand.
TTTTGCGAAGATCACCAGTGTTCGATGTCTCTAATACGGTTCATGGGTGGATTGCTGAAAAATCGAAAATTACATTTATTAGTGAAACAAAAATTAAATTTAATTAAAAACAAATTAAACAAAATAAATAAATAAATACAAATACATTGAAAGAAAATAAACTCGAAACTATAATCTAAGAAGCAGGCGCCGATCCAGAAACATATTTCGGGAGGGGTTTTAAAAAGTAATTCTTTAATATTTTATAAAATTATTTTTAATTTGTATGTAGTTTTATAGTCGATCCAAATATTTCGGGGGCGTTTCGACCCCCAAAACACCCCCTGGATCCGCCACTGCTAAGAAGTATACGAGAGCTTCGTCCAAAAGAAGACGAAGAATCAAGTGGGGCGCGTTATTGAAATTATTTTCAAGTTTCAAGTGCTGCAAAATTATTTCTTCCAGTCCTTTAAACCATATGCAGTCAGTGTGTCAGTTGCAACGTCCTTGAAGAGTGCATTGGAAAGTGCACGTTTGCAAGTGGTAAACTCGAAACACTCGCTAAAGAGCCTTAATCTTCCTCACACACACATCGCCCCATCGAATGCCACACCTCGTCCCTGCATTGAATTAACCTAATGCCCAAAGCCAACAAGCGATTATGGCCCGCACGTCAAACTCGCAACACGACCGTCTGTTGGCCGCAGTTGGCAGCCGACAGCCAACGTCCAAATCTACACACGCTGCCACGCATTTCAAAAGCCATCAACATCATCTTACGGTAGCATTCGCGCCAGCGTGTGCTTGTGCAGCGGCGATATGTGTACGGCCGCCGAAGTGATGCTCGAGCCCGAGTCCTGCGACACGGTGCGCTGCATGTTCATCGGATGGGCGTGTGCGTGTGTCTGCAGCTGCTGCGTGCGCCGGAACGGATAGCGCCACGGGCTCTTTGGCGCATCGCTCTGGAAGGCCTTGTTCTCGATGCCGCTACTGCCGGCCGTTGCGACACTTGCGCCGCCATTGCCGCTCTGGTATGTTGCGGCGCCGGCCGTATGGTCGCGCGCCTTCGACGACAGGCGCCGCAGTATGCGCGAGCCCAGTCCGGGCGGATCCTCGAGGCCGCGACTGTTGCGCTTGCGATAGCGCACGTCGCTCGACTCCTCCAGTATGACGTGCCGGTCGTAGGGTGTGCCGTAGTAGATCTCCAGCACCGTCGAGAACGTGTGCGGCCAGACGAGGTCAATGATGGAAATCAGCACGCCAACAATGAAGCACAGGATACCTGCAAACAGACAAGCACACATCAATGCCAATGTTCGCGGCGCAACAAACCCGACCACAGCACTCACCTGCCACCAGCAGCAGCCAGTAGCACCAGCCCAGCTTGAACTCCAGCCGACCGCCCTCCAGGTAGATGGTGAGCGGCCGCTTCGGCAGCAGGCAGTAGTAGCCGATGTTGGTGCCCACCAGCAGCGCCCCGGTCAGCGCCTTCATGTAGGCGCCGTAGCGCGGCACCGTGATGAGCAGCAGATTCATGAGCAGCCACGCGGCCAGCGACGTCCACAGCATTATGCTGGCAAAGTAGCCGGCGGCGCGGTACTGCCCGCCCCAGGAGAAGCCCTCGCGGCCCTGGCTGAAGTACTCGGCCACGGTGAGGATGGGAAATGGCAGGCCGCGTCGCAGCGCGTCGCGGTAATTGGCACTCATATCGTTGGCGCCTTCCCAACCGAAGCGTTCGTTGTAATCAACGTCCGGCGGCGTCCAATTGCCAACGGGAATGGCTGTGCAAATAAACGACGAAAGCGCACCGAGAGAGAGAGAAGAAAACAGAAATGCATAAAGTAAGTAGAACAGATTAAAAGAAACACCAGCGACTGATGTGCTCGAGCGGTGTGTTGAGCAGTGACAAAAGTGTTGAAAATATTTAATCCACTAATTAATAAATTAATGTATGGTGATTAAAAATCAGTGCGAAGGGGACCGTGAAGAAACAAATGTTTACAGCTAATTGGTTTTATCGCGACAGTGGAATACCGAAAACGGAAGAGAATGTAAATCAGAGTTTGCCCATGAAAATCGAGTAATTGGATGCGTGATTGAGACAAGGCAATCAGGTTGGGGAAGGACTGAACAGAGAAAAGCACATATAACTGCATATGCAGGCAAATTTAAGATTACACTGCACAACAGCATGTCTGTAGCATGGAGTTTTTTACATGAATCTGAATCGTTTTTCCACGCTGTTTTCAAAACCATACTCCGTTTTCATGTAGCAGCTCTAGTTTTCGCAAAAAATGGGTGTGTCACTTTTTCGAATTTTCCTCGACTTTTTTCTCGTTTTCGACTGTAATTACTGAACCAAAAATCCTATTGACATGATTGTTATATCGTTGCACTTAAAACATTTCACGCCATCTTTTTTGATAATAGTCAATTTTATGCGTTCTAAATGGGCGTGATAAAAGGTTTGAAAGTAAGAAAGGCGTTTTTTCTGATGGCCAAAATTGTACAGATGTTTCATAAATCAAGTTACGAAGTATATGACTATCTTAGGAAGAAACATCAAGCAATACAACACAGCAAAATTATTTGACGAAATGCACATTCGCATCGAAATAATAGCAAAAATGTACCACAGCGATTTGCATCTCTTTTCATACTTTTTCCTTAAAAAATTAGGAGCCTCAAAATATGCTCTTTTATATGTTCCATTTATAGTCTGGAATACAAGCAAAAAACGAAAAGATTTTTAATTGTTCGAAACAAAAAAATAATTCAAAACTTTGCATATTTTGAGGCTCCTAATTTTTTAAGGAAAAAGTATGAAAAGTGATGAAAATGGCTATGGTACATTTTTGCTATTATTTCGAGGCGAATGTGTATTCCGCCAAATAATTTTGCTGTGTTGTATTGCTTGATGTGTCGACTTTCATTATACACCTAACTAGCTAATTGTTTTACAAAAAATGTGTATTGTAACGATAAGACAGTCTGTCGCTGTGCAAAGCAAGCCTGTCGCTACTCGTCGTGCTATAATTCAATCTGGCAACTTTTAGGCCAACCTGGCAATGATGGAAACTTTTAGTCCAACCTGGCAATGATGGTCGCGATCATCATGGAAACCTTTAGTCCACTCCGGAATGTGCGAGAACGATCTGCGCGATGGCCGGATTCGACGCAGCGGGTCAGTCTTATTTTGACTAGTGAAGGTGCCACACGGAGCAATTAAGCAAATAATTAAGTGTAAAGACAGTGAAGTGTAAAAGTGTGAAATAAAGTGATTGTTGGTTCTTATTGACTGCGTTTGGATAGTTAAAGTTGTTTGATTTTCAAATTGCACAATCCAGTGATACGTAACAGCCCACTAGACCTAGTATTCGTAACAGTATGTTTTTGACTATCAAAGAAAACGCCTTAAAATTCCATATTTTCCGACTGAGGTCCAATTACCGCGGCATTTTGAAACATATACAAATAAGTAGCATCGGAAAAGAAGCCGTGCGGCATTGTTAATACGATGAGATGAAAATAGTGTTAATCGGTGTTTTGGTTTATAAATTATGATCAAAAATATGGAACAAGTAGAGGAAAAATTGAAAAAATGACACGGTACCTATATCTCACTAACTAGAGCTGCTAGAAAATCTGAGGTTAGATTTGAAATCAGCGCACCCAAATTAGTAAGAAACAGTAGAAAAACTCCATGCAACAGAAAAAAAGTGTTTTTTTGTTGTGCTGTGTTATCAATTTTGATGAGAAAGAAAGAGTATTGAAGAGCAGTTTACTGAGGCTTCTAAATAATAAAATCTATATCTATAATCTTTCTTTCTATCTATCTATAATCTTTCTAAAAAAAATAGTTTTATAGAAATTTATTAAAACTTTACAGTAGGCTCTCCTTAGACTCCCCGACTGGATTTTCTCTGCACAACGCAGTATTCACTATTATTCAGACGGTACTGAACAAATCTACAGCAACTCTGGGCTGATAGAAGCATTGAAGAATTGAAAGTAATAAGAAAGTTTTCTTTATTTTCTCTTAATTTCTTTTGAACACCTAAGATGACATCATAAATCTCAAGATTCGTCTTGCTTTCTCACTTATACAACCATTTCAATACATTTTACAACAAACTTTACAACAAAAAATAATTTAAATCTCACTAGATATGTCATACTACGCCAGTGAACAACATTGCAATTAAATAATAATTTAAAAATGTTTCGCTTATGCTTTTATCTCGTCATTTACAGGAAGTATAACATTAATTTATTCACTGTCAATGACAGCCGCTCAGTAAACATTGCAAACAATAACAACAACAGACACCAACATAAATGCCTAAACTGCCAGATAACCAGCCAGTCTGCCAGTATTTATATTGTAAGTGTAGAAAAAAAATTAAAACAAGTTGAACGAAAAAATCAAATCATAACAGCATCTCGCACGCACCGCACCGCTATGCATAAATTTATGATTTCCCAACCGTTTGTTTTTGTTTTTTTGCTTTTGGTCCACATCAATTATAATGACAACAACAGCAACAGCCACAGTAACCATATGCTAAACGCGTGTAGGCCCGATCAATGCACCGGAATCGGCAGTAGCAGCGACAGCAGCAGTCAAACGCAAAACAATCAACGCAATGCAACGCAACGCAAAAAGCGCAACGACCTCCAATTACTCAATGCACTTCCAGCGTCTGTGTGTTTGTCTAAGGCCACGCACATTCGCACTTGAAAAAACTGCAGAAAAAAACCAGAACCAAACGCAGACGCAGACGTCCAGAGCAAGTTCAGCGCAGGCTATGCTTCGCATAATTTGCATAAATACTACTCGTCGTCGTATTCGCATTTGAATAACAAATCCAAAGGAGTTGCCGACAGCCCGCCGGCCCAGCCTGTAACACCTTAACCACTTCCAGCTGCCATGCAGCCGCTTTGCATATTCACACGTAGCCACACTCACTAACACACACACACACACAAACAGAGCAACACATGTGCAGCTATTTCATTCCGCATTTGTATGCCGCGTGGGCTCTAACAATTTTCATTTTCATTTGAAAATACTGGTATTTAACACATTACTAGTTAATCATAAACGGCCGGCAATTAGTCATGCACCTAGTGGCCTGCGTACGCGTGCGTACCGGCTCGTCGCTGTACATGGTTAGTGCGTTAAGCTGCTTGCAATCGTAATTTTAATTTTCGCCGTGTGGTTGTTGTTGTGGCTGTGATGAAGTGGCGGCTTTTTCATAAATAATTGTATGGTTTGGAGTGGGAATTATTGCACGTAGATTGCGTCCAGTCAAGTGACCTCTTCTAGGACATTTATTTCAATGGCATACAACATACAACGAGAACAATTTGTCAGATGTTTTGCTGTTTTCATGGTTTCAGAATAATTATTTGTGTCGATGTAATACATAACTAGTGAAAAGCCTGAATGAATCTATTGAGTCAATTGGAAATATATTTTTGTCTCTGAATCTGTCACAAGAACTCATGCCCAGCTGATTTCTATCTGCCCACAGTCAACCTTAAGATGGAAACGAAATTTAATACATTTCACACAAGCGTGCAAAAGTGATTTAAATCAAAAGAAAAGCTGTGCTCGAATTATTTTCCTCGTTTTAATACGTTCACGTTCCTGAACGTGGGTGCTGTGAATTTCATTGCCATGGCAAAGCATTTAGACGCGAAAGCAGCATCAGCACAAATACATACAATACACCAAATGTCATTTTTTGCAGCTCAATAAAATTTTTATGATCCACAAACGTGTTAAGGATAAAAAATTGCACACATTTAACATTGTAAGCAAAAAAAAATCTTTATGAACCCATTGTAGAACGCAGAGCACGCGAGGTGCAAAGCAGGACAAGGCATTTCAGGAAAAATGAAGAAAAATGAAGCAAAAAGTTTCAAACTTAAAGTAGTGAAAAAATCTAAAGATAGCTTATATTGGCTGTCAGATGGATGAACTTGGCATCGAAACAGTTATTGTTCTGGTGGTTGGAGAGAGCTCGTTGCCAATAGCAGTCCGAACCAAACTAAAATTTTTTGGTAAGAGTGACCGCTTTAAGTCACATTTTTCAACTGTTTTAGCTGCTATTACTCTACTAAGATTTTCATGATCTACTCTAATCCATAAATTCATTAATTTATTATTTTTTACTATACAAACTCATATTTTTAAATTCTAAAATAACAAAAAAATATCGGTTTTACAACTTATATTTCTTTAATATTCTTAGGGTAACGTTTCCAAATGGTATATTGCAAATATATTTCTCCTATTAAGTTTTCTATGATTCCCTTTAATTGTTAGCAATTATTTTCCCTTAACACCTAACCTCACTTCACACAACTTAAAGTAAACTTTGCCGTTTTTGCTGCATACGCATTCCACCCAGTCAGCCTAACGCAACCTAAGCAAACTTTACACAGTTCAACGCAACCTTTCCCAACTTAATCAAACCTAACCCAATGCAGTGCAGCGCAGCTCAACCTAACCTCACTTAATCCACATTTACAGCACAAAGCGGAAAAAATGAATGTGTGACTCAGCGCAGCACAAGCACTCAACATGGCAACGAAAACAAAAAAACACAAGCAACAACAGCAAAAGCAACAAACACAATACGCAGCTCCTCAGCTGCGGTGTTGAGAATTTAATGAAAATGTTAAAACACCCGCCTAGGCGCGTGTTGTGCATAAAATGCAAATTTACATCAAAAATGCATCTATGCACTTCCCTCAGTGCATTGTGTGTGTGTGTGTATGTGTTTGTATGCATGTAGCCGCTCATGTGGGCATATGGCCAAGAGTGGTGTGAGCATGGAATTTCAAGTTGAAAATTACAACAACGAGTGAGAAGTTCGGAAAAAAAATACCGGTTAAACTTGCGCTGAAGCGCATGCAGCGACGCCAACTGCACTGCTCAGCGCTGCATTTAAAACACCAAAAAATCAGAGACTACAGCAAACCGCACAGCACTCTCACACACACACAGACTAACGCGAATGCATACAAAGCATACACAACTTGTAGAAAAACTGTACATATCTCGTATCGCAGTTTAATGACTTTTGATGCGATACGGCAACGACGTCGACGACGTCGAAGGCGACAACTTTGCCGTCGATGGACTTTGTTGTTACATTACAGACGTGCGTATTTATTTACCTCTACGCACACTCACACTTTACCGGTTGACCGCAAACACTGTCCCCGCTGCTGTTGCTGTGGCTGATGCTGTAGTTGTTGTTGCTGTCGCTTGTGCTTTACTTAAGTAACCTTGTATTTCGACGAAGGCCACCGGCGAACACCTTTAAAGTCATGTGGAATTGGTAATATACGGGCAACGGCATCGGCATCGACATCGACATCGAAGCCAAGTGCGTTGTCGTTGGCGCTATTCTGGTTGTTGCCGTTTTTTGTTGTTGTTGTTGTTATTAAGCGAGAATTTGCGTTATGCAACAATAAAAGCAAAAGCCAAAGCGCAACAGTTCGCTTCTACGCACAAGTACGCCACGCCACGCCGGTTCGCGTGCACTTATTTGCGCTCCACATCGCCGGCGAATGCGTCCGCAGTCACTGCGACGTCACCAATGCGACAATCGGCACCTGTAACGCGCCGCAGAACACGCTGACCATATGAAAACGATATCAATAGGTAATGGCAGCGCATAAATATTTCACACTAAGCGCACATGGCGGCACCTTGGAATGGGCAAAGCCACTGAATGTCGCACAATTCGATTGTGTAGCCACCAAAGAATGCTGCGGCAATGAGTAGTGACAAGAAAATTTGCAAATTTTTTTAGCTACTTATAAGTATGTGTGTTTATATGTATGTGTGAATGTGTACAATAACCGCAGCTAATGAGCAGAAATATTTGTACTTGCTTGTGGCACTTTTGCTCTCTCCTCACCATCTCTTGAAGCAATGTTGATCCATTAAACTCGTTAATGAGGAAACTGCAGTTGTTATATGTTAGTGTGTATGTTGTTGTGGCAAATAATGCAACAAGTGAGAACAATAGACTGCCTAACCCATTGTTGAGCAATTTCATTTGTAACGTGCAATATTTGTGAAACAAAGCGCACTTTTGCTATGGCAAATATCAATTATAAATAATTCTCGATTTTATCTAACAACTTGCTAATTTTCCATTTAGTTGAATTCATTAAGAAACAGAAAAAAATCAGAAGAGTTTTTTTCACCATGGCAGTCGAAAATTTAATTACTTTTTACTTTTTTGTTAATTAATAGTTTAAGTTGAGGCTGTTTTCTTTTTTCCTAAAGTCAGTAGGTTCTTAATGTTCATTGGCTTATTAAATAAACATTTGAAAGTCATTTTATGAAAGAAAATATTTAGTTGTCATATTGTTGAACCAACTTTCTCTATTCTCTTTCTGATTCTTTATTCTTGATTTAAAAACCTCATCTCATCTCATCGTAGTCGCAGTCATCATTTGTAGTCACACAATCTAATATTATAAATTTAACATCACAATTTAAGTAATTTGTTAACTCTTTTTAATGCTCAAAAGATATTTATACAAATACAAAAATTCACAAAATAAATCTTTTCCCAGCCCAACAACAGACTTTCCAATGTCAGTCCAGCAGCAACATTTATATTATACATCAAAGCAAATATTTACCACGCGACCGACCAACCATAAATCATCTCCAGCTTGTGTCAAATGGAGAACGAGGTTAATCGAAAATAAATTAAGTTTCATCATATGTTTGCATAAAAGAGCAATTCCCAGGTTCTCAGTAAAACGCGAATTAATTCAGCCATTAAAAAAATAGAAAGGCACTCGCAAAGATCTCATTTCGGCATCAAATTTCGATTGAAAATTCTAAATCAAGCTTCAGAGCAGTTTCGATCATCTTAATCTGGGCTTAGCGCTCGGCCCCTTCACGTTGCCGCTGAGTGTGCAAACAACTGCCGTTCCCAATTACCGTTCGGCCCAGCAGTTGCCCAACCGCAAGGCACACCTCAATTTGTCTGCTGTGCCGCATGGCTACAGCAGCCAACTGAATGGCCGAAGGCGCATGCGCGCGCGTCAAGTTAAAAATCATCTGTTTGGACTGTGACCTTTTTGCACACTGTTTTGCGGTAATCGCATCGCTCTTCCGTGGCAGAGCAGAAGCTGCGCGTGCGCAAAAAAAACTGAAAAACGCCACCTTAACAGCTAATGAACTGCAAACCGGTTCCGCGAAATTCTCTTCACCCCATTCAGCCCAAAACGATTACGGCCAGAGCCCATTAAAGTAAGCATACATAATTATTTTGATAGTCGTCAGCACCGACTGACCAACGCCAGACAACGCGGCTACTTTTGCACCGCATCTATCACGATAACAAAATCACCGCACACACACACACACACACTGCCCAAAGCATTACGCATCACACTTGATTTGCCTGCGAACACGAAGAAGCAATCGAATGTTGAACTGTATTAAAAAAAATAAAAAAACCATTGTTTAATTATTATGCGCGCATTTGGGATTTCTATGGTAAGTTTGCCACCACTGTCCAACAGCAAACAACAACAAAAGCAACAAAAACACTGACCACATGCAGTTAAAAATGTTAAATGTGTTTTCTTTGTTATTTGCTCAAATGTTATAAGTGTGTCGTTTTATTTAAACAAAGCACAACACAAAAACAACAACTAACAATTGAACAGCAACAAAAAGATCATTGCAAAAGAAGCACACAAGCAAAAAATTGCACACTTTTCGCATTGAACGCGCTGCCAATCAGCCAACCAGCAGCAGTAAAGACGTCAAATTATGCTTAATCACCACTCGAAATCATGACAAGGCTTTAAATTAATGTAGGAAAACATTAAATCAATAATCATTTTCGAGTGCCTTCTTCACTCGCATGCGGACACTGGCGGATTGATTGCCGCCATCGCGCAATTTGCGTACGCGGCTGGAACGTGTCGATTGTTACACGGAAGTTTGCGAGCAAACGACCGGAAAATCGCATAATGAAGTAAATACTGCGCATATTTATGTATGTGTGTATATTTACAATAGTTGTGCGATTTCCGAGTTGAAAGAACTTGTTTGTGCATGCAAAGAGTTCAAGTCGCCATTTTACGGCACGCAGAGCAATTTGATAAAATAATTAAAACGCCGCTTAAAACCTGATGGGGAGAAGTCAAAATTGCCAAAAAACAAAATGGTGACAGTATTTTCAGAGAAATTACTAGTAGGAAAAAATTGTGCGCTGCTGCAATTCGAACATAATTTGACCATTAAAACGAGTTCCAGCTCTTCCATAACTTTAATTTGACTGCCAAAAAAAGAACACATGTCAACTATGAGTGGCGAGGGAAAACTAATCGCGGCAAATCAGCAACCTGTGGTTCGTGCTAAGCGCAAATTTGCCACTTATGCAGCCACCAAAATGGCTGCCATTTAAAAATACATTCATGAACTTTCAACTTTGGTGTCACTTGTGCGTGTTGTTGGTTGCCGATTGCTGTTATGACAATAGCGCTGACGCATACACGTGTCAAAAGGCACCACCGACTACCGACTGTTAACCTTATTGATGGAGGTTTTTAGTTTTTATGCTGTTTTTTTTTTATGAATGCATTTGTTAATTGTTTTGCGGTGGATAGAAAATTAAACACTACAAATGGAATTACGTTGAAGCTGTCGTTTTTCTTTTTTTTTGTTCACACATGTGGCCATAAATAAATAATGGCGAGCTTATATTGTAAAATATGTGTAAAATTATAAATAGTGATTTATGACACGGTTGATGCAGACTGCAAACAGGGATTTTGCTTTTTTGTTAACACAAATTTTTTGTTGTCATTTTTTTCCATGTAAATATACGAGTAGTAAATAAGTTAAATATTAGTTTTTCATTATGTCTTTTTTTTGCAGAAAATTTTAGTTTTTTTAAATAGGGAAACATTTATGCGCACTTTTATTAGTAGAAATTACATTAAGCGTGCTTAGTGCAGTGGACTATGAGTTGGAGGGTTATGGGTTCGAATGCCACTTCAAACAGCTCGGTTTTGTGATGAAAAATTTCAGGAGAGTCAAGAAAATCTAAGTGCAAAATAGTTGAAATTTCATGTCAAAATATAAATCATTGTATAATAAGAAGCTTGACCCTAAGTGCCTTTAGGAAAATCGTAAATAATATATACAATTTTTACTTACAAATGCTCTCTCATCTATGTTATTCTCTACACTTTCAAGAATAGATTAAAAAAACCTGTTAAATTATACTTAATACCCTAATGACATCACTCTAAATATATATACGAGCCAAAGAGAATATGATGGGCGTTTAAAAAATGTTTACTTCGATGGACCACTAATCTTTCCTACACACCTGGAAAAAATAGTATGGGAGGTCCAAAGTTTATAAGCATAAAATATTGATCACCTCATTCCACATATGAATGCTCTCGCAGAATTCATTAATTAAGGTATGATCCCATTATTTAATAATTTTTTAATTGAAATCCAAGCAATCTCAAATAGGTTGGGGAAAAATAAATCCCCTATTTATCTTTGAACTTTAAGACGTTGTTCCGCATGCTTCGGATTGTCCGATTTGAGTCAAATATGTACCGTTTTGTTCTGTAATTTGTTGCCATTTTAAAGGTAGCTTTATAGTGCCTCTCTCATAGAAGTCTTGGTCCTTATTGCCGAAAAACTCTAGTAATTGATTTTCACATTCTTCTCTTGATGACAATTTCTTATCACTCAGGAAGTTTTGCAAAGCGAGCAAAAGATGATAATCGCTTAGTGCCAGGTCCGGACTATATGGTGGATGCATCAAAACTTCCCAACCAAGCTCCCGGAGTCTCTAGCGAGTCAATACGGACGTGTGTGGCCTGACGTTATCCTGGTGGAACACAACACCTTTTCTGTTGGCCAATTCTGGCCGTTTCTGGTCAATCGCTAACTTCAAACGGTCCAGTTGTTGACAGTAGATATCTGAATTTAGTGTTTGGCCATATGGAAGCAACTCATAATAAATGATGCCCTTCCTGTCCCACCAAATGCACAACAGAACCTTCCTGGCCGTTAGTCCTGGTTTGGCCAACGTTTGAGTTGCTTCACCGCGCTTTGACCATGATCGTTTTCGCACCATATTGTCATTAGTGGCCCATTTCTCATTCCCAGTCATCCGTTTAAGAAATGGGTCGATTTCATTCCGCTTGGCCAAGGCTTCGTAGATGGAAATTCAATCCATCATATTTTTTGAAGTTAATTGGTGTGACACCCAAACATCGAACTACTTTTTCAATACAGCTTTGTGCCAATGGTTTAAAACTGTTTTATGGTCGATTTTTAGTTCCTGGGCGATGCAACGACTACTAGCATGTCGATCAACTTCGATCATTTCTGTGATTTTATTGACATTTTCGACGACGGGCCTGTCTGTGCGAGGAGCATCTTTAACGCCAAAAAAACCTGAACGAAATCGAGGAAACCAAAATTTCACGTAATTAGCTGTTACAGTATCGGGACCATAAACACCATTCACAATTTCAGCCGCCTGGCTCGCATTTTCGCCTTTATCAAAGAAAAACTGTAAAATGTACCGAATTTTCTCTTTGTTGACCTCCATTTTTAACACCCTGTAACTTACTACTGAGTGGACCAAAATAAAATAGCAAAACAATTTGTTTAGTATGAAATGCAATCTTGACAACGAGTATAAATGTGAAATTTTTTGACCGGTACTTTACGAGATATCGATCACTATAGCCATCTTCAAAAAAAATAGTGGATTTCTTTTTCCCCAACCTAATATGAGAGCCCACTGACTAACATTAGCTAAGATAGCTCGAGTGAATTGAATTTAGCGTCGCAGCAAAACTGATCCATGAATCATAACGCCGGGCAATTGAAGGATGGCAAGGAAGGCAAGGAAGGCAAGACCAGATGATTACTGACTCTAGATTGTTAGAGTCAGTAAAAATTTAACTCGGAAGGAACAACAAAAAACTGAAGTACTTCAGGAAACAATTCAACAGGTTGGAAACTCTTTAAGAAAAGAGGAATATCGAATTTTTTTGCAGTCTACAATTCTATCTAAAATTTGATATAGTCATGACAAGCTTTTGCATTTCTTGTAGTATTTAAAATTAAAAAATTAAGGAAATTCTATAAAAATCTTAAAAATTTATAACAAATTCCAATTTTTTCAAATTTTGTTAGAATTAAAATGTGTGTACATCAGCTTTACGCATCACATTTTCGACTATTTATAGGCAGCATTAGGTCCATTGCCTATAATCGAAAATGTGGTGCATAGCCCATTATGTGCGACGCTTGTTTCCACATGCGATATGCTTAGTGCTGTACTTAACGTGTTCATGCGCAATTTAAATCTCACCTGTCAATGTTACATTGACATGCATTAATCCTATATGCGTGCCAATGCGCGAGGGTAACTTCTCACGTGAGAAGGCTTTGTACGGCGCTATAATCGTCGTGTGCGCCACATGCCATGCTGAGCCCAGTCGGGTAACTGCGTTTCGGCGACGTCGTTTGTAGTTGGTTGTTTTTGTTTTATGCGTCAAACACATAGAAATTAATTATTTAATGCTATGCCATTAAGCAAATACAAATGCTCGTAAATCACACCACTACTCACTCAATATGACTAAGCCCACGAATACACTCAGCGTGACTGTTGAGAATGTGGTGAATTTCTGCAAAAATACAAAAAAACCAAAATACAACAACGCTTTAATTGATGGATTGTGTATTACTAAATTGTCTGAAAAAATATGAAAAATTAAATATATACATAAAACTAGTGACTACTAAATGAATAAAGTTGGGTGTAACATTTTTTTTGTTTCATTTCATTTTGGGCATAAAAACCTAAATTAATTAAATAGCAACGTAAGGCTCTAATTTGTGGCGTTCAAAAAAAAAATTATTGGAAAAAATTTATATTTTTTTAAATGATGAGCTTAAATATGGCTTTAAAAATCGACATCCTCATTGCTGCAAATAAACAATTAATGCAGTAATCCGCTTTAACTACTATTTCACTTTGAAAAAATCCCATTTGCATCATGTGAAGAGTTTCTCCACCTGTGCGAAAAAACCCACACAATCTCTAATAAAAAACTTTAATAATTCCGTGCTGTGATTCTTTGCTTAAAACAAAATCCATATATACATATATTTTTCCAAACAATTGCAATGACATTCGTTACGTTAGTAGCAACAGTTGCGGGTTTCTCCCTGCCACATTTGGCTCACCAGATTCCCTGCAAGTCGACTACTTACTCAATTCCCACTAACCCAAATGGTGAACGGCAACCATCTGCGCCACCACAGCTGACCATATGGCCGGACTGCATGTGAACAAAGCTGCACATGTACACGTCGCAACTGCTCCGCACCAACGCTGACCGGACAACTTTCCGCCTTACTTTCGATGACTAATGCAAGATCTGATTACGCGGCAATTGCTGCACACACACACACACACCGGTTTACGGCGGTGAAATTCAATCACATCTCGCACGAAATACGCTGCGGGTCCTAAACAAAGAATCGAAAGCCACGAGCCGTAGCCAACCATACGCTCGACTCGTTCTTATTAGCCACTCATATAGTTGTACAATACACAAATTAACGGCAAACACGTGCGGCCATAATAAAAATATCTAATTGCCTGAACGACTGTCTGCCTATTTGTCTGTCTATTTGTCTGTCTGTTCGAATCTCAGTCAAGTGTGGCCGCTGGCCGCCAACCAACTGCAGTCGAGCATGTCAAAAGACTTGAATGCTTGCGAGCATTTCGGCAATTAGCCACAAGTCCATAATTTAAAACCAGTCAAAAAGGCATCAAAAACGCACGTACACACCTCCGGCTGCACCGCCCCGAATCATTTCCATGGCTCGCCTAATTATTTACTTACCTGCTTTCTAACTCCGGGGAATATAACTAAGAAGGCAACGTAAAATGTTGCAAACAGCACGGAGACGGCGACAATTGAGACATCGCCGGTGACTGGTGTGCGATTGGAGAAGGAATATAGTGTGGGTCCACCGTCGTCTCGAAATGCATCAAACCAACCCTTCATGCTTCGTAATGGTTTAGTTCTGCAAGAGATTATAAAATAAACAATGAATATTTTAGTGGTGCAAGTTAATAGTTGTTGGTCTTAAATTAAAAATAAATATTGAAATGGATAATAAAATTAATAAATGATGAAAAGTATGAAAAGTTCCTTTGCCGCAGCTGTGTCAGGTTTGAATGAAACAATTTTTATCTTGGAATGAATCTGTCAAATCCCACCAACACCACCAGCGGCTATGACACCGTCAAGCTTCATTGCAACCATCAAAGTTTCAATCACTTTGTAACTATTGACATTTATGTTATGAAAAATTTAGAACATTAGGCTGTAAAGGGCCGGGGATAAGATACTCGGAACCTACGGGAAAACACACCACTATCTTCCATTGAAAGGTGTGCTGATTTCAATCTGGCAAGAAGATACCGGAACCGAAAGATTGCTATCCTCTCCGACAGCCAAGCGGCAATCAAGGCTCTTAGATCCTACCTGGTGTCCTCGAAACTGGTTTTGGAGTGCCTTGAAAGCTAAGGTCTGGGTACTTTGAGTTCCGGGCCACGCTGGCATTGAAGGAAACAAACGGGCCGACGAACTGGCAAGGAGGGGAGCTTCCATACCTTTTGCCAGCCGTGAACCCTTTTGTGATTTGGGAAAAGAAGCTTCTTCTATTCTAACGATAAAGGACGAGATAACCAGAAGGACTCAATACTGGGAAAATCTACCAGGTCTAGAGCAATCCAAGATGGTTATCGGGTTCTACAATAGGAAAAGATTCGAGGATTGCATGACCCTATGAAAGAATAATCTAAGAATTATCACGGGAATGCTAACAGGGCACTGCAGACTGAATTATCATCTGGCCAAACAAGGAATCCCTGAAAAAGAGTATTGCAGCTTCTGCTTGCAGGAAAACGAGACTGCATTACATATATAGGGTTTTCCAACAAGAGGTGTTATTTTGAATCACCCGGTATTTCGGTAGCTGTCACTTTTATTCTTTGACATTTGACAAGTAGAAACTACGCCATTACTAAAAATGGAACGATACACGCTGCAATGACGCATTGAAATGATTAAAATTCACTACAAAAATGGTGAAAATCTTGCAGTCACAGTTCGCAAAACTAAAGCATTTTTGGGTCGTCGTGAAGCACCTTGTCGGACCGCAATACAGAAATTGGTGGAAAAATTCGAGCTGTTGGGACAAGTTAGTGATGTGAAGAATAAAACCCGTGCACGTCGCTCAAGAACAACTGAGAATATTGCTGCTGTAGCCCAAAGTGTTGAAGAAAACCCAGGTTTGTCGATTCCTCGTCGTTCTTTGGAATTGGGCATTCCAAAAACGTCATTACACCGTATTTTGACTTAAGACCCAAGTCTTAGGCTTATAAAGATCAGTTAACACAAGAACTCAAGCCGACCGATTATCAACAACGTCGTGTCTTTGCTGGTTGGGTCCTCTGGGTGTTATCTCTGGAAGAGGTGATCACAATTGGCCACCGAGATCTTGTGATTTAACACCTTGCGACTTCTTCCTTTGGGGCCACGTGAAAGATAAGGTGTACGCCAACAGGCCAGCGTCGATTCAAGGCCTCAAAGATAGAATTCGTGAGGCTATCGAGGACATAGCCACTTTGCGATTTGGTTATGGAAAATTTCATGAAAAGGATATGGTCCTGTAAGCGTGGTCGTGGTGGCCATTTGGCTGATGTTGTTTTTCATTATTCACGGCATACCTTCCTCTTTATTATGAAATAAACATCCGATCATTTATCTCCAAAAATTGAATTTTTCTTTGAATACCAAAATAACACCTCTTGTTGGAAAACCCTATACCAGATAGTGCCCTGTACTCATGCATAAAAGAAAGAAACACCTGGGGGACCATCTTATACCAGGTACGGACTGGGTATCCAGAGGTGTAGGAAGCATACTAAAATTCTTCCTGGATACCGGGCTCACTGACAGTCTGTGAAGTCCAAGAAGGGGGCACAATAGATCTACAGTTCGCAGTGCATCGTCCCCATCAATAATAATAATAGGCTGTAAAGACCTTTAAGATCTGCAAAGATTTCTGAGTTTCTTACTATAAACAGAAATCATTACTTTTCTTACTGATTTTTCGTAGTAAAAAGCTGGTATTACAAATTCAATGTCAGAGAAATTATCTACAAAAAATTCAACCGATGATTAATGTAAAATTTAAACGGCAATACCCATAGTGATGTTTCTGCTGTCTATAGAGCATCTTCCGCCTTTCTAGTATAGAAGTCCAAGCTTGAAAATATATTCAAAAACTCCAGTTTAACACGCACTATCTGACTCTTCTCAACTTTGAAGCCTCGTATGAATTCTGGCCCTAATTAAAACCATCACTTGATTTCAATCACCAATTTCCGTACTGAAAGGTCAATACCTAGAATTCATTTACCATCATCATTTGTTCATTAAATAACTCGATGATTATGAAAATCACATTGACTCGAGCACATCACTCATATGTCAAATATTCTACGCGTCATTGCGGGCAGTGCGTGGCCGTTGGTTTCGCCCCAAACTTGCGTAAATTTAAGCCCATTATCGTTAACGCCATCTTGGGCTGTTTTCGGGCAATTCCGACTTTGAACATGGTTGTTTGTTGTCTCTCGTAAACTAATGCTAAATTATCTGGATTTTCTTACATCCGCGTTCGAGAAATCGATTGCAATCCGACTCATTAAGTGTAGCACGCCAGCAAAAGCGAGCGTAGACAAAGAACAATAGCCCATGTACGATGCGAGTGTTCGAGTACAACCACTGTCGGCAGGTAGTGACGGGTGTGCGCGTACGACGTGGGTTGCTGTGAACCGTGCGCGGAAAACACATCAGACAGCCGTCAGGTAGACTTGAATCTTTTCGCAGCGCTCTTTCATCTAATGTGTTTGGCAATTGTAAGTTTTGTGATTATGACAGAACCGGTTTCAATTTATGTGTTTGATTTATTTCACATTTGTATTATTTTTATCTTTTTGTATATACAAATTCAATTTATTCTCAAATACGTCAAACTTCATACAGAGTTAGGTATGTGTTGCTGGGCGGTGATTGTAAGTGCTTTCGAAATTAAAAATAACTCTTTTGCTTGACGTCTGCTGCAGAACGTTGAAGAGCGTTAAACAAATAAAGCAAATCTGGTCGACGCTTCCTCACTTGAACGCGCAGAATGCGGTTGGGGCCAAAAGTTTTTTTTTCGCAGGCGGTTTTAATTTAGTTTTATTGCATGAAACTTGACTTAAATTGTATGCTTTGATTTTAAATACCTACTAATTATCTTCGAAATTTTGGGCTTGGCTGCAATCAATTAGGAAATTAATTCAAATTAAAACCTCTAATCGATATTTTAATTGATTTTCCCACACAATTTCTGCCGTTTGAGCAACCATTTGAAGCAACACAACAACACCTAAAATAATGTATTTCAACACTTACCAAACTTGTCAAAAATCTGCATTCAAGTAGTTTTTAATCCAATGATTGGCGTAATTTTCTATTTATTTTCAGCTCAGAAAATATATGTAAATTTTTTTTCAATTCTTGTACATTTTTATCGCGTTGCTGTTACGTTGTTTTATGCAATCAGTCAGTAAATTTTTGGTATTGTAGATTTCTTTCACTCGACTGTGAAATTAAAATATAAATTAAAAAAATAATAATTAATTTTAAAGCACTTAGATTATATTTGCTTTCGATTTAGTGATTGTTCGATGAATTACAAAAGTTTTTTAAAGACAGACAAACTATGAAAAAATAGATAAAACACCTTGAACAAATTAACACAACTCTTACAGAAAACAAATTACCATACCGCACATTCTGGAGAATCAAAGTTACATATTTCTAGAAAAGGCCAAGCCACTGCAGCTTAAAAGGTCCTATTGAAAGATGTGGGGATTGACTGAAGTTAAGCTTAAGCTTTAAAAGATATAAAGCCATGTCCTTGGGGAGCTGGTCATTAAATCGGGTTGGATTGGAAATGCATTGCAGTCGAGTCTTTACAAACCCAAGAAGTGGCACAGCAACTCTTTGCTTCATTACAAATTTTGCTCATCCAGTCATGCACTGTGTAGGTTCAGATTTTCCAAAGAAGAAGATTTTCCTTGAGGTAATCTTTAGCCTTGAAGAAGTTAAGAAGACAACTACTTCAGATTCATTGCTTATCTATTTATTGCCAATTTTTTTCTACAACATTTTCTACTCTTTGCAGTAACAAATTGTTAGTTTTAAAGGAATAGAAGCAGCTCCTTTAAAGCTCTTAAGTATTTATTTAAAATACCCAAATACCCCACAGCGACTCGAATCGAGCGTAGGGTACACTCACAAAATTTTCTGCATATTTGCGAATTTTTTCCGCATAAAGCCTTCATAAAATTAACTAACTCAAAACTATCACTTAAAAGCATCAAAAGCATATTAACCAAACATGGTTTGATGTCGTTAAACTTCCTATTTCCTAAAACACTTTGCAAAAAGTGCGAAATGCGCCAAATCCAAACTCGAAATGAAAGAAATGCCAAAATGCGAGCCTCATCGCCACTTGTGCCAATGCAAATGCCAATTTGAGCCAACAACAACAGCAACAACCACATGTGCACATGTGCAATGCCAGCAAAAATAATGCCAAAACCACAACAAAAACAACAACAACAACGGCGGCAAAAATTGCTAATCGTCTAGATTGGTAACCGCAAATATCGACGTACTATGAATGTTGATCGTTGGACTTGGTCGCCGCCACGGTGCATAAACAAGGCCCGCTACAACAACAACAACAACAACAACAACAGCACAACGAAGCACCAAAAAATAAACACCGACTTATTGCCCGCACAACGCGATTATTACAACGCTGTGGCAGTGTGGCGCGAGGGGCGGGAGGCCGGGCCGTGCCGTGCCGTGGAAAATGCGCAATCGCAAACGTGCCATGAAGTACGCGCCGCATGTGAGAAAGACACACCAAAAGCGAAATGCACAAAAACACTGAAGCACCCAAAAAACAAAAAAAGAAAACCCCAAAAGAAACATAAAACGCAGCCGACGAAGCAGCAAAGCCAGCCAGCGGCAAAAAGAAAACAAAGTTGAAGTAAGTTAAAACTGAGTTTAACAACGACTGTTACCGCTGCGAAAGTCATCGCCGTTGTAGCTTCCGCCCAACCGTTCGTCTGTCTGTCTGACTCTCTCTCTTCCTCTGTTTGTCTGGCCATCCATCCGCCTAGCTGTCTGCCTGTCTGTCTGTCCGCCCGTCTGTCACCGCCACCGGCAGCATTGCAGAAAAACTGGTCTTCAATGCGGCAGCAACGACGGCGACAGCGGCAACAATTCGCCTTCGATAAGTGCGCATACACGACGCGCCACCGCACAGCTGAGTTCGGTATTTGCTTTTGCTTTTCTCCGCTTTTTAACGCTCCGAAGGAAAGTGAAATTGCACGGCATGTGTGGTGTAATATCGGTCGGCGTTTGGGTACTCGCCGCTCGCGCCACCATAAAGGTGATATAATAACAATGAGTACAGCAACAAAATCGCGTGCAGGTGCGCTCGTCCGTTGCTCCCTGCATGCGTCTCTGGCTAGGCCCGGCTTTTATCGTATGTACTCGGGCCGCTGAGTGGCTGGCATTTTTACTTCTGTTGATTTTCATCTTTGCTTTTGTTGGCTTTGCTCTTGGCTCATACGCACACGAGTGTATGTGTGAGTGTGCGAACTACGTCCCTTACGTTGCGCTATTACGCGGCCGCGGTATTTTTACAACTCATAAACATTTGGTGCATTGGTGGTGCAATAATAACGAGAAGGAAGAAGGAAGTAATTGTGTTAATTTCGATGCAGGAAAGGAAAATAACGAAAACCGGGCCTACCGGACGGACGAGCGTTATGAAATGTTGCCCCTGCGCTCGTCCACAGCATGTGGCATTGCATTACATTGTCGCTCCGCTAATTGAATGAGCCATTGACAACTATTGAAATCGGCTATTGTCATAAATATTTCGGTATTAGCAGCTAATAAAAACTTTCCCTATTCCATGGAAAATATTTCCATTATAACAATTTTTAATGACAAGAATTGAAATTTAAAAACATTAGGTAGGGGAAAGTGGGGTAATGACGGCATAGTTTTCATTTAGCATCAAAACATATCCAAAAATTGATATTTTTGATCAAATCAGAGTTAAGAGCACAACTAGAACACATATGCTAATAAAGTGTATCGGCAGATTTCAAAAATTCTGATTTTAACTATAAAAAATTAGAATCTATAAAAAAAGTTGGGTTTTGTCATTTAGAAAAATGGTGGGGTAATGACGGCCACTCAAAAAAACCGACCAGAAATAGCACAAATATCAACACAAATCGCTGTGAATGCTTAATAAAGGCTCCGTGAAGAAAAACAAATGGAAATTTGACGTTTTTGTAAATGTAACTTTATTGATAGCTCACAAAAAGCGGAAGTGAAACAAAATTGAAACATATTGAAAAAAATGCCTCAAACTTACAATACAACGACTGGGACTTGTGAGAATGTATAGTGCAGAATAGCTATACCGTCTAGAACAACTGGGCAAGCAGTGGATCTCTTTAAATGGCATAAAAGGCCTCAATGATGAACAAATATCATCATGCGGATTCCAAAAATACTTCTTAATGACATGGCCGTCGTTACCCCACTCTAGTGGCCGTCATTCCCCCACTGACCTCATTTTGCGCAAGCATGCAGTACAAATAAACTATGCAAGACACATGACAAATTTTACTTGATTTAGAAAGCTAATATCAATAGCAACATTTTAACATATTTACCTTGATTGTGTAGCTGAAAGTTTTGACGAAATAATCGATATTTTGAACACCTTATAAAACTTTCGAGTAGTTACGTATCGGCACTGGTCTGGAACTACAAGTTATAATAAATCCCATGGCCGTCATTACCCCACTTTCCCCTAATAGTTTCGTAAATATTTTCAAAAATTTCTTTTATAAAAACTTGTCTGAATTCTGGCAGCTAGCACCAAATTCTCAAACACTCTTCACAAAAAAAAATTTACTTGTAATTTGCTCAGCAAAAACTTATAAAACACCCACTCAAACACCCAAACAATCAAACCCGTTTAAGCGCCAAATCCATTTAACACAAAATATACTAAGAAGTTGCTTCAACCCATTTGCATTATTCTTATATAACAACAACAAACAGTTGAGAAGTATAATTTTTGTTTTGCATTGAGCAAATCGCAATAAATGTGAACAAACCAAATCGCCCTCCATCTATGAACATTTTTATTGAAATATGAAATTTATATGAATTTTTTTATGGCCGTAACATCTGTTTATGGTTTAGGCTATGCTTTCTTGCCAACCACTGCTGACGGGTTTTACCGCTCACTTTCTCATTTATGCTAATTGTAGACACTTTTATAGAAGCTATGTTGATCTAAAATTGAAAATAACAATCGGTGCAGGAATTTGCGAGTGACACAATGTGGGGTATTTTTAAAAATTATCGAAAGTTAGGTAAGTAATTTGGTTTCACTTCTAACAAGACAAATTTGAGAGCAAAATGTCACAAATATTATATGCGGTTTTAAACAACTTAACACTAATAGAAGTTTTAAACTTGTATGAACTGAGGTTTGAATTTAGAACTTTTTTCAATTTCAGTTCATTCATTTGTATATGAACATATGTACGTATGTGTATGTATATTTTTTGGAACCTGCCCTAACACTTTCAGTTGCGAACCTAACCTTTTTGAAAGATTTTTTCAATTTTAGGCAGACTGACTTCTCTCATGATTGGGAATCTTGACATATCGCACACGCACTACAAAAGTGACACAACTCAAAATTTTTCATTTTCTGGTTTATGTGTTAATACTGTGCACAATGCATAAATCTACCCAATCAGCAAAAGCTCAGTATATTTTGTTGTTGCTAACTGTTGCAAAAATACAGTTAGGTCTTTCTTCATGTCAGAAGTTTGATGCTATTTGATTGCTGCAGATCAATGCAAAAGAGTCCTAACTCAAATATCGTCACTTTTGACGAAATACATTTTTGTTAAAGTTAATTTTAAGCAAAATTCTGACATTTTTTGTATATATTTTTAATTTTCAAAATTAATTATGAATTTTCAAAATTTTTCTTTTAACGTTTTAACTGTAATTTATAATTATTAAATTCAGAAAAAGTGGCATAACTTGAAATAATTCGGTAATTATTGAATTAAAATATCATCAAAACAGTCACAACCCAAAATTTTGGATTTTCTAGTGTAAAATAAAAACACATTCTTGCAACTTATCATAAAGCATAATCTGTAAGGATTTTCTACTGAACGGTCTATACGTTATTTAAAAAAAATGTTTATTTAGCTTAAAAACAGTCTTTTGCGTTTCCTGAAAAATCAAAAATTTTGAGCTGTGTCACTTTTGTTGTGCGTGTGCGATATGTACGTATGTGTATGTATAGTTTTTGGACCACTTTCAGATGCAAACCTAACCTTTCTGAAAGTTTTAATTTAATTTTGAGCAGACTGACTTCTCTCATGATTGGGAATCTTGACATATGCAGATAAAATTTCCTAAAATAATTTCTTATAAATATTGTTAAACTTTTTTTATATTTTTCTAAACATTTTGTAATATTATTTAGAACAATAATAATGTGTTATTGTAGATCTTCTAGTCTCAAAGGATCCGCAAACACCATCTGAAAGTGTTAAGCTTTGCAATGCAATGCTCTATGATTTCACTTGCAGTGGAAACTGAACTTTTTTATAATTTGCTTGACTCTCAAAAAACTTGGCAGCTTTACAAAAAGAACATTTACAAACGCAAACTCCAACTGCATAGTTATTTCTTTAATATTTTGGGAGATTTGCAGTTAAAAAGCTCCAACTGGCTCGCGTAGCAAAGTAAACGGGCCCAAGTGCGCCCTTCCGCAGCAATCCAATTAGTCTAACCTAACCTATAAAAGCAATTAAATGCTTGTCTGAAAATATTTTGTTACATATTGAACACATGAACCTCGGGCTTGCGGTCCAATGCACTAACCGCAGGTCTTTGTCTCAAAGCAACACTAATTTGCAGTGACAATGAATTTCAGTGGTGTGCGGTTTGCGAGCTAACCTCAACTCTGAGCAGCACTCAAAATATTTTAAGAATTTTGAAAAATTATTCAATCAGGCAAATTTTATCAATTATCGGCCGCTCATAATTGTAGCTCAGTTGGGTTTTGAAATCATGTACTATGAGCATTTTAAACATTGCAAACACTGTTCCAGCAGTTTTCAATGAAAGAGATAATTTTTTTCGGAAAAATGTTTATTTCATGTATGAATTTTACTTTTCGCCGCACAAATGAACAACGCACGCACAATCCCTGAGGTTTGTTTTTATGATTTTTTACAAAAAACACTACCTTTAATGTAAAATAAAACAATTACAAATAACGGTAACATAAAAATGCCCTACAGAAAAAAGCGGCGCACAAAAAATGCCCGAAAAAATGCGCAAATTTCATTCCGAAAAACGGTTAATGAAAAATGTAAACGTGCTCGTTATTTGCAATGCATGGCAAACACAGCAGCAGTAACAACTACGACTGCAATAAAAACAGCAACAGCAATGGCATTAAAAAAAGATCGCCAAGTGTAGCTACAACTACAACTATAGGAAGTGAAAAAAAAAAACAAGTCTTATACATAATAAGTTAATATGGGGGGAAGAGCGAACGCGCGCGCAAAAAAGGCGAAGGCAAACCAAAAAACAAAAAGTAAACCGAACAACAATAACAACAGCAACCAACAAAAGCACAGCCAAGAGACAGACACACAAAAATGCGAAATGAAAGTGCAGCGTACAGATGAAAACAATAACAATAACAACAACAACAATAAGAAGAAGAATAACACCAACAACACCATTTTATAACAACAAAAGCGCACATAACAGTGACGACAACAGTAATTCACGCAAAAATTATTATTTATTCATTTCGTTTGCTTCATTTCATTCCATTTCATTTTTATTTAATTTCATTTCATTATTTCTTTTATATAATTTTCATGCGCTGTTGCGTTCTCTGGCGTTTCTTCACAATTCCAAACTGTCAAAAAATTTTTGTAGTTCTTTTTGTTATAATTTTAAGTATTCAATTATTTTTTTTTTCGTTTACTATTAAAAATGAAATGTTCTTCTTTTGTTTGCACTATGTGTCAGCACCACAAGCCTTTTTATGTATTTTTTGTTTTTGTTTTTTTGTAAACTGCATAATTAAAGATTTTTATTTGTGAAACTTTTGCAGTGCGCTTCGCGGATGGCACAAATTTTTGAGGCTAATTAAAAGAATACAAAATTAACATCAAACAATTTTTTATGACAATGAAAACGCGTATCGTGTTTATTTTTCTCGTGTGACCGCTCGTCTACGCAACAAGTTTGAATACAATTTGTGTTTTTTTTCGCCCGTTCTTTTTTGTTTGATTTTCATTTAAAATTCACAGAGCAACAACAACGGCCGCAAACCTAACTTCAAGCTTCAGCACAGCAACGCGTCGTCGTCGTCGTGATTGTTGTCGTCTTACTAAAAAGCCACATTTATTTATTTTACTCGCCGACTCGCATTCGTGTACCCGCACTCGGTACTGCAGTTTCAATTTCAGTTCCACAAAACGTCCGTCGCACTCGATTGTTTCAACTTGACTGAAATTTATGATCGCGCGCCGAGTGAAGTGAGCGCAAAAGTTTTTCGGAAAAAAGTGAAACACCAGCACCCCGAAACCGAAACCGAAACTTGAAACAAAGCAGAAAAGCTTTGCGCTCACCTCAGCTCAGCTTAGCGCAACGCAGCTCAAGCTCGACTTGCACTGAATTTGTTAAAACCGATTTTAGCCGCTTGCCGCCATCGAATGGTCAAACTATTTGAAACACCTAAGACCGACCGACACTGAGCCTTTGTCTCAAAAACTCGGCTTCGAAGGAAATTCTATTAATCGACAATATCCGCAGAGCGGTGAATGTCCGACACAGCGCGTTTCGTACGTGTGGCCGCTCTCGTAAGCCCACTTGTTTTCGGCCGACAATCAAAGCTCGCACTTGTCCCCTCCGAAAAGCGTTGATCGATGCGACCCACCTGCCCACGCGCGACGTGCTGTCAATAAAAACTTGTAGACTCACATAAAAGAGTCTAACAATTAGTTGGCCGCTGTGTCCGGAATTATAAAACCGGCATTGCAAATAAATCTCGCCACTTGAACTTGAATCGTATCGAAAATCGATGTTCGTATCTATTACCAAACTAATCGCACAGTCATTGTCAGCACGAGCTGACAAACGTCAAACGAAAACAAATAATTTGGTCTGACGAATTAGTTAAAGTTCATTGAAATGTTAAGACTCATTTGGAGTTGACGACAATATCAACAAAAAATCTATCGACTTATTTTGAGAAGCAATAATGAATCACATGAACTTTTTAAGAGATTAAAGCCGTTATGGTTGCCATGATTAATAATAAATTATTTTTCAAAAAGGATTATGTTATTATTAAGTGATGGCTATTATTATTTTTTATTTTTATTATTTTTTTTGACCATGAGTTGAAATTAAGAAAAGAAATCAAAAACAAGTTTTCAAGTAAAATATAAACAAAATAAAAATGAATTTACTACCAAACTGGAAGTTCGACTTAGTTTCGAGCAACAAGAATGTTGTGTCAATAACATAAGCAGAAAAAATATATTTTATGTAAGTTGTGTGAAAATATACAGTCTAGAAATACCAAACATCTAGATTTCAAAATACATGGATCATATCCGGTGACAAACTTCCTGATATTTCTAGTTCAACTCTTGAAGAGGCAAATATCTTACAGGAAGTGCCTGAAGCATCGAAAAGTTCAAGTTCTGATGGGACAAAATGTAAAAATGAACCCAACAGAAAATTTTTCTGTTGGGTTCATCCGAGAAACATCAAGGATCGTTTCAAATCCAAACTTTTGGTTTCCTATCTGATGGCATATTTTTTTGCAATTTTTCTAGTCTGCCCTCAAAATGCCAAATATCCAACAGAAAATTATAGAAAATGAAGTCAAAATCATCAACAAACCATCACCAAAACAAATTTTTTCGAATTTCTCAGCAGTTTGCATTTCTAGGCTCAGAAGTTAAAGATTTTGGTTATCCTTTAAAAATGTAAAATTTCTTGAAATAGTCTCATATGTCCTCAAAGTGGCAAATAATCCTCGGCAAGTTACCGAAAAGTAAAGAAATTCAAATGCTTCATAACTCCAGGGCCAAAAGCCAAAGATCAAACCAATGACTACTTTCAAATAGCCCAAAGACACCGAAAACTTTTCGTAACCCAACTGTTTGGATTCGTACATTTCAAAAATGTCTTTACTGCCCGGAATCTATATTCAAAGTTGCAAATACTCCACCGAAAGCTTTATCTCACTTTTGAAATAATTATAGAATGTTCTCACTGCTTCAATGCACCAAAGCATATAAGCAGGGTGCGGAGAACGATCAAAATACGATCTTTCTCACGAATAATCGCAACCAAAAACTGAGTGCTTCTAATTTCTCGCGAGCGATAAAGTTGCGCTGCGAGCAAAAGCATTTACGATCTCTCACGAGAAACATAAATGTTCGGAACAATCGCGAATGAGAAAATGTCGCTGC
Organism: Melieria omissa; assembly: GCA_963971225.1. NCBI lineage: Eukaryota > Metazoa > Arthropoda > Insecta > Diptera > Ulidiidae > Melieria > Melieria omissa. The sequence continues at coordinate 113,983,834 of OZ020267.1, forward strand.
AAGCGTCGTCAGTTCGATCTCTCGCGATCGTTCGTTTGTTGCGAGCGCTTGTTGTAAAACTCAATCAGTAACTCGTATTGTGAAGATTGAATCTTTGAACGATCGCGATCGTTCGTCTGGGCAATAAATTATGTATATAGGAGTTTGAGCAGTTTGCTATTATACTGCTACTGACTGAAGTTTATTTCCTAAAGGAAACTTATGTATAGAACTTGTAGATTTTAAAGACCTTTTGTTAGGAAAATTATAACAAAAAAATAGAAAACTTTGTGTTATGTTTGTATATGGTCTCGTAATGCCTTTTAGTGTTTCCTTATATGTATCCTTTAAGTTGTTTTCCACACAAAATGCACTTTGAAAAATCTGTGTCTTTATTATATGTAACAAGTTTCGTCTTGTCAATATTTGACACTTTGCCCATATTGATATAAAAAAAGCAAACGCACAAGAAAATAATTTCACAAATCGTCCTTCGTCCGTATATATCGCAAAATAGACTAAATTCAATGATTGTTTGCAGCCACGCTCTACTGACGAACCTTACAAAAATTCGTTCGCGATCGATCAAACATTCGCTCGCGAACGATCGAAAATTCGATCTTCTCATATTAGCTCGTTTTAGGATTGTATTTTATCGCGAGAAATACTTGAGCAAACGAGCTGTTGCGAATGATTTTCTGCATCAGCGTTCTTCCCACGACCGATCGCTTTCGTACGCTCGTTCGTTTGAAATGTATATACATAAACTCGCTGCATACGATCTCTCACGAACGAATACGTAGGCAATGCATTCGCAACCGCTCGTTTGCTCAAGTATTTCTCGCGATAAAATACAATCGCAAAACGAGCTAATATGAGAAGATCGAATTTTCGATCGTTCGCGAGCGAATTTTTCCGCACCCTGCATATAAGTAACTGCGACCCTAATGAATTATTCTCTATTTAATGCAAGATCACTGCTGAGCCGCTAATATGACTTTTTAAAACCGTAAATATGTATAGTATGTACATATGTATGCACACCTCTCATTAACAAATATGAGTTGTGCTAATGCATTTCTAAAAGCAAATAAGCGGCTTTTCCGCTGTCACTTGGTTTCATTAATTCTGCGAGTTTTTTCTTACATAAGGCGGTGACACTGAAATTTCACGCTAAAACACTAAAATACTACAAGTTTTTTTTCGTGAACTTGCAGTGACGTCAAGTTCTCCATGAGATTTGTGCAAAACACACTTAACGCTTAATTAACAAAATCAATTTCAATAGAAACTTTGGAATTTGTTTCTTGCTGCCAGACGAGCGAATAGTGCAACTCACTCGCCGTGCGCGCGAATTGCACACTTCAAATCGTGTGTTGCACAAAGTTGCAAGTTGCATTCGAAATGTCAGCTGAAGTATCGATGAGTATATTTTCATTGACATGGCAGTGGCGCAGTGGCGACGCGGGGACCCTGCGGCGTGTCAAAGCATACGATGCGGCTGGTTTAAATTACAGTATATACAAATCTATGTATGTATGTGTATGTTAGTGTATGGGTCTAAGTGTGCAAAACTCCTTGAGTGAGTTGTAGCTTGGAGTTTTGACTTTTCAATTGTGAATTTACAGTATTTTCATTGAAGTTGGCATTAAGCGCCAAGATATCATTGATAGGTTTACGAGAGCTATGTCAATGTGGCCCCAATGAAGGTTTCTCGTGTTGAGGAAGTCATCATTTATGGAATGTTAAGGTGATTTTTTCGATATGTTGTAATAAATTATTCTACTGACAACATTGCTATGTCGCTATATGCTGCATAATTTTATACAAAACCAACGGCGACCACATAAGCCAAAACTTTCATTCATAAGTTTCGTTGAACATATTCAACTTTTGTATGAAACATTTTTTTATCTAATACAAAAAATCTAGTCTACACTTGTTTTCTTGCATAGCAAACATTTCCTTAAATTGCTGACCATATACATAAAACTCCTTAAATACCAAATAAAACTTTAGTTTGGCAATTTTCTCAACCCAACCGTCGCCAATTGTCAATTTGCTTGGCTTCTCTTTCGTTGCGCCGCTTCTCGTAATGAGAATTGATTAAGTTTTATTTTATTGTTTCGACATATGTGCAACTGAGCAACAGGTGTCACCAACTTTACACGCTTGCACTAACGCCATTCGCATTGCTCTAACGCTTTACGAGTTGTGACTTTTTGCGTCTGTATTCAATGTTAAAATCGACGATAACAAGTAAATGAAACTGAGGCGAAGGTCTTAGCCGACTTGTTTATACGCTGCACTAAAAAAAAACGCTTCAGTTGTTAGTTGTGTTAAAAAATGTTCTTTGCAGATGTAAAAATTCTGAGAAGTTTTCGAAATTTTAAAAATTCTGAGAAATTTTCGAAATTGGTTGTAATGTTTAATAAGACTTACAGCACAATGATTTTGAAAATTTTTCAACATAATTGGCCTGATTTCAGCTATAATTCGGATTGTTTCCTTCAGAGTCAACAGGAATTAAAAAAATCCCTGAAAATTCGGCGCTTAAATTCTGCAACAAATCGGTTGGCAGACAGCGGGCCCTAATAGCCAAGTTCATTCTTCTAATAACTAATAATGTACAACCTAGAAACCCTTTCTTTCTTTACAGATGTAAAAAATTCTGAGACTTTTTTGAAATTTTTTTAAATATTAAATAAGATTTAAAGCATAATGACTTTGCAAGTTTTCGAACATTTCCTGTTTCCTGATTTCAGCTATAATTACCTAATATTTCCTTCAAAGTAAACAGAAATTTAAAAAATCCCTGAAAATTCTTCGCTTAAATTCTGCAGCAAATCGGTTGGCAGACAGCGGGATGGGATCATATGGCTAAGTTCATTCTCCTAATAATTCCAACGACATGTAGGAATATTTGACCTACCTATACCCCAAATATGTACAACCTAAAAACCCAGTGCAGGGCATAAGAACCGAACTTCTCAGCGTCAAAACGTTTACGATAAAAAGAATTTCTATGCCTGAATCTCTGCTGTCGACCTTCGACGGTTATATAATAACAATAATAACTATGCTCAATGCCATAATGCCATGCCTGCACTAATACTAATAAACATCAACATGTGTGTATGTATGTGTGTGCATCAGCGCAACGCACAGAACAAGCGCACAAGTCGGCCGAAGCCAAAGTGGCAGCAAAAAGCCGCACAATATAAGCAAATTTAGCCCAGCTACTTTTAATGTGTCCATACACATAACCACGTATATAGCAGTACAAACATACATACAAACATACATACAAACATATGTACATATGTACATCATGCCAACATGCTTACAACGAGTAGTGGTCGCGGCTGTGCCGTAAGTCGGCATTTTTTACGTGGTCAACGACAGCTTGTTGCATTTTAGTTGTAATTTAGAAATTTAATTAGCAAAACTGCAGGTGTGTATCTATAGAACATCAAAATCGCATCAAATAGCTATGTACGAGTGTGTATGCATGAAGCAGTGCTGGACACACACACGAGGGCGTAAAAACTTTTAGTACAAGGACAATAAATAAAACAATTATTGTTATTACACTAACTCACCCGCAGTGCACTCGACTACGCACGCACGTTAACATATTTCACAAATTAATATTAAACGGAAATACAAACACACACACACAGAGACACATACTCGTACACACAGCAAGTTTGTTGTTGGACTACGGCGCCCGGTGCACTGGGCTGGCATAAGTTCAGCGCTGCTGCCGCATAGTTCGGCCAAGTCGGCGCTGTGCTGGCGAGCGAGCGAGGATTATTTGGCTTGCCGAGCACGTGTCGCATTCTGCTGCGAGTACGCGCACCAGATACTCGAGCGCCCATGTGTTTGCTTTGCCGTACTTTGCGTTTCGTAAACATAGTGTCGGCGTTAGTGTCACAGCTCGTTATACGGATATCTGGGTTTCGGCCGGTCGTTTGATTTGCGGTGAAAGGCAGAAATATTGACATTGATATTGGCCGTTGGCCATCGTGACAGCTGTCAAAGATTTACAACTTAATGTGTTTCCGAGCATTAGAATTAAGTGTTGGGTGATTCATGCATTGAACGAAGACAAAGACAAAGGCAATTTACGATTTACAATGTACGATTTTCGAATATCCGCATACAATGAAAAATATAGTTTTACAAAACGTGTGAAAATTCGTTTGTATGGATTTTATAAACGACTAATAGACTAGTGAGATCCAATTGAACTCTTTTCTGCGGGCACAAGGAAACCACAGAGCATTTTATGAATTATTGCAGAAGGCAATAAGTAGAAGAGGAGAAGCAACAAACGAAAGGTAACAGGCAAGAACTAAAAAGGTAAATTTTCAACATTTTGAATATGAGTTTTGTACACAATTTATATTCATATTTTTCTTATTTATTTTCGTTATTTTTCCAGCACCAACAATCGCCGAACGCAATGTGTACGCTTCGCAAGCAGAAATAACCTTTAAACTTGTGTTTATTGTAAATATTTCGCCAATGTTGCCGCAGCAAATTAGTGCACGAAAATTCAATATTTATGGGGCAAACAAATCACTTCATTGGGCACAGTCAATGCCGCCGCCAGCGCCGCGCCGCGCACCGCATGTCCGACCCGTTTCGTGTGAAAATTAGTGCACAGCAATTCATGGTTAATCCCCCAATGTAATTCAAGTGAATGCCTCAAGTTGTATTTTCTAATTGAAATACACGATTGCATTGTGCTATTGTGTACCTACGGCGTGGTCGCGCGCATTCGTGTGCATGTGTGTGTGTGTTTGTGCAAAAACGCCACCTTGTAGCAAATGCTGCATAAATAATAAAGTTATTATAGCTGTGTGCATATGCGGCAAAACTTTTATTGCATTATTTATACAAACAAAGGAATTGCGTTTATGAACATATAGGAAATCGGCTAAAATACTTCAACTCTAATGTAAAAAATTACATTTCTTATTGGTGATTGTTATCATTGATTCGGTTGCAACAGAGAACAGTCTCGATATTTCAGAGGCTACGGCGAAAACTTCGAAACTTTCAACAATTCCGTGGAAAATTTTAATGTAGATGAGCTCTTTAAAGCGTGTGCTTTTTTTGAAAATTGTTTCCTTTTGAAAAAAATATTTGTAACCACCTTCGATGTTTGCCAATTTCAAACTTCTGGTTCCAAAAGCAAAGGTCTTTTCACCGAACTATGATCAAATGACCATGCAAAGCTATGAATGTGAATATTAGCTTGAAAACAGGGTTTAAAACGCCGAGTCAGAAATTCTGTAATAATTACGCAGGGAAGCGCACCGTAGATCTTTCCGACCTACTGTGCACATCAATGTTTCATTAGAAAAATATAATCAAACAATTCCTACCTCAAATTCGAGCATTTTATATCTCAAAGCCAATTTAGTGCAACACATTTTATTACAAAAATATAATCAAATAATTCCTACATTAAATAACTCACCACCAATCAATTTTGTGTATGAATGCATGTTTGACAACTAAAATACTTAATGGGAATTTGTACATAATTTAAAACATTCTCCCACCAATTTAACACTTTCTTTCAACTGAAATTATTTGCATATAAAAAACTGCAATGCAAACCATTAAATTTGCATCCGCACGCATTGATCATTTATCATGCGGCATACGGACGCCCAGCCGAAAACATTAGCAATCAGATTATTGAATACTTCACCACATGGCGCAGACCTCACAGTGGCGCGTGCCCGCCCAAACAAATAAACAAACAAAATGCCAACAAATTGCCAACAATTGCCTTTTGCATTCAATTGCAGCTTTTTTCTTCATTTTATTATTTTTTAATTTATTTTAGTTGCTTTTTTCCGAAATGATTTTATGCAGTAGTAAAAATGCAAATAATAGCCTTGCCGGTGGCACCAGTACGCAGTCGGCAGTTAGCCAGTCGGTAGCAACAATGGTCAAACGTACAAACAAAAAAGGGGAGAAACAACCGAAATAAGTAAAACACAAATTGTAGCAGAAAAAATCATGTACGTTTAATTTGAATTTGACACGTGTCAATTTGCGAGAGAACATTGAAAAGATTGGTGCGTACTGGTGCCGCGCACACGCACACACTCACACACACATACAGACACGCCGCAAATGGTCATTATTCAAGCGCAGCGGCAACATTTTCAAAGTTACACGACGCTGAACTCCAGCCGCAAGATTGATTGTCACACCTACCCCACCGCCGCGAACGTCGGCACGCTCGACTAGTTGTGCGGGTCGGTCGATTGGCCAAATGGACGCCTGAGTGCTTTTGCAGTGCTCGCAGCTCCAGCGACGTGTTAATATTTTAATTAGCAATGCTTATTGCCAGACTTTGTGAGACAAAAGGTTAGCTCGGCTAATGCGGCTCGTACAACAGCGAATTTTCATAATTCTGAAAATATTTATGCTACGCACTAATAAACCATTTTAAGTACATAACTAAACACGTATGTAGGTAGGTGTGTTATGTATGGTATGTACGAGCACGTACTTATGTAGACAGGTGTTGTGAAGGCTGCGTGCATCTGACGCCAGGGCCAATTGATGCACAGTGCGGTCATTAGAAAGTAACCGTTAGATGAATTAGAATGTGAGGTTAAAAACGACTATCCGAAGGAGTGATGTATGTAGCAAACCGTGGGGTTCTTAATAAGTAAAACTCGAAGCTGTGAAAAAATCAGGAAAAGTAATGTTGTATCAATTTTCTCATTACATTTTGAATCTGTTTGCTACAGAAAATGTTTGAATTACAATTTTAATGGTTAAAAGATATTCAATGCACCTATCATAACTTGTTTCTTTTCCAGCTTCAATGTTGTATAATATTGACACAGCTATCTATGGGCAGTTCAAGATCCAGTGGCGGATTCAGGGGGGTGTTTTGGGGGTTGAACCCCCCCCCCCCCCCGAAATATTAGGATCGACATTAAAACTACATACAAATTAAAAGAAAAGATTTATGAATATCAAAGAATTACTTTTTGAAACCCCCCCGAAATATTTTTCTGAATTCGCCCCTGTCAAGATCAAATATTTACTTGAAATAAGTTTACAAAAAATTGTCTGCACAAGTTAAATAGTTCACTACAGAAAATATTTGAATCGATATATGCAAAAGAAAATTTAATCAGGATTCCCTTACATAATGACATGAGTTGCATTTGCTTTTCATAATTTATTTATTTACTAATTTTTTTCATTATTTCTTTACTTCTTTATTTATTTATTTAATGACATCAGTTATACTCGTACATCGTTATAAATGCTTCTCATAATAACATCAAGATGTGAATGAATATATGTATGAATTAATATATCGCACACGCACTTCAAGAGTGACACAACTCAAAAAGCTTAATTTTCGGGTTTATGTGTTAATACTGTGCACAATGCATTAATCTACCAATTAGCAAAAGCTCAGTATATTTTGTTGTTGTTAACTGTTGCAAAAATACTGTTAGGTCTCTCTCCATGTCAGAAGTTTGATGCTATTTGATTGCTGCAGCTCAATGCAAAAGAGTCCTTACTCAAATTGTGTCACTTTTGACGAAATAAATGTTTGTTAAAGTTAATTTTAAGCAAAATTCTGACAATTTTTGTATATATTTTTAATTTTAAAATTAATTATGAATTTCAAAATTTTTCTTTCAACTTTTTAACATTTCATTTCTAATTATTAAATTCAGAAAAAGTGGCATAACTTGAAATAATTCGGCAATTATTGAATTAAAATATCATCAAAATAGTCACAAATTAAAAATTTTGGATTTTCTAGTGTAAAATAAAAAAAATTCTTGCAACTTATCATAAAGCATAATCTGTAAGGATTTTCTACTGAACGGTCTATACGTTATTTTAAAAAAATGTTTATTTAGCTCAAAAACAGTTTTTTGCGTTTCCTGAAAAATTTTGAGTTGTGTCACTTTTGTTGTGCGTGTGCGATATGTAGTTCCATTCTTCAGTTTTCAAAATATAAAACTGTCTAAGGCCATCCGCCATTTTGTACCATTTGGGAAACACCACATCACACCAACCACAACCAAATTGGCAAATTTTTACTCATAAAAACTATCAACTCAAAACCTTTCAACTTTAAAAGTAAAGTGAAATAACACAACACGCCACATGTCGTCCAGCCTTTTTGACGAACAGCACAAACTCAACCACCCGCCCACCCACCCAACCGTACTTAACGACAGACAGTCAGCCAGCAACATGCAATTAGCCATTTCAGCCGCTTAGTGCAGAACTTTAACGTCAATTTGTTATTTTTATTGCAAAATACAGCAGCCAGTGGAAAACATTAAGTGTAGTTAAATGTTTGTTGTATAGAATAAAAGTACAGAAACAAAACAAAATGAAATTTGTTGCAAAAAACATTGAAACTGAGACTCAAACTATACGAAACGTCGAGCGAAGCGAAGCGAACGTGCAATTGTATTAATGAACTACGGCTGTCCGACTCGTCTTCGGCCCCCTGCGGCCGGCACTCGGTGTGCCTGTTTGTGGATGTGTATGTATATGTGTGTGTGTAGTAATTTTTCCGAGGACGGTCAATGGACTAGATGCAAAATCAAAACATATCTCATACCATACAGACTGTCTATATTTGTCTGTTTGAGCGCACAACACCGCCGCAATGTGTTTGTATTTGCTGTGTTGTTGCTGTGTTCGCTGATGATGATGATGTGCTGGTTTAAAAATGCTAAGCACACATGTGAGTCTTTTTTGGTTTGTTGTTGTTGCCACTTGGTTTGTTACTTTTGCCGTCATCACAGAAAATACGACTGGCTGATTGGCTGGCAGCTATAGGTGGCAGTTTCCTGTGTGCATAACTTTAAATACTCAAAGCACTGCAGCAACAACAACACTTAAGGCAAGAACTGGCCGTATCAGTCTCTCAAAAATTAAGGAAAAGCAACAAATTCCTTCACTTTGTTTTGCTTAATTGTGCAAAATACATTAAGTGGAAATCCCAGTTGACGCATAAATGGACTTTTAGCTGCATTCGATACATCTTTATGGGTTAAAGAAGCTAAAAGTTCCTCCGATTATACCATAAAAATGTAATGACTTTGTTATCTTTTGTTGAAACGTTTATGGAGTTGAAAAAGTTCAGTTTGTTGTTCTTCAAATGGTGTTCATATCTTTCTTGTTGCAATGAATGAGTTGGCATTTAAATATCTGATTTGCGACATTTGAACCACAATGGCAAACAAATGTTCAGCTTAACATTTTATTTCCAAGTGGGTTAACCTGGGTCTCATACTAATCTTAATGCTTTAATAAAACAAACAGCAATTCTTCTTCGCGATTTCGATTGGATTGTTGAGCTCCCCAATTATTGGCCACCAATCTGTGTGTATCTGCAGTCACCACACAAAACGCCAAACAAGCTGACAACTTTATTACCGGTTAATCACAACAAATCAACGATCTAAGAATAGTTTCGCCTTCGGTGCAGACGATTAGCAAAAGCCACAACACAACAACACAAACACAATTCAGTAGGCAATTGCAAGCAACATTTAAAACAAGTTGAAGGTTAATCGGAATTGTTGACGAAATTTTCACAAAAGCCACACGTACACAACAGTTTTCTTAGAAATCGTTAAAACCGACTGACAAACCAAACAATACAAACATTAAAGCGCTGTGTGCAATGCAAAGATGCGAATCAGCAACTTAATAGCCACTTTAGGCGCTTTAATTAGCAATTTTTGAAAACATACAAAAATATTTTGCTTTGCTTGGGAGTCGTTGTGTAGATTCTTTAGCCCGAAAACGTTCAAGTGAAACATTTTGGAAACGGATAAAGTAATATTTGCACGAATTGACGACACGTAAAAATATTCTGGGAAATTTATTGAAAGCCACAATGAAAAAGTGTTTAAGCTGAGTCAGCGTCATATTTGGGGTTTTAAACAAAAGCAATAACAACATTTTAAATTTAAAAGTATTCGCGATCACAACATTTTAAAGATCAATGAACGTTTTTGTATTTCGATTTCGTCAGAGCAGTTAATTGGAGGAAGTGAACTACTAAAGCAGAGCTCAAGTAAAACTTGAGCAAAATAAATCAAATCAATTGAACGCTGTAATTTTAACTTGCAAATACCACTTGTTGGCATATAACTAAATTGTATTATGTATGTATATGTATGTATATGAGTGTGTGTTTGTGTGCCTTTTGAAATTTACATGCAGCCAGGCCGCAAAACCATGCAATGATTTCCGAGTGTCTGGCCTGGTCTGGTGTTTACACCAAACACACAAACGAAGCACCAAAACACTTAAATTATTCTACTTAATTATTTTTTCATGCTACTTGTGAGCTGCTTTTTTCCTACTTATTCATTTTCAGTTTCATGAACAGAATTGTTCGACCAAATCAAGAAGTGGTCAACCTTCAAAACTTAAGTAAATGATAAGCTAACTACTGTTGCCTGTTGATTATTGGTTGTTGCCTCTTGCCTCTTGCAGTACTAGTGTGTGTCTATATATATATATATGTTGGTGTGTGTATATTTTTTGTGCGCAACATATCCATACTTGAGTATTGTGACGTTTTTCGCTTTTCAGTCTGGCGTTGGCTTGGCGCTGCAGCGGCTCGACTTCATAATCCGACACACGCAAATATCATCGGAATGTTTGTATTAATTCTCGGTGTCGACACTGCAATTGCCCAGAATCTGCTTTTTGCAAGCGGCTCGTCACTGTGAGCGCTGCTTGGCCAACAACAGCGTTAAGAACGGTGACGATGCCCATCTAATTTGCGGTTGTTTGGTGGGAATTTCGAATTCGCAATGGGTGTGGTTGGTGATGGTTTTACAATCGTAAAACAACAATAAATATTTGTGATAAGCAACTCGATTTCTATGCTATCGACTTTTCGCATAAAAATGAAAAGTTTTCAAAGCAAAACAAAATGTTTGCCATTTATTTTTTAAGTCCCAGAAGCCTGCAATTAAACACCGCTCGAGTAGCTGAAAGCGGTCTGTGGCCGTAAACACTTCGACGGCGCAGCCGCAGTCGCAGTCACTGAAGTGAAAAATTTGCACTGCGCGCCAAAGTTGGCAATAAGTATGCGTGCCGTAAGCGGTGCCGGCCAATGTGGCAGTCATAAAGACTACAATGCGGCCACTTGACCTTCGGTTAATGTGCAAACAGTTTTTATTTTCTATACTTTTTTTCATCAATTCAATTTTTGTTTTTACTGCATCTGTCTGATAACTATTGTTCAGCGCTGTACTAATACTTGTACCTACATATACTTGTTGTTTTTGTTATTACTGTTAAATGTACGAATTTTTTTTTTAACCGCAACTTATTTATAAAATAATGAAACATTTTCTTGACAATTCAGAAACCTTTCGTTATGTGTATTTAAATTAAAATATTTACATTAATTATAATATTTACATAAAATATTAAATAAATTTTAATTATTAAATCACTCCCTTTTTTCGCTGCCAACTCCAAAACCGAGCATACATACATTTGTTGCTTTTGTTATTACTGTTAAATGTAAGAATTTTTTTTTTAACCACAACTAATTTATAAAAGAAATGCAAAATGTTCTTTACAGTTCTAAAGCCATTCGTAGAAAATAAAAATTTGTTATATTTATATTTATTTATTTTATTTATTTAATTTAAATTAAAATATATATTAAATTATAAAAACAATTACTGTCACCTGATTCCAATCATTTTATATTTAGGAAAAATCAAAATCTTTATTCATTTCTTGAATTTCTTCTCCATTTTTCGATACCAACTCAAAAACCTAAATCAACTGAGTAGTCTTGGCCAGTGACTCCGCAGCACCCTGTACATGAAAATCGAGCTGCGTCTGTCAAATGGTTGTGGCTGGCCAGCCACCACGCTGCACAGCCTTGCTTTGTAATTTACCATAAAACCACAATAATTTCATTTTAACTAGCGTTTTATAGAATTTCTTATGCTCATAAACGTAATTATAATTTAATTAAATTTGATTAACACACTCAACGTTTTCCGAAGTCAAAGTTTATTAGCCTCATAGTTGAAGCAGCCTTCGGCGCAACCAACTCAACTCCGTGTCGGCCTGTACAACTAAACAGTGGCACTTGTTTGATGAGCGCTACGAAAGTGTTGTGGTCAAGCATGGCCCTCGATTCGTTTTAATAAAAACTTTATGAAAGCGTGCACTAAATAATTTGAAACAAAAAATTTATAATTGTTAGATCCCGGGCTCACCGAAAAAAATTTACCCTGTCGTCCACGGTACCATCGAGAGTGAGAAATATGTTCTTAAAAGACTGTTAAGACAGAACGTTAAGTTACATAAAACATTTTCGCCAAGCAGATATGACAGGTTAGCCCCGAAGGATCACACAAAGGCGACCATGAATGTGATTTAAAAAAACAAAACCATGTCATGTAATTTTAATTTGTGTCTAAATTTTGCACCATACATATACAGATATATACATAAATGCTACATTTATTGTCCATTAACCCTTCGCTGCATGGCATTGCATATATGCAATGTTAACTTTTCATAGATATGGAAACTATTCTGTTCACTATTTTACAGTCATTCATCCTTCAGTTGTGTCTTTTATGTTAAAACATTTGATTACCAACGGAATTTTGCGAATATCATTGAAAGTATGTTGAAAAGAATCGAAAAAACCATAATTGTTTCGATTTAGTGAAAGAATTTTGGTTATTGTTGGCGATGGTGATATGGCAGTGGCCGTCGTTCAGCTGTTTAACGCGTTGAATTACGAGTATACAGAGACGCCTGACCTCTGTTCGACTTCCCGTAGTAGCCAATACTAAAACATAGATTAAACCGAATTTCATTTCGGCGGTAGCGGTCTCACAAGGATACGGAACATGTTCGCAAAACTTCTTTCATAGATACAGGAATTTAACAAAACTTCCTTTTTACCATCAGAACTTCACAAGCAACAAAAATTATATGACAAAAATGTTTTCCCTTCACGTAAATTAAATCATGCAACGAAGGGTTAACAAATCCCTTAACCTCTTCCTACACAACATTTCAACGCACGTAATTTCCTTTGTTGCTCGAAAGTCATTAATTTGAATTTTGTAAATTCCGCGCCATTACGCGTAATTCACCAACAGACAGCTGTATTTAACCGATCCCTATTAGTCGGGAAGGCCAGCACCAGCACCACAAAGCAACAACAATTCGCTGCAGTTTAGCATTGCCGATCGCTTGTTTCTACATTTAACGCCATTTGCACAAACTACAATTTGCCATGAATTTACGCTTTTTGCCTTGTTTCCCTCTATTTTTTTGTTTTTGTTGTTATTCTCCTGCGTTTTCATTGTAATGGTAAATGAAAAGATACGAAAAAACACAGGTGCCCAAGTATCTGCGTAATTCGGTGAAGACTGCTGGCCCAAGTGGCTTGACGCCATTATTGATCGTTACATTGCACGTACAGTGACGATGCGGAATTGCAATTAATGTTTAAACGATCTCACTCCTCTCCCTGTTTGTCTTTATTGTCTACTGTGCTTCGGCGCTGCGCAGTGCGTTAATGCACTTTTGCTTATAAATAACAGAATTAACAATTATAATGCTATTAAAATAGGCAAAAAATTGAATTTTTACGAACGTCGAAAATGCAGAATCATGTTTATAGGGTAATGGATATGGTTACTCTTGGCATAAATCAAGAAACGACACTGCAGTGTATCGATAGTCTGTCTGGATGATTAGCCTGCAGTGGTGCACACAAAATTTCATCTCAGCGAGATTTGGTACACAACTTTTGAACTTAATACAAATATTTCAAGGGGATTGACCGCCTCTCTGCGTGTGCTACTGTTTGCCTATATAAAGTAATATATGTATAATAACATTCGTTTGTGATGTTGTCAAGTTGAGCTTATTTTTTTTTTTTAAGCAGAATTGTAAAGAATAAAATCTGATTTTTCGTGACAATCAGACTGAAACGCACTGTAGGTTGGGTTAAATTAAGTAAATTAAGCAAGAGATCACTTAAAATTAAAATTTTTTAAATGTAGATACGAACCTTTGTTTTTTTTTTGGTTTACTCGAAATCAACTACATTCATCTCGTTTCAACAAAAATACATGGCTGGCAGCACCAATAACTAGTCAGCTGTTCTCAACTCTGCTACCGCTGACAACTGACAGCTCACTGTGGTGAATATTCAATGAAAACATTTTAGTGACGATTTTGTGCTATTTGCTATTTGCATTCGCTCCAATATTTGCATTCCTCATTAGTAAATAAATAAATAATTTGTACGAAATCTAGCCGATCATGGAGATTGCGGACACCTATTACAGCAAAGACGAATATGTGGAAACTGTAAGCGAGCGCAAACTATCCATTGGAGAAACGCCGATGACCTCATAGTCCCCACTCGCAGCCAAAGTAAACATTCATTTTTTGTTGCGGTTTCTTGCAGGCATCGGGTAACAAAGTGAGCCGCCAGACCGTTCTCTGTGGTTCGCAAAATATTGTGCTCAACGGCAAGGTGATAGTGCAGAGCGGTGCCATAATACGCGGCGATCTGGCCAACGTACGCACCGGCCGCTATTGTGTCATCAGCAAGAACGCTGTAATACGCCCACCCTACAAGCAGTTCAGCAAAGGCATTGCCTTCTTTCCCATGCACATTGGAGATCATGTCTTTCTCGGCGAAGGAGCGGTAGTTTCTGCTGGCGTTATTGGCTCCTTTGTTTACATTGGCAAAAATGCAATTATTGTAAGTGAAAGAAAGAAATTGTTGTTGCAAAGATTATTACTTTCTGTCGATTGTAGGGTCGCCGATGTGTGCTAAAAGACTGTTGCATCATTGAAGATGGCGCTGTGTTGCCGCCGGAGACAACTGTGGCCAGCTACATGCGGTACACGGCCAAGGGCACCATCGAAGGCGGACAGGGGAATCCCAACTTTGTGCCGGCCGCCATGCAGGATCAAATGATCGAGTACACAAAGTCGTTTTATGAACACTTCCTGCGCAGTCCGCAAGCTGCTTAATATGGTATTAAAAAGTCGTAAATGTATCCTTTAAATGTGTATTTAGTACCTACTATTAGAGTTAATAATAAACTTAGGCATACTTATACTACTATGCTGCAGGACTAAAAGCTCCCATTACATTGTACTAATAAAAACAAAAGCTGAATTTATTAATACACACCCAATTAGTCAATGAGGCCAGTTTCGCAATTGAATGCCGGGTGACCCATTTCAAAGACAACGTGCGTCATGCCCGTTCGCCTGGCAATCGCATCAGCAGTCTCCTCGGAATTGTTCAGTGCATGTGCATTAATATTACGGTCCATCAACAACACCACAGCCGTGTTGCGGCAATTCGAAACAGTTGCTGCCACATGCAGCGGCGTCTGTTCGCCCTCCGACTTGACATTTACATCGGACCCATGCTGCAGCAGTAGGGCAGCGCACTCTGCATTGCTCCACTTGCATGCCGAGTGCAAAGGCGTCCAGCCCATGTTGGTCAACGCATTCGGATTGGCTTTGTACTGCAGCAGTAACTTGGCAATGTCCACAAAGTTATTGTAGCAGGCACGATGCAGCGGTGTGTACCCGTCGTCGTCGACCGCTGCGACAGCCTCTGGGTCTAATTTGAGTATTTCGCGCACCTCGTCGATTTTGTTCTCATTGACCGCCCACAAAATCATGCGCTCAATACTGGCTAAAAGTCGGGATGGAAGAACGATTAATGAATTATGACAAAAATTTGTAGTGGAACATACCTTGGGGATTTTTGTCTTCCTCTATCAAATCGTCGGCATCATCGTCCCAGCCGCTCACAAACATACCACGCGGCACCTTGGCATAGCGCAGCTTCTCCAGTTGCGACTGCTCGTCGTCGGAATCGTAATCTCCCATTGTTGTTCAATTATATCGCCGGTTCCACGCAGCAACATTGACAGTCGCTTCTAATTTTGTCTCGATTTTCTATATTACATTTCGGTTCTCATGCAAGCAGAGCTGCCGCAGTTTTTTTATAATCTGCTTCACCAATAACACGAAGGGAACTTTTTTTTGCCACTTTGATGTTACCAAAGTTAAGCGGCCGGCACAAATAGCAGCAAATTAACCAAAAATAGATAAAAAACTCTTGTTATTCACAAAAACGAGTCATATGTACTTTTCGGCCGTAGGTGTTAACGCAAGCCGAAGCTTCGTTGGCAATTGGAAAAAATTGGTGCTTGGCAGCTCTGCTACTTCACAACTTTTCCTCTTTGACAGTTTACTTTTTTATATTCGCATCAAATCAAATTATATCCTAGCAAAAAACTTCGGAATACTCCAATAGTTGCACAAAAATAAATTGAACACTTAAAACAAAACCAAAGAGAAATGTCGTCAGCCATTTACTTGGAAAATTATCTGGATGGTAAATAAGTTTTCTATTACTCCAACTCGACGATGTAAATTACATACAACATAAACTATGTTCATAAGGCTTGGAATCGCTACCCACCGAATTGGAGAGAAACTTCAAGCTAATGCGCAAATTGGACGATCGCGCACAAACGGCCATGAAAAGCATCGACGGCTTCGCCAAAGAGTTCATGCGCTGCTTGGCGGGCGAAGCAGGTGCTGCCATGAGCGACGAGGAGCGCAAGGAGCGACTGACGAACATACAGACACTCTTCGGCAGAGCAAAGGAGTACAGCGATGACAAAGTGCAGCTGGCTATACAGACGTACGAGCTGGTGGACAAGCAAATCCGACGGCTGGACAATGATCTGGCGCGCTTCGAGGGCGAGATTCAAGAAAAGGCCTCGTCGACGCGCAGCAAATCCGAGGAGGCGGTGGTCAAGAGTAAGACGACCACATTTTCAATGTGTTTTATACTTAAATGCTCGGCTCTTGCAGAGGGGCGCAAAAAGGCTAAAGATACTAAAGTCGCGGGCAAGCGCAAACGCACCGGTTCATCGGACGAGGAGACGCGGGTAAATACAACGGCCGCATCGAGTGGCGCCACCGGGGGGCAAGGTAGCAAAAAGAAACGGCAGAAGGTAAATCAAGAAAAAGAAACACGCAAGGGGGGTCAAAAGGTAATCATCACATTCCACATACTCATTTAACGCAATTTGTACATTCGAGTTTGCATCAATTTAGTAGCTTCTTTCTGTTCTGCCTCTTTTGGTCTTTTTTCAATTTGTTTGTAGTGCATTTGTTGGAATAGGCTTAATTGACAATTGTTTCGGGAAGTAATTTCATAGCAAAGCTTATTGCAGATTTGGTAGCCTTACGATTTTTGCATTTTCGGCTTTAAACTGATTTGCCTTATATCTTCAAATGTGAAAAATATATCCTTGAAGCTCTGTGTTTTAAATAAGTGTTTGTAAATCTTTGCTGCCGAACCTCTTTTAGCGGAAAAGTACTTTTGGCCAGCCAATAATCTAGTTTATAACTTGCAATACGCATGAGACCTTTCTCATAGTTTAGTTAACATTTAAAATATTACTTTGTTTTCGAAAAAATAAGTTTTTATTGATTTATTTTTAAAAACATTGTTATTACAAGTTGTAGACATTTACTTCTTTAAAAATTCCACATCAAATGTTTTGCATGCATTCCTTCAATTTCATTCACTTCATTTCATCAATCTTCATTAGTCATATTGCATATTGGTTGGCATATGTTTTTTGGTAAAATGTTCTATATATATTCAACTATTTAGTTTTAGTTTGCAAATTACACAAATTGGCAATCGCTTCTCACAAATATGAAGCCAACCAAAATCGACTTTTGCTTTCCCGTATTTGTTAATGTTAAACTATTCAATTGTAATTTGTTGCCGCAGAAAAATGCCGATATCGAGGATTCCGAGAAGGAATCATGCCTTACCGCGGCCACACATCCGAGTGACGTGCTCGACATGCCGGTCGATCCGAACGAGCCCACATACTGCCTGTGCCATCAGGTGTCCTACGGCGAAATGATTGGATGCGACAATCCCGATGTGAGTAGCGCAACACTGTACAAAACCGCATCCGAAGTTATATTCCACTTATTCCCGTTTTCAGTGCCCGATTGAATGGTTCCACTTTGCCTGCGTTGGCCTAACTACAAAACCGAAAGGAAAATGGTTCTGCCCCAAATGCACGCAAGACAGAAAGAAGAAATAAATGCGTGGAGGCAGTTTAGGTATACAGTGAAAATGAATTCCGAAGGTTACAGACAACTAATTATATTATTGTCAGCGCCCGCTGGTATGAACAGCGCACTATATCATTATTTTAATGTGTTGTATCTTATGTATTACCACAATTTAAGTAATGTCTAAAATGTAAATGTAGCATTTAGAAGGGCCGCAGCTAATGATATCACTGCATTAAACCCATTTAGTGCACATTAGCTGGAAGTTTATTATATGAATTTTCATTAAAAGAATTGAGAAATACATTTTAAGCGTTTTTCAAATCAAAAACCAATTTTTATTTTTAGCCAACTGTCGATTAGTAGATTATATAACAAATTAAAATTTGAACATATCTGTTAGTCTCACGTTGTCTTAATTGATACTATCAGATAATATAAGAACTAGTTATTGTAAGTTCATTTTTTAAATCATCCATGCTTTTCCTTGAAATACACTAGCGCTGCGATGCAAGTCGTCTCAGCACTTGCGCAATCGCAGTGGATTAATGAAAGCTTGCAGTTTGATAAATGCATTCATATATGATTTATTGAAATTTTGTGATTAAATCGCAATTCTTATGGTAATAACAGTTCGTATTTTGAATTTACAAATAATGCAACAAATTTATGGTCAAAGTGCAGTCGAACTGTTCTGATTTTTCATTAAAAGGTGTAAATATTCAATTAAATTTTAATGTTTTTTGTTTTTTACCTATTGTACGCAACTAATTAATTCCGGCAGAGCTTAAATCATTATTATTGAATTTGTGTAATGCCTTCGAGATCCTAATACCACATATAACTTGTTTTCTTGTTTTTCTTTCAACTTCAATACAGATTTTGGTTTTTTTTTAATTGTTTTTTTTTTGTGGACAAGTCACAAAAAAGTGAAGAATAGCCTTTCGATTACAGATTCTATGTGTGTCGCTCTCAAAAGACAATTACATTCAAATTGCATTTATTGCACGAACGCGATTTCTTCTCTCTATCTTAATTACTTTGTGGGACTTGCGAATGATAATGAAAACAAAATTTATGCACTTACTGGGAATCCATAAGTGTGTCTAATGGTTCAAGTAATAGCTAGTCAACTGAAATCTTGTTAGAGTGGTCACAATGCGCAGGAAATAGGAAGCAAAGTATAGAGAATAGATTAGAATGGTGTGAAGAAAGTGTCATAGTGGTTTGTTATGCTCGTCCGCCGCTTGCCGTTTCACATCACCCAAAGCTGGTGGTCGGCGCCTACTTGCCCGGTTCCCGTTGCTGCAGCATGCGCCGCAGCCAGTGCGTGCGCTGCACGTTTGCCTCGTACTCGTGATTGGCCATGTTGAAGGTCGCCAGGTTGAATATGTGTTGGATCTCGAGCGCGCGCTTGAACGAGTACTGCTTGGTGGCGTGGTACATCTTCTGCAGGAACTCGGGCATCTGCTTTTGCGTCACCCACGACTTGATGCTTTGGGGTATGGGCAGGCCCGGGTCATCATAGTACGTGAGTATGTAGTGGACGCCAGGCTCGTCAAAGGTGCGGAACGGCTTGATCACCATCAGGCTCCAATAGTCTGTGACACGCACCTTATCCGGGTATATCGGGTACCGAGGATGCGTGGTGCCGCGACTACATACCATCATCACGTTGCGCTTGTGGTCCGTCACGTAGCGGCGACAGTAGACATAGTCGCGATTCGAGAACAATCGTGGCCACTGTAGTTCCCAATAGATCAGGTGCGAGTTGGTCCCCGGTTCCTGATCTTCCTCGATCATTTCGAGCGTCAGAGCCGTCTCATCCCACTGGCGGCGGTACTGTATGTCAGTCTGCACGTGCAGCAGATCCTTGGCGGTTATATCATCGAAGCGAGCATACACCTTGTACGAATACATGGCACTGCGTTCCTCGCGTCGCCAAATGGAGAACTGGTCCTTGCTCAAATATGGCTCCCATAAGTTCTCGTCCGCCGCCTCGATCATCGCCTTCCCCTTTTCCACCTGGTCCTGGTCCTCCAACTTCAGTGACTTACGGCAGCTTCGTATGCTTTCGCGGCCGTCCCTGGGCGAGCGGCACTTCTTGTTGCCCACCAAGCAATAGCAGTACTTCATCTGCTTCTCCTGGCACAGCGGGCATAGCTTGTTGCGGGGAAGGTTCTCGAGGAACTCAATGTCGCGCCGGCAAGTGTCGAAGTTGGCTAGGCTGAGGCGTTCGCGCGACCAGTCAAAGAGCGGCGACGCACCTACGCTGCTGATGCTCAGCCCCACCGCGCCCACCGCGCTCAACATGATGCCGCGCAGCGGCGGCTCGAGCTGTTTGTGGTAGGAGCGGAGCAGGCGCTGCAGACCGTGCGACCCGTAAACACGGTGATAGAAGGTGAACAGCTGCTGGATGCGACGCGATCTTTGCGCTGCTATCGACTCGCATTGGTACGACCAGGCGCGCAGGGTCACATTGGAGCGGTGCTTTATGTTCAATATCATACGTTTAAAGAACGTCATTTTCCTGTTCGTTGCCCGCGGCCACTGCCGTTGCACTCAATGCACTTTCGCGATCGTCTGCCTCCTCACACGACTGGCACTCAGCATGTGCAGACCGGCCGCTTGCATAACAACACTACCCACAATTTTTATGGATTCTCTCAATTTTGTCAACACACCCGCCTATTGTGACGACTATTGTTGAATGTCACATTTGATGGAAAATCGGTTAGCTACCGACTAGATTATGCTTTTGCTGCCTTTATTTAATGTTAATTTGCAATTCAAAATCGCCCCCTCGACGATCTGGACCGACAGGAAGAAGCCTCACATGGGGCAGTGGCACGCTTCTTCTTGCGATGGGAATTGCTGAACTACTTGCGGGCCAGCGCTGCCAGATAGAGAGCCACCGATGTAAAGTTTGCGGATATTTCATATTTCGTTTCTTATTAAGTTCAAACTTGAAATCAATGCGAAAGAACAGAAGCTGTTTATAATTTAATTATTGATTTTTATTTAGTTTCTTATAATTAACAGACCTTTGACTAGGCATCGCAATTCCGGGATCCCGGGATCCCGGACTTTTTCTAGTCCCGAAAATCACGGGATTCGAATCCTTTAATCCCGGGATTTTCGGGATTGCAAAAGATTCTTCAAAGTTCAAATGAAATAAATTTAAAAGCACAAAAACCCAATTCCTTATCTGTGGGAGGAGGGAGGGGATAGAGGGCGAGCATTCAAGCATTCAACCAACAAGAGTTGAATATGAAAGATGTTTCTCTTCAGCAGGGTTTATTTACAATAAATTTCGCTCTAAATTAGAGGACAAAACACTTAATGCCTTAGTATTTTTAAGATCTCAGTTTTTAGTTAATCAAAACGCTTAAACGAAATAATAGAAGTAAACTAACTATTTTATTTTTTTTTATCAAATATGCACTTTATGATACATCTGTTGCAAAACAATAAGTTATGTTTATGTGTCATTTTCGGATAAAACAAAATGTTATCAAACTGAAGTTAAATGTTAAATGAAAAACTTTTAAGTGAACCAAATGTGATAAAAAATCTTAAAACTACCCCAAAAGTGATTAAAGTGTGTCAATTTTTATGCTAAATATATTATAAACAAGTATTTATGCAATTTGGGAAAATTGTTTTATTTAAAAAATGTATTATATGAATAAATAAAAAATAAATAAATAAAAATATGATAAAATCCCGGGATGCCGGGATTTGACTTTTCAATCCCGAAAATCCCGGGATCGCAAAATAGCAAAAAATTGCTATTGATTTGTGGATCAGATTTTGTCACGCTGGGAACACTACCGGCAACATTTCTTCCATGATTGCTTCCAATTGTCAAGTGTGTGCGCGTGGCTACCACTTTTTCAGAAAATCCAAATATTATGATTTTTTAGAAAATTAGTCCAGAAAACAAATAAAGTCTATTGAAGAATAACAGATAAGAAGGTGCAGTCATGGCGATGCGCCGACCACGTATCAAGGCAACAGCGCTGCTTACTTCGAAAAGGAAGTCTAGAGATGCCAAATCGGAGAAGGGTGCTGCAAAGTCGGATGAAACTGCAGAAACTGAAAATGATGGAGAAAAGAACGATACCCAATCCAACCAGGAGGATGTGGTTGCGCAAACTCAAAAAACAGCTCCAAAAGTAACTCAGGAAATGGTTGTTCCATCGGTGGATAACCAGCCAGATGACGATGGCAATGATGTTTTTCTGCCCAATGAGCACGTGAAAGAGCAGTCTGCAACAAAAAATCCTATTTATGATGCAGGAGAAGTAGCCTACGAAGTTTCTCCTATTACCGCAGAGCAGCCGGTTCCAACTCTAACATCGGATGCAGAGTCCGTAGTTACCCCATCAACTGAGAGGGTTGAAGTGGACAATACTTCGTTCAAGTGTCCAGCGCGAGTTGAGTATAGTCGTAGCTATAGCCAAGTGCAATCCCACCATTCCGATGACAGCTTCCACACTGACATTGAAGACAATGTACTGCAAAGTGACCTGCAGAAGGGTGCTAATGGTTTTCCCATGTCGCCGTCCAGAGCACAAGTACGACAACGAATACGACCAGTGCCCGTGTTTCAGCGACGCAACAGTTTCATCGGGCCCACCACGTTGTCTCAAACTGCAGAGGATATCATTGCTGGTGGGTAAATGTAATTCAATGTCTGCAATTAACAATAATCTTTGTATACTTAGGCCCAACTGAAGTTCCTGCAGCGCCAACGCACCGACGAGAGCGACATCATTCGGCCTCAATCAGCCAGACGCCGGTTAGCGCGACCAGTGCCTCCAGTCACCATCACTATGCGCCGCACAAGTTCACACCTAGTATGGGTCTAGGTCGCATTCGGACCGAGTCGAGTTGCTCGGCCTTTTCGGACTCGTATGTTGTGCCATCGAAATTGCGCAAGACGGATGAGCACAGCCACCGCAGCTACTCGCGGCGCGACTATGAGGCACGCTTCACCAATGGCACGCCCGAAAAGTCCGCATTGAAAATGTTTGACTTAATATACTACAACCCAGCGACGAATCCCATGGAACAAAAGCTTGCTATGTCAACCGTGAAGACGGAATCCAAGCCGATCGTGCAAGAAACCGAACTGCAGAGCCAATCGGAACTAAACGCAGCTGCAAACGTGATGCCAGTGCCGCAATTGAAACTAAATTCAAATGGCGAGCTCATACTCGACGACACGTCGCTGGAGATCGAGACGACGGCAGAACAAGAGGCTCGCAAAGTGCTGGCCAATTCATCTTTGATATTTCTGGACGAAAACACGGGCATGAACGGCTTCTACAAGCGACAAAAACGCACAAAAGAATGGCCTCCGGAAGAAACAATCAAATTCTACAGATGCTTGCAGACCGTCGGAACTGACTTCTCACTGATGTGCCAACTATTTCCGAAGCGCACGCGGCGTGACTTAAAGCTGAAATTCAAAAAAGAGGAACGCCAAAATTTAGCTTTGATCAATAAGGCGCTGCTCTACCCGAAGACTTTTAATATTGACGAGCTAAAGCAGCAGTTAGATACAGAGGAAAGGGAGCGGGAAGAGGCGGAGGCCAGATGGAAAGAGATAAAAGCCAAAGAAGCCAAGTCCATTAAAAAGGTAAGCGTCCGATTCAAAAACAAAGAAAATAATAAGAAATCTTCCCGAAATAATATTTTAGCTGAACATTAAAACCAGTGTTGCTGCGCGCAGCCTGAAACACGGCGACGATATATACCAAAATGAGAATGTGGTCAAACGTAAACTTAGCAAGCGTGCCAACAACAGTGCAGACTCCAAAAAAGGAAATGAGGCCCCCAAAAAGCCTGGTGAAGTCCCTGCCGCCAACCTTTCACTGTTACCAGTGAAACCAGCTATACGCAAGGAGAGTAAAAAAGAAGCACAGTCGAGCGCAGAACGCATCAAAGTGGAAGTTGCTGTCGGTAACAAAAACAGCAGCAACATAAACACAAATGCCAACTCAACGCACGTGCAAATCAAAGTGGAAAACATTAAGTCCGAGCAACATTTGATGTCCAGCAGAGGCAGTGACAGTGCAGCCGCCCCGACCACAAGCGCGCCACAATTGGAGGACGACTTAATTGAACTGCTGGAGATCGATGCCGCCAACGATCCAGCGGATGAGCTAGAATTCATTAGCAACACGGATGAACTGCGGACACTTCGCAGCGAAGCGTCACAACCGAAATACGAAATTACCACTACCAAGACACTTGTAGACTTGGACGACGGCAGTGTGAACGTTGTAAGCGGCAGCGACACAATGTCGTTGGGAACCGATGTCGCTGAAACGAGTTCGCAGCGGCGCGAACTGGACGAAGGTGACATCGAGCGTATACTAATGGAGTTGGCTGAAGGTTCGCTGGTACTCGTGTCCACTTTGGATCCGGATAATGCGGATAAAGTTGTAAATGAAATCTACATGCTGGACACGGCGACAGGAGAACTTTGTGATACGCCGTTAGACATACCGGAGGCCATAGTGCAGGGCATTTTATCTGTGATGAGCTAAATTCAGTTTCTGCGAATCGCAGTTGGCGGAACACCTTACTCATGTACATACATACGTAAATTATGTATTAGCTGCTTCGCCGAAGCATACTACAATACTTATGTATAATAACTTTGTAAGAATATTTATTAAAAACGCGCAATTTATATTTTGTTCTCAACGTAAAGCATTACGAATTTTCGACAATACACGAAAATAGTTCAAATCGGCAATTTTTCACAAAAGATGTTTTCTACTTTTACCTTTGCTTAAGTCAAGGCAAATTTCTACTCAGTGGAGCTGTTTTTAGCTTTTTAAATTTCGTCATAAATTTTGAATTCTCAAAGACAGCTTTGCCAGCACATATGTTCAGTTCATGATGAAATTATAATTATTATAATTGCATCATGTGTTCAGTTGAAGTGGAACTGAGTATATGGTAATATTTATTGCAAGACATATTCCAAGTCAAAAACAAAAGTACTGATAAACTAGTATATAACATATTCCTAATTGAGCGCACATCATAAAAAAAACAGCCGGCTTATTGTATCCTGTGAGTGCGCATTTTGCCCTCGTAGCCCACGGTCAGCAGCTCGTTGGGACTCCGCCAAACGGCGTCACGCACAAAGTTCAACGCATCGTCATTCTCATAGCACACACTGTGGTCGGCTGCGTTAGAAACTTTCACCCGATTAGTGTCACCTATTACGGCCAACTTGTCGCTGTAAAATTTCAAAAATTAATTCCTAAATAGACGGTGTGCAAGCATTTAGAAAACGTACTCCATTGGTACAATCTTGCGTATAGGCCGATCGAAATATTGTGTGCTCTTCACGATCTTGTTCGGCAATCGTATGTCCACGCAGTGAACGTAACCTGATTCGTCGCCGACGTACACCAGCTGCTCATCCGGGCTCTGTGTTGGCGTTGCCCAAGCAATGTGCTTGAAACGCGCACTGTAGTTTTCGCAAATCGCTGCAACCGCAAATCAAACTAAATATCACTCTACTCAAACACTATTCCTCGAGTGGGCTTCTTTACCTATGGCTGGTCTGGTCAGGCGGTCGTCCCACAGCAGTGCACTAGCGTCTAGCGAGCAGGTGGCGATTATTGCAGCATCTCTGTACGACGAGGCGATGCCTGTGATAACGTCAGTGTGCGCCCAGCGTACGGTGTACCTTGAAAACAGATCAGCGCCGCCCATGTCCCAGATCTTCAGTGTGCCATCTTTGCTGCCAGTAGCCGCCTTGTTATTGTCCGCTTTAATCACATCCATGGTAACAACCGGTTTCAGGTGCTCACACCTGTCTCCAATCAGGAACATGCAATATGGATTTTTCGGATTACGCACTTCAGAGCGTGTCGACCACACCTGCACCCGTCCAGAGCGCAAGCCTAGAATCAACTACAACAGCAAGTGTTTCTCGTAAAACGGGTACATTATAAGCAAGACTTACTATATTTTTGGCAACATACTGCAGATTGGAGATAAGGGCATTGCACTGTAGCTTGAAGCAGGCATTTGCTGCCTCCAGCGTCTGTCCATCCACATTAGTGAAGCCCCACAATGAGCCCGCCCACTCTCGACCAGACAATTTGTTAGTAGCAATTACCACCTCTCCCTCTCCATTCAGCGATATGCACTCCCAGGTTGGGTGCATACGTAGATTACGATTTAACGGCCTCCTGGCGTAGTCTCTTGAATTAAGATTCGGATACTCGGTGTTGCCGGCCAGATTGCTCTCATCCGGCGGCTGATGCTCTACTGGTGTTTTATAAACGGTTCCATATCTCAGTGGAAACATTGTTAACGTGCTAGTTGTTAGTGCTAGCGTACAGCAACAGAAACGAAGTAAATCCTTTACTTTGAACAGAAATCTAGAAATCACAACAATTTTATGACAGCAAAAACAATTTTTGTTCGAGGTTATGAGCGCCGCTACCGCTGTAGCAAAGTTGCCAGTAGGCAAGCAATTGAATTAAGTTTAGAATATATGACAGCTGGTCATAGTCATAGTGAAATATATATATATTCACTCATAACTTAGCAACGATAAGGACGACATATGATATGCATATTTGGTTGTTTTTAATATGCAAATCCATTCAACAAAAGTATTGATAGGTAAACAGAATAAGGTCATTCTTTTCAGACGACGTTATCTGGAGCTGGCAATACTGTGCGGTGTTATTAGCGGTAGCCAGTGTTGGGACTTATTACTTTTGACAGTAACATATTACTTATTACTAGGTATCGGATTTATATGCAAAAACTATGCAAAAAATGCAAAAATACGCAAAATATGCAAACATGCAAATATACAGTGCATATGTTAGCTCATTCTTAATATTTTTCAATACAAATATTTTCTGTCTTCGTCCCGCTCAAATCGGAAGCTGCAAAAAAATATGCATTTGCATATAAATCCGATCCCTACTTATTACTAGGTATCGGATTTATATGCAAAAACTATGCAAAAAATGCAAAAATACGCAAAATATGCAAACATATGCAAATATACAGTGCATATGTTAGCTCATTCTTAATATTTTTCAATAAAAATAGTTTCTGTCTTGGTCCCGCTCAAATCGGAAGCTCCAAAAAAATATGCATTTGCATATAATTCCGATCCCTACTTATTACACATTACTGACATTTGAAAGTAATATCGTTACTGGAAATGGGAAGTAATGTATCACAAAAAGTAATATATTATTTTCCGTCAACAAATCGTAATATTTGCGGAATTTCCAGCTGTTAAAAGTAGACATTCCGCAAAAAAACAATCAGGTTAAATGTTTATTTCATTTTGAATTACAATTTGAATTTCGTTACCTTTTTTGTTAAAACCGCTTGAATTTGCTTGCAAATGTTAATTGTTTCTCCACTACCAAACTCAGTTGGAAATGAAACACCCGAGCTATGTTTAGTATGAACAAGTGCAGCGTTGTAATACATCTCCATTATGTTATCAGTGCTGCTGTTTTACATGAAAGTTAGAACTTTGTTGACTAAAAAGTAATATTGTAATAAGTAACTTAAAAAAGTAGTAATATTACTGAACGTGATTACTTATGGGAAAAGTAACTAATTACACTCCATTTTTAAAGCAAAAGTAATATTCTATGTAAATAGTTACACTACTTTAATATATTAGTCACAACACTGACGGTAGTACACGAGCGAAGTACTTTGACACAACCTTCTATTAGGGTATAAACGAGGTTATGGATTTGGTATATTTACAAAAAGTACAGCTTCTTACCGCCCTTTGCAAATGGCCTCTTGAAAATTTCCATATTTGAGAATCAACTGTTTTTGTTTAAATTTCGGTTAGGTACGGAAGCACATATATAAATATATTGATGTTTTGTGTTCTAAATGTCTAAATTAAACCATCCGCACTTTGAAATGAGTTCCCATCGCTACCAAACAAAAAACCCAATACCTACACCAGAAAATATATATTAGAATGTACGTATATTTGATATTCGCAGTATTTGAAAAATGCGTTTGCTCTGCATTTTTAATTTATCAAATTTACTGAAACTGATATCATAATATCATATCGCAAATGATATCGTAATAAAAAAAAACGCAGTACAAGACCAATTACCCACCCACACCCAAAATATCAAACAACAAAATCTGTAAAAATCACTAAAAGTTAAACTCTGTAACAAAACAAAACGAGAAGCCGCGTTTTTAGCTGTTTTGAGTTATCGGTAATTGTGAGATGCGGACTATAGTTTGAAAACCGCTGCTCTAGGCTCTGGTTTTTATATTTTCTATGTAAAACGCCGTCGTATTTATTCAGTAACCTATATATTGATGTCCATTCTAAGAGAGCAATTTTTGTGTATAATCTGAAACTTTATTTGAATTCATTGTATTTTATCAGTAGTTCACTTAATAGATTCATAATGATAATATTCGAATGCCATCAAAATAATGATCATTCCATGTATTTAAAGTCAGAAACATATGCAAAAAAAAAGAAAAAAATGTGTATATATGTATAAATATTGTACCCATCGTGTTTGTAACGACGTGCTTAAAAATTAATATTTTTAAAAAATTTCTGGGCTTGTGTTTTAAGGGTTTTATGTTCTTACAATATAGGTGTGTATGTGTTAAGGACCCACGCAGCAATGCCTCGTCGTAGTGCCGCTGCGTCGCTTAGATTAATCTTGGGATAAGCTTTCGCTTTTATTTTACAACACCTATATTTTGCATTAAGTAATGGGAGCTTTCCATACCATTCAAATATGTAAGGGTAAATAAATAAACGTGCGGTTAATAGACAATCAATGAGAATGAGTTGAGTTTGGGTTGTTTGGGGCGTGTTGATGATATATGCGGAAAATTGCCATCAATTCTATGCAAAATATAGCTCGAGACATTCAAGTCAGCATTATGTTAGATAATAACAATAGGTTCTACATGGGTACGACAACTTTTGTTGTCTTACTATTTAATCCAATTTAAATGATTTCGTTATTAATCATTATTTTTTTTGTTAAATTTATTTTTATGTATAAATTGATGCTTTCGCAATTAGTTTCCATTATTGTTTTCGAATTGCGGCAACTGCGTATTTAAATCAGTCGCACGTACACATATGCGATATATTTGTAGTGTGATGAAAAATGAAAAATTGCATCGCGCGTCCGCTCTTGAGGCGTGTAAGATGTTCGACAGCGCGATTTTCTTTTTTACTTGTGTATGGGTCAGTTACGGAACATCCATGTCTTAAATACATTTTCTGTCCAACACTCAACACTCGAAACTGCATTCTCCTTAATAGCGGATATTATGCATACATATATCTAGGCAATCAGTTAATAACTCCACCTACGGAATATTGGGTTTTATAATAGGTATTATACACTGGTTTTATGTACTTAAAATAAAAGCAAATAAAGCAACCATAAAAATGTGTAAATTTGATTCAAACATGTTTTCATTTGTTAGCTGTATCCTAACCGCAAGTAAACAAAATTGCATATTCCTCCTCGCTGTTGCATTTTCGAAGACTTGTCAAGTACAAATATTACGAAAGTAGACTGAAACTATGTTCGATTCGCAGTTGAAGTGAAAATAGATTGAGTGCGTGCACAATAGCATTTCAAATCAAGATTCTATTTCATTTTTCTGCAGCCTTACACACAAAATTTATGCTTCGATTTTAAATTTCTTCAATGGACAACGTGTCATTCTACTAAACTGTTACATTTCATATCATTTTTTTAGTTGGATTTTTCTGTTCATTCGTTTGCTTGCTTGCTTCATTAAAGTGCTGGGTTTCAATCTGTTGTTTAATTTGTTGATGATGTGACAAAACTCATTGGTGGCGCCTTCATATGCTGCCCGTGAGCGTGTGTACATATGTCGCGCGCTACATCTCATTTCTTGGTCATGATTTTCAAGTACTCCAAAGCGTTTTGTGCAGCCTGTCGCTGAGCATCAGCCGCAGTCGGCCCAGAACCATGACAGACGCCGACGGGCAAGGTGGACAACTGCACCAAACATTGACATTGATTGTTGAACGTTTTCTCCTCTATATCGACATAAGTAACTTCGAATTGATTTTCACTTGAGATTTCCGAGAGCATCTTCACGTAGTCAATTTTAGGCCCCTTGAGACAAGTTTTCTGCAAAAATCACAATTCGAAAAGGGCCTTTGTAGTTGAAAGCATCACATGCATGATTGTTTGTAATAAAAACACATTTTTCATTTTGCCAAATAGTTGTTCACTTTAAATAATCGCAACATTTGCCGAATACAAGAAAACAAAAGATCCTTTCGAATTATCTAATTAGACTTTTCAGATTTGGCCACCAAAGTGGCCAGTATTTTTGCTATGCAACTATTTAAACGCTTTTTTCAATTATTTTGAAAATAACGAAATACCAATTTAAACTAAATTAGTAACAATGAACTAGTTGAAAAATGCTATTGACTAATGGTTTTACCATATAAGTGATTCATCAAATTCATACGAACTATAGTTAATTAATAATGCAGTTTTCTACAACTATTCGAACTTTTCTACTATCACAAAATCAACAACTATGTAACTATACTAATTAATCGATATATATATACACAACTACAAATACTAATTGTTGAATGGTTCTATTTAACTTTATTTCTCCAAAGCGGAATATTTTCAATAGGAATTTTTTTTTAAAACTACAATTTTTGTCGAAATGCTGTCACGTATCTATGATTACCTCAAAAGATAATATTAAAACTCAACCATGGCTGTTGTTCTCTAACTTCCGTTGTTCCCAAACCAATAATTTCTGCTAATGCAAAATTTTCCCAGACTTCTTTAACAAATTTAATTATCAAATAGTCCAAAAGACACATACTGACTGCCTGCAACTGTTCATCTCTTATTTAAATGGATTACACCAATCGCTATATACTAATGCTATAAGACAGACGAAAAGGAAATCGTTGAAAAAATTACTGTTTTAGTTTATGAAACTATTTATGTAAAAAATTTTTGCACGCGCATACATTTCTGCAAGTAAATCTACCGTTAAACATTCATTTTTGCAGGATAATAAAAAAAGTGTTTGAATATGTTGGAAGGACTCGTAAGTTATTTGGCAATAAAAAAGTATGAATTTGGATCTCACCTGCAATTTGAGAAGTTTCTTTCCTGTAGCATTTTTAAGTGTTTTGTGGAACTGTGATACCTTATTACTATGCTGGCTGGTTAAGGTGGGCACAGTGATATCTTTCAAATCACCATAATAATTTGCACAATTACGATTCTGTAACAAAAAGAGAGCAAAATATCACACGTCAATACTACTATATCACACACTAACTACACAATACCCAATAATCACCACTCAACTACAGCTAAACTGGTGACAGACTAATTTTTACATGTCTTTTTATAGAATACAAATACAATATGGTGACTTGAAATATATCAAAGTTCATTTTCCTCCACTAATCATTTCCCCACCCAAAAGCCAACTGATCTGATGTATTATTCAAAGTAAATCGATAGCAAAGACGTTTACGGTAGTGTGTGCAAGCAACTTACATCCCCTTCCAATTCGGAGCGCATGGACTCGGTTATCTGGGTGCTGTCCAGTGGATTCTCCTGCAAACGGGTCCACATCTTATGGGCCGCAAGACGTTTGGCAATCTTCTTGCTCTTGCCCTTGCCAACTTCTCTGTAGCTCAGTATTGTGCAAGCGATGGTGAAGAGGCGCTCGTGCGGCAGCCCAACTTCAGTCTCGGTCTCGTAGGTTGGTGGAGGCCAGCGGCGCGACATGCACATCTCCTGCAACCAGCCGATCGGGTTGCCAACAATCTTATCGGCGCCACTAAATGACGAACAGGGACAATTAGTCTACTGCACAGCATACGCGGCAACGTGCGAAAATACTTACTCGCCCGAACCGACCGCATTGGCATTACCGTCGGCACCACTGGCAGCTGCCTCAATGCTGCTGGAGGCAGCACTCACTCCGGCCTGTGTATCTGGCAACTGCACGCCTGTCAGCTTGTCGATCAGCGATCGAGCGGCCGAATGCTTAGCTTCCTTTTTGGACCGTCCGGCGCCCATGGCGGTGAACGGAACATCTTTGTCGTTGAACGAGACGCGATAGCGAAATGTCGGCTCATGGATGGCGCCCTCGATTTGCACCAGCTCATAGCTGGGCGTAATGCCACGGCGACTCAGGAGCTCCTGCAGTATTGAGACAGGAGTCTTCATGGCAAGACCATTGCTATCGGTCTGAAATTTGGAAACGTAAAATAGATATTTTTGAGAAATGAACACCATGTGTGAAGGCGAATGTTGGTCTAAAACGTGTACACGAAAAAAATTCTTTGTGCGCAAACGTTTGAAAAAATTTTGTAATTTTTCTTAGAAATAATGATGTAAAATTGGCTTTGTAAGACAATTTTCAAAATGAGTACTTGCCCGAGAAATAAAGAAGTTATACAATTTACTATATAGTGAAAGTGTTGCAGAGCATTACGAAGGGTTTCAACACGAGCTTAGACGCGCTTCGACACAGTTGCGCTGAAAGCAAACTTTTGTTAAAACAAATTCTATTGTTTTTTGCAGGTAGATCAACGGAATGATCGACATCGAAATTCCAACCATTTCTACACAGCAAGCCCGCCTTTTCCCCAGCTAATAGCGACAGCGTAAATTACATTTAGTAAGCCCCCAATGCATTACTTACTGGTTGCTTGTTTGGTCTTACTCGTAAACACAACTAACTCGATGAAGACGCCACTCGCTTGCGTCCTGCACCTACTTTTAAGGGCCAGTTACAAGAGCAGCGATTGGCCTGATACTCACCACAAAATATATATTGCCATCTTGGGGCGTAAGAAATAATTTCAATTAAAATACAAATATTTTCAATATGTTGACGACAAGAAAGCCAAATGTAGGCAATGCGGAAAAATGTTAAGTGGTTGGCGTTTGTTAAATTAAAAAAAAAGTAATGACAAAAGTTGAAAAAACCTACTATATGAAATTCGTTGTTTAGGTCAACACTTAAATACAAAAGGTCATAATTAAAAAAGGTGTCACATTCACATGCCTGAGTCTTCCAAAGTGCAGCTTGTGATCTGAACGGTTGGATGATATGAGATGAGATGGTTAGGATAGGATTACGGCTTTCGAAATTTAGAAAGAAAAAAAACAATACTTTTTATATAGTCGCGTGTTTAATTTTCTGAACACACTCAAACACAGTGCTGTCCTTTTATAAACATTTCCAGTGGACCTAATTTGAAAGCTACAGCTGCACAGTTTACTCACCCCAAAAACTTCTTCTTATCCTCTAAATTCTGAAGTCAAATTTGCATTATTTGCGTTATCAATTAAATCAAACTCAGTTAAAGCATAGTATCAATTTAAGTTAAAATATGAGGCCAATTCTTAAGCATCAAATGTTCTTCGTTTGAAAAACTTGAACCTGATACTTGAAGAGCATCTGAGGAATGGGAAATTTCTTTCACCATTTCTTATTTGCCTTTGACTAGTCCAAAAGCATTGCTTACTTGGACCACATACTATGCCACTTGCCCAATCTCCCCTCGAAAATGCTCTCGGGTTTGCTGGCCGATTTTTGCTCAATTGTACCAACTTTCCACTTTACGGCCATCATCACTTTTACATCACTTTTCAAATTCAACATTTTTTCAGTTTCAAATTCCGTCTTCTAGCTGAAATGCATGTCAAACTCTAAAAATTTTTTTCAAATGTTGCCATGTGCTGAACAATTTCCGCACAATTGCCTCATCCAACCCACAACATTCTCTTTTACACATCAAAGTGCATTGTACACAAACACACACACACGCAGAACGTGCAGCGTAATCGCGCTATCAAACGTCTAAGCAGCTCGCCAATACTTACCAGCTTTAGTGACTCCTCAATGGCCAGCTTGCTGGTGGCCGCCGTCAAGTCGGCGATTTTCTCCTTCTTTAATTTAGCCGGACGAGAGAGCACCTGCACTTTCGGATGCGGCATTGCCGCCAAGGACACCTGCCCGTTCGTAATGTTCTCTAAGCCCAGTACAGCAGTGCCCATGTTATCATACTGGCGGCGCGGCGCAAATCCGGCTTGCTGCTGCAGCGGCTGTGGCTGCGGCTGCTGCGGCTCTTCGAATGGGGCTTGATCCATTTTTTTTTTTAATTCCTTATATTTTGTTTTGCAGCAGACTTTTCTACTTGTTTTATTTTTTAACAGAATTTGTTTCAATGAAATGGCTATAGACACAAAACTGAACGTGAGCAGAGAAGAAAAAATCGATATCATAAATTTTCAACCCGAACAGCAGCACCGGGCGAGCACAGCGCGTCGCAACGCCGCCTGTTCAGCCGACACCACCGCACAATTGGAAAAATCTAATTCACTTACCTGTAAATTATGATTTGCACTGATTTTTATTTAAAAATAAATTGTAATTTTCATTAAATTTATCTTCAAATAAAGAGCAGCAAAATCTGCCTCCACACGACACAGAGGAAAACCGTCAGTGTTGCATGGCGCAACGAAAATTTCTGACAGTTCGGGCAAATTGCGCCACCTCAGAAAATTTTCAGACTGTACGATCTGGTGTGTCTGTAAAAACTCTTTAGGGAAGGTGATATTTTTTTTACCACAGTCATTAAAAATTATTAAAGGAAGGAACTGTTTCAGTGCAGATATAGATTTGTTGCGAAAATTGCTGGAACTTTTATAAAGAAACTGCGGCGAATTTGTGCCGGTTTTCCCGCAACACTGACAGCAATTATCAGCTAAACGTTTGAGTCTTGCCACACTCCAAAAATCGATCAACTTTTTTAAAAGGATTTTAGTAAATTGCCGCATAATCTTTAGTTTGAAAAGAAACTGTCGTTTATAGAAATTCGTGTATTAATCTTAATTATTTGTTGTCGTTTTTTATTTTACGGATCCGTAATTTGTATTCAATAAAAATCGCTAAAGCTCATTAGGTCACTATATCCGATATGTTGCCTGATTTCTTCTATTCCATAGTGCAACAGTAAATGTATTATTCCCTGATAGTTACAAATATAGTATCGTTAGTTAAAAATAGTACTTTGTACTAATGTAAAGCATTCAAAATTTATCGACAGTTGTCTCTCCACTTGCCAGAATCTATGCCTACATGTTGTGAATATGAAAGGTTCAAAAATATCTCATCATGGGTTTAAACCAAGGCGAATTCATACCAGGTGATAGCGTAAGGACAGCAACAAAATTTCAATGTATTTTGTTTTTGTTTTCTGGGTTTAGATTGTCAAAATCAGCCAATCAGAACAAAGCTTGCTTTTTCATTTTAAACTGTCAAAGTTTTACACAGGCACTTTGACAATCTAGACCTTCTCCATCACAAAAAAAAATCAATTCGCCTCATTTAACGCTATCACCTGGTATGGATTCGCCTTGGTTTAAACCATATTTACAGCGACACTGCATCTACCAGAATTTTTACTACTTAGCAGGCAGTCACACATCGTTCATTAGTATTTAAATGGTTTGCTTTATTGGTTCGTAAATAAGAGAAGATGGTTTAAGCATTCCCAATCATGTCAAAACTGCATACATTTATATATATTTATTATCAATAATAATGGTTTGAAACTAAGTTGTTAATCTACATTGCGCAAATCGATCGGCCCACATGTTTTAAACAAGATCGAAGATTGCATAAATGAAAATCAGCTCCGGGCAATGCATGAATAAGGTGTGATAGATTAAATTGCTAAAAATTTATTGTATAACATATATCTTTGCAAGGGGTGGAGTAAACGATGTCTGCACGCGCATTACAAGTGGCTATTAACCACCTAATCATCGCTCAGAAAATCATCGTCCAGATTGACGTCTGTCGTGTCGATGTTGTCGTCCAATGTCACGCCCTCTATCTCCAAATCAAGATCGTCGTCGTCCAGCACAGTGCTCACAAGAGTTGAAATAATGGGTTCGGTAATGACTGGGCTGCTCGCCTCCGTGTCAGCGCCAGCACCAAAGTCGTCACTCTTCTTATAGGCCTGCACGCCCGGCTTGCTGTTGCTCTCGAAAATCCCGCGCTGCTCGGCGGCGTGCAACTCTTCCAGCGGATTGCGCTCAATGTTAAGCGGCCGCTGGCCCGCTGCTTTGGCTGGTAATTGTTTATGGTTTGTCTGCTGTAAGAACTGCTCCACGCGCAGCGCCTCTCCCAGGCCAGGGAAGAGGTTTTCGTATTTGGCCGGATCAGCCAGGGATTGGCCAGCCTTCTCGTTAAACTTGGTCAACTCTTCGCGCCACAGCTCGACCACGCGCGACATCTGGCTGGGAATGTAGGTGCGAGCAAAGAACGCGGCCTCTGGCAAGCGATTCGTTTCAATCAGAATCTCGAGGCAGCGCTCCAAGTCAGAACGCATGAATGAGGAGAGGAATGCAATGTTGTGGCGGCCCTGTTTCGAACTGCTCTCGGTCACCTCTTGCAGCATCTGTTCATCGCCTGCAGAGGTCGCCAGCAGTAGCAGGCCGCTGAAGTCGTTGGCCTTCTGCATGCACTCCTTGACCAGACTCATATTATTCTTGCGAGACGCGACATCAGCCAGCTGCGACCACTTCTGCGGATTCTCCGATTCTCGCGCAAGCTTCAGAGCAACGTCAAGCTCACCGATCTGCAGCGCCAAGTCGAACTTATGGTCGGGGTCGGTGGAGACTTGTAGCGCCTGAGACTTAAAGCCCTGCTTTTCGAGAAAGTGGGCGACGCGCGTGCGATGCTCCTTTGGCACAGTTGGTAGCACCAAGTCGGCGCGCTCAAAGTCGCGCCGCATCACGGCGGTTTGATACTCAAGAACCGACAGTTGCAGTGAGAACGATATGACGTTCAACTCCTTGTCGCCCAAGTACAGACGATTATCCTTGGGCACGTAACCTAGCAGATACATTGTACGATCTAGGTGGGAGATAGTCACAATCTCTCCGCCCACATAGTAATTTATGCGATTGACTGAGTTCGTGTATATGAAGCAGTCACCCACCCAAATGCCGGTCTTCACAGATTCGTTGACCTCTCCTGTGCGATAGAAAAAAGTAAAAAAAATGAATGGACAAAGTTATTTAACTGTTTTTTGAACGCTCTTGGCTCAACTCCAGAGCCCTAATAAGCTTACCCAGTACATCGAAGGCACTTTCGATACCATCATCCTCGAGCGCCTGTTTGGTTTCCAGGACGCTGGCGATGGCGGCTGTATCCACCGACAATATGAAATACGAATCGTCCGTTGCCAGACAAACCAGGCTTCCCGCCTCATTCCAGAACACGTGTCGGGGTTGCACCTCAATGCGGCGCACCAACTGCAGCGACTCCCAGTCGTAGAACGCCAGACCAGAGGAAGTCTTCACACCAAACAGGTAGCCACCGTAAATGCTCTCGGCGCCGTACTCGGGCGTGAAGCTTTTGCGTTCCTTGAAATTGCGGAATACCCGCACAGTGCCATTGTTCTCGCGAATAGCATACTCGTTGCTTTCCAGCGCCCACACGAACTCCTGGGCTGAGCCAAATGCCTTGTTGCGCAGCGCCATCGATGTGTAGATGATATATTCGCCGTCGCCACAAACCACTACGAAGCGGCCATTGGGGTTGTGCGCAATAGTCTGCGGATAAATTTCGCAAGCCCCCATGTCCTTGACGGCCACGGGCAACCGCTCCCCATCCTTGACTTCGGTGCCATCAGCCAAGGTTTTTAGGTTAACCTAGAAAGTATTTGGATGAGCTCAAGGAACGAAAAACTGGAAACACGCGTCATACTTGCTGCATCTCCGAATGCTTGGCCCAGATGATCTTGGAGCCAATGACATCCATCGACATGGCCGGTTCTTCGCGGCCCACCTTGATGATGATCGAACCTTCGTCGTAGCCAAGCGCCACATTGTTGCTGCCACGCATGCATGCAATGGTCCAAACGCGCTCGAAGCCGTAGTTAAGACAGGTTTCCAAGCGGTATGTGCCCGAGTGCCAAATCCGCACTGTGCCGTCTTCCGACCCGGTCAACACGATTGGCAACTCCGGGTGGAAGCAAACCGCTGAAATATTCTGCGCGTGCCCCTCCAACGTCTGCACACACGTCTTGTTCTGGTAGTCCCAGATCTTTACCAGACGATCGTCAGCGCCCGAAATCAGGTACGGTTTGTCACCACCGTGATAGTAATCCACGCAGTTAATGCCCTTTTCGTGTCCCTCCAATGTAAAGTTGGCGAAAGTCGAGCCCAGCTGCCACACCTTCACAGTGCGGTCCAGTGAAGCCGACGCAAACGTGTTGTTGTCCTTCGGGTTGAACACGATTTGCATAACGTAGTGGGTGTGACCTTCGAAGACGCGCTGGCACGCCCACATCTTATCCCAGTTCCACAGCTTGATGAGCATATCATCTGCAATGATAATTTCATCATTAGTTGGCCACTCGAACGTAAACAATGCCCCGAACCCCCCCTCACTAACCGCTGCTGGTCAAGATAAGCGGCTGTGTTGGATGTACCGCAATGCAGCGTATGTAGTCTGAATGCGCCTCGAACGAGTGCTGCTTCTCTAGTGTGTTGTAGTTGAAAATCCGTATCTGCATATCATCGGAGCCGGTGATGAGCCAATTTTTCCGGGCCACAAAACGGCCGGAGCGCACCGGCACGTCACACACCTCGAAATCTTTCACCAATTGCTGGTTCTCATAGTTCATAATGTGTACGTGGCCATTGTAAAGAGCACACAACATCCACGGCTCGCTCGGGTGCAAGTCGACACACTTGACGCGGTCCGAGCGCGACGTTAGACGACGCTTGATGTCCAATTTCAGTGGCATGACGTTTGTCTTATATACTGACGACGGTAGCAAACACTTTCAATGCAAACTATACACAACTTTTCATAAATAGTACGATTAGATGAATTGTAACAGCGACCCGACGTTCTCACTTGCAATTGTACATAGCAGAAAAATGGATGACGAATGACGTTCCGCAAAGAATGTCAAATTGGGAATTATAAGAAAAAAAAATGCAGAACCTCTCCAGTGCTGCCAGTTTTATCTATATTCGGGTAGACAAACGACAGCTAAGTTCGCGTTGCTTTGAATATGGCCGCGAAAACTAACAGGACCTGACATTGAAAGATCTCCACGGCAGCTTTTACTGGAGGATTTTTTCGTATTGTGTTTATATAGTGTGTGAATTGTTAACTTTTTGCTGCGACCATAGAAGTGCGTTTGCCGGGTAGTATTCGTATGACATACACAATGGCGCGACAGGACAACGTCCCAACACAAAGCCAAGGGCAGGAGTCTAGCATTTGGAGCCAAAGTCAACCGATAGAGAATGTGGTTTGGGGCCGTTTGTACGGCAAAAATATAAAAATCCAGTCGTTGGGTAAGGCAAACTGCTTCCAAACAGAGCATTTACAGCTTTCATCAACAACATGAAAGCGAACTATTGCTGAAAGTGTGGCAATGAAAGCAGCAGTTTTCTGGTCGCCAATCAGGGTAGTGGGGCTGAGCAAAGAATGTAATTTCCAAATTCAAAGCAAGTTAAACGAGTAAAGAGCACAAACCAGTAGTTCTTATTGATGCTGTCAAAGGTTTTTAGGACTGCGGTCCATCTAATGAATAAATGTAAACAACTATTAGCATTTGTCGTTTGTATGGATAATTAACTATTTTTTAGAATTGCATGTAACTAATTTTGATTATATACATTTTTAGACTTAAACACCGAAGAGTTCACAGCAGGACGCGGTGAAAATAATAATTTACTTCTAACGCTTAATTATCTGCCCGAAAAAATTCTGTGCCGCATCTCTAAAGTGCACTTTGTGATCCGACGCGCCAATTGTGAGCTATCGAATCCCGTATATATACAGGTAGAAGGCGGAATAGTGCCACTAATTTGAAGTATACTTTACTCTTTCGGTTCGCGTTTACAGGATCTCTCGCGTAATGGAACTTTTGTGAATGGCGAGAAAATTGGTCATAATCGCAGTCGAATACTGCAAAACGACGACGTTATTGCGCTGTCTCATCCCTCATACAAAGGTTAGCTTCAAATCGGATCAATAATATATACGAGTTAAATTACTTGGCTACTTTTATTTACCTACT